>OZ038381.1:76645970-76992495 GCA_964036045.1 Eutreptiella sp. 'Long Island Sound 2002' | reverse complement strand
GTCCCAAGTGCACGCAATGACCCTTACGGCCTTACGGCGGACGACTTTGTCGGACCCCCGATGGGACATCCGAGGGGCCACCGCACAGCGCATGATGCGCTTGCGGGACGAGAACCCGCCCGAGACACACATGAAACGGAGGACAGAGACGCCGGAGGATCCTAGTGATCTCCAGGATGTGCAAATCCTGCTGGAGGACATGGGCGATGTCATTGTCTTCACTGGATTGTAACACTCCGAGAGGTCCGGGAGGACGCGCATACCCGTGCAAACGGGGCGACCGGGGTGGGGCAAGGCGCCGGACTCGTTCCTCCCGCCACCCCGCCGTAGCCGTGTTGGTGAGGGTAGGTCATACCAAACCCATACCCAAAGTTGGCCCTGTCCCTGACCCATGACCTGCTATGTGTACTCTCAATGGACACTCGGTGGAACTTCGGTCACGAGTTAAAAAAATTTTTTTTGGGGGGTCTTGACCCCCATAGGAATTGACGCATAGGGTTGCGTCAATTTTTTTGGGGGTCTAGACCCCCCTAAGAGTTGACGCATAGGGTTGCGTCAATTATTTTGGGGGGCCCATACGCGCCTCGGGGGGGGGGGGGGGGCTGGGCCGCGCCCGTCGCCTGCCAGGGAGACGTGGAGACCGGGGCCTGGGGCTGGAGCGCCCACGGGGCTGGCGGGGGTGTGTGGGCTGGGGTAGCCGGCGGAGCCCATGGGGCCGGGGCCGGGCCCGTCGGCCAGGGCATCGGGAACGGCGCCAGGTGTGGTGTGTGGCCGGGGGGGTACTGGGACGTAGGCGGGGCTGCTGGCTGGGGAGCTACCGCCGCGGCGGCAAGCCCCGGTACCCGCGCTGAGGCCTCCAGGGCCCAAGCCGGGCGGGGGATCGCCGAGGGGGTGGTCGCTGCACCCGGCACGTGCTGGGTGGCCGCTCGGGCCCATGCAGGCAGCGACGACACGCCCCCTTGGTCCTTGACTGCCGCCTCGATCGCCTGCAGGTCCTCCGGGCGGGCGGCGATCGCCACGGCCCCCACCAGGGCCGCCCAGAAGGTGACCCGATCGGCAGTCTGCAGGAGCGCCGTGCGGATGTTGGGCGGGAAATCGGCCGAGCACGCGATGGCCGTGGCGACCGCTGCGAAGGGGTAGTGTCGGGGAGGGCCGCCACGGACTGCCATAGCCGCTCTGTGCACCGCTGGCGGGTCTCGTCTGCCAGGGTGAGAAAGTCACCGGATTCCAGGTAAAGGACCCAGTCGGCTAGCGCCGCGGCGACTGCCGGGCCCTCCGCCCCCCAGCGAGCCGCATTGGCGATGAGGACGTTCGCGACCTGGTCGCCCGTTTGGGCGGCGCGGAGGGCCGACAGGATGCCAAGGGCTGAGGAGGAAGGCCGCCATGCGGAGGTACAGGTCGTCCTTCGCTGTGGGCAGGCGGGCGGGGGCTATCAGCCTGGACGCCTCGGCCGCCCGCTGCGTGGCACGGTGGACCACTGCGTGGCCCTCATAGGGGGACCGGGCGTGCGCAGGGTGGGCCGGTTGGGGGTGGGGGGAATACAGGGGGGCCGGCCGGTGCGCCGCTGGGGAGTAGTGCGGCAAGGGCGGCGGCCGCCTGGAGCCGCCGGCGCTGGTGGCGCTCCGATGGGCACCGCTTGGGGGCATTGGAGTGGCAGATGGGGGAGGAACGGCGCCTGGCCCGGGCTGAGGCCCCCTCCCGCGGAGGGCGGATGGGGCTGGCGGCGGGATGCTATCTGCTATAGCCGTTGCATCACGGATCGGGGCAAACAGGGGCCCTCCCGGCGAGGGGCCTAGCGGCGGGCCCAGGTCCCAAGGCGGCCCGGCTGCCGAGAGGCAGCCCGGGGCTGATGCTGCTGCCAGGACGTCGAGGGGCGCTTGAGGCGGCTCGGCTACCGCCCCGGGTAGCTCGGGCGGCGCGGCGCCCGCTTGCGCCGCGGGGGGCGCCCCCGGCCGGGGTGGCTCAGGGAGCGCCGGGTCAGCCTTCATCAGGCGCAGGGAGCCGGAGATCAGGGGAGGGAAGGGGAGGGGAGGGGGGGGGAGAGTAGGGGAGGGGAGGGGAGGGGAGGGGAGGGGACTGGAGGCGCGATGTGCTGCATTGCTCGGTGCGTGCTGCATGTTACTGTACTTAGAGTGCTGTGCTGTACTGTGTCGCACTGTGCGCGCCGTGCCGCTCCTCACTGTTCGTGTTGCGCTTTAGTGCAATGCACTGTGTCAGCTGCGCCGTCTTGAACTTTGCGGGTTGTGCTGCGTTGCTTGGCACTGGACTGCACATCCCGCGTCACTGCACGGTACCGGCGTTGCGGCACCGCACTGTGCATGCCGCGCCGCACGGCACTGTGTGTGCGGTGCTGCTCTGCACCTGTGAGCTGTGCTGTACTTCACTGTGTGTGCTGGGCCGCACCGCACTGTTTGAGCCGTGCCGCGCACCACTGCCCTGCGCACGCTGCGCTGTGCATTGCACTACGCTGTGCGTGTTGCGCTGCACTGCCCTGTGCTGCGCACTGCACTGCACTGTGTGTGCTGCGCAGCACTACACTGCGCATGTTGTGCTGGCCTCCTCTGTGGGCATTGTGCTGCACCGCACGTGCGTGCTGTGCCGCCCTGCACTGCCTGTGCCGCGTGCTGCCCCAGCGCACTACGCTGCGAAGTGCACTGTACGGCATGACCATGGGGCGCTGCACTGTGTGTGCTGCGCCGCACTGCGCGGCATGGTACCGCGAGCTTCGGCGCTTTGCTCGGTGCCGGCTGTGCAGCACTGCACTGCACACGCTGTGCTGCTCGGCGCTAGGCGCGACGCGCCTCACTGCATACGCGTGCCGTGTGCACTGCACTGTGCGTGCCGTGCTTCACGGCACGTTGTGCGCTGTGCCGAGCTATGTCGCTCGGTGCGCGCCTCGCTCCATTGCACTGCGCGTGCTGTGCTACACTGCTCTGCGCTGTGTGCACTGCGCAGCACCGCTGTGTGCTGTGTTCTGCACTCTACCGCGCATGATGTGCTGCACTGCACTGTGCTGCGACCTGCACGGCACTGTGCATGCTGTGCCGTTATGCACTGTGTGTGCTGCGCTGCACCGCACGTGCGTGCTGTGCCGCCGTGCACTGTATGTGCTGCGCTGTGCCGCAGCGCTGTGTGCTGCGCACCGCACTGTGCTGTGCTCTGCGCTACGCTTTGTGTGCTGCGCCGCACTGCAGTTTGCCGCGCACCGCTCTACATTGTGTGCGCTGTGCTGCGCAGCACGGTGCGTGCCGCTCTGCACGGCGCTGTGCTGCGCTCTACACCGCGCTTCGCGTGCCGTGCGACACTGCCCCGTGCGGTGTACCGCGCCGCACTGTGCGTGCCCTGTTCTGTGTGCGGCGTGCCGCACGGCTTTTGTGTGCTGTGCCCCTCTGCACTGTGTGTGCTGGGGTGTGCCGCCGCACACTGTGCGTGCTGTGCCGCACTGCAACGTGCGTGCTGTGTTGCACTGCACTATGTGTGTTGTGCTCAGGTGTGATGCACTGTGCACGCCGCTCTGCACTGCACCATGTGTGCTGTGCTGCACTGCACTGCACTGCGTGAGCTGTGCAGTCCTGCCCTGTGCCCGGCACAGGACTGCACACCCTGTAGCACTGGGCGGTGCTTGCTTTGCGGCACGCCACTCACTTAGGGGGGGGAGGTAGGGGGGGGTAGGGTGGGGAGCTAGGGGGGGGGGTAGGGGGGGGGTAGGGGGGGGGGTCAAGAAGGTAGGGGGGGGATAGGGGGGGGATGGGGTGAGTTGGGGGGGAGGGAAGGGGGTAGGATCATGCACACAGAAGGCGGTGCACACACAAGGCAGGGCATACACAAGGCGGTGCACACACAAGGTGGCCAGTGGCCACCGCAGGCTTCATGTTATTTCAGGGGCCACAGGCAAGGCGGTACACACACAAGGCGGTGCACACACAAGGCGGAACACACAAAAGGCAGCCTGTGGCCACCGCAGGAGTCTTGTTATTTAAGGGGCCACAGACAAGGCGGTACACACACAAGGCAGTGCACACACAAGGCGGAACACACAAAAGGCGGCGTGTGGGCACCGCACGAGTCTTGTTTTTTGAGCGGCCACAGGCAAGGCGGTACACACAGAAGGCGGTGCACACACAAGGCGGAACACACAAAAGGCGGCCTGTAGCCACCGCAGGAGTCTTGTTATTTAAGGGGCCATAAGCAAGGCTGTGCATAAAGAAGGCGGTGCACACACAAGGCGGAACACACAAAAGGCGGCCTCCGGCCCCCGCAGGAGTCTTGTTATTCAAGGGGCCACAGGCAAGGCGGTACATACAGAAGGCGGTGCACACACAAGGCGGAACACACAAAAGGCGGCCTGTGGCCACCACGGGGAGTCTTGTTATTTAAGGGGCCATAGGCAAGGCGGTACACACAGAAGGCGGTGTACACACAAGGCGGTGCACACACAAGGGAGTGCACACAAAAGGCAGTGTGTGGCCACTCAGGAGTCATGTTATTTAAGGGGGTGCGGGGGCGGGCCCCGCGTCGAGCGAAGCGAGCCGTTCGTCGAGGGAAGCGAGCCGAAGGTAGGCGGCCCCAAAATAATTGACGCGACCCTATGCGTCAATTCCTCGGGGGGTCTAGACCCCGAACATAATTGACGCGACGCCATGCGTCCATTCCTAGGGGCGTCTACAACCCTATAATAATTGATGAGGGCCTATGCGTCAATTCCTAGGGGGGTCTAGACCCCAAAAATAATTGACGCGACCCTATGCGTCAATTCCTAGGGGGGTCTAGACCCCGAAAATAATTGACGCGACCCTATGCGTCAATTCCTAGGGGGGTCTAGACCCCCAAATGAATTGACGTGACCCTATGCGTCTTCCTATGGGGGTCTAGACCCCCAAAAGAATTGACGCTACCCTATGCGTCAATTCCTAGGGGGGTCCAGACCCCCAAAATAATTGACGCAACCCTATGCGTCAATTCCTATGGGGGTCTAGCCCCCCAAAATAATTGAAGCGACCCTATGCATCAATTCCTATGGCGGTCTTCACCCCCAAAATAATTGACGCAACCCTATGCGTCAATTCCCATGGGGGTCTAGACCCCCAGAATAATTGACGCGACCGATAGTATGCACGAACTCGCCCCCTCCCTACCTCCCCCCCCTACCTACCCCCCCCCTACCCCCCCCTTCCCCCCCATACCCCCACTGCCCTCCCCTACAGCCCCCCCTACACCCCCCCCCTACCCCCCCCTACCTCCCCCCCCTTGCCCCCCCCCTACCTCCCCCCCCTACCTCCCCGGTCTAGACCCCCCCAGGAATTCACACATAGGGTCTTGCTGGCATAGGGTCAAGCGGGTCATGCTACACGCCGGAATGCAGGCCGCACGACTCTGCTTGGAAGAGGTCGCGCAGGCACTCACCCGGCAAGCCATCACACAGAAGTCCCTCTTCTTGGCACACCACCACGAGCACTTGTGCCAGGAAGCGTACTTCCTCTACAAGGAACACACGGCGCGGTGGTATGTAGAAGCGCAGCAGGCGGTCTACCACTTGTCCTGGATGGCGGATTCCTGCCGACTACGCTTCCGCCGGTGCCGAACGTCTGTCCTCCCCCAGGTGCGGTCCACGGTGTCGCGCAAGCTCGCCGTGGCATCCTCGTGTTGGGAGCAGGCACATGTTTCGCTGTCCACCAGCATCCAAGCGGAAGAAGCATCGGAATGGCGGCATATGTCCCAAGTGCACGCAATGACCCTTACGGCCTTACGCCGGACGACTTTGTCGGACCCCCGATGGGACATCCGAGGGGCCACCGCACAGCGCATGATGCGCTTGCGGGACGAGAACCCGCCCGAGACACACATGAAACAGAGGACAGAGACGCCGGAGGATCCTAGTGATCTCCAGGATATGCAAATCCTGCTGGAGGACATGGGCGATGTCATTGTCTTCACTGGATTGTAACACTCCGAGAGGTCCGGGAGGACGCGCATACCCGTGCAAACGGGGCGACCGGGGTGGGGCAAGGCGCCGGACTCGTTCCTCCCGCCACCCCGCCGTAGCCGTGTTGGTGAGGGTAGGTCATACCAAACCCATACCCAAAGTTGGCCCTGTCCCTGACCCATGACCTGCTATGTGTACTCTCAATGGACACTCGGTGGAACTTCGGTCACGAGTTAAAAAAATTTTTTTTTGGGGGGTCTTGACCCCCATAGGAATTGACGCATAGGGTTGCGTCAATTTTTTTGGGGGTCTAGACCCCCCTAAGAGTTGACGCATAGGGTTGCGTCAATAATTTTGGGGGTCTAGACCCCCCTAGAAATTGACGCATAGGGTTGCGTCAATTCTTTTGGGGGTCTAGAGCCCCATAGAAATTGACGCATAGGGTCGCGTCAATTTTTTTCGTGGTGTAGACCCCCATAGTAATTGACGCATAGGGTTGCGTCAATAATTTTGGTGGTCTAGACCACCATAGGAATTGACGCATAGGGTCGCGTCAATTCTTTTGGGGGTCTAGACCCCCATAGGAATTGACGCATAGGATTGCGTCAATTTTTTTGGGGGTCTAGACCCCCCTATGAATTGACACATATGGTTGCCTCAATTATTTTGGGGGTCTAGACCCCCATAGGAATTGACGCATAGGGTTGCGTCAATTATTTAGGGGGTCTAGACCCCCATAGGACCTATGGGGGCCTATGGGGACCTATGGGCACCTTTGGGACCTATGGGGACCTATCGGGGCCTATGGGGACCTATGGGGACCTTCGGGGGCCTATGGGCACCTATGGTCACCTTTGGGGACCTATGGCGACCTTTGGGGACCTATGGGGACCTATGGGGACCTTTGGGGAGCTATGGGGGCCTATGGGGACCTATGGGGACCCATGTGGACCTTTGGGGACCTATGGGGACCTATCAGGGCCTATGGGGACCTATGGGGGCCTACGGGGACCTTTGGGGACATATGGGGACCTATGGGGGCCTATGGGGACCTATGGGCACCTATGGGCACCTATAGGGACATATCGGCACCTTTGGGCACGTTTGGGGACCTATGGGGGCCTAGGGGCACCTTTCGGGACCTATGGGGACCTTTAGGGACCCCTTGGAATCTATGGGACCTATGGGGGCTTGTGGGGGCCTATGGGGGACTGTGGGGACCCATGGGGGCCTATCAGGACCTACGGGGACCTTTGGGGACCCATTGGCACCTATGCGAAACTATTAGGGCCTATGGGGACCTATGGGGTGGGGGGCATCAGCTTTTTGCACACCCATTTTGACACCAACCCCCCCCCCCCCAGCCCCTTCCTGCAAGCATAAGATCTATATCAGACATACCACACCTCTTGTTGTGTGTACACTGCAAAAACAACATGCCATATCAGACATTAGACATCAGACTTTACACACAATCCTGCCCCGGACCCAAGTTGCGATGCACTCTATACCGAAGTTTTCCACTCTTCTAGAGCTTGTCGACGTTGTGCTACTTCCCGACGGTTTGGCAGGGACTCCCTCGAGACCTATGTTAAACCCAATATGTTTAATATTTGGGGCAAAAATTAATGCATTCACCCCAAGTCGACCCTTTTTTTGGGGGGAGGGCGGGAGAAACTCTACCCCTGCCTTACGGCATTGCGTGTCATTTTCACCCGGGGGTTGCGGGGGGGTTTCACTTGCTTCCATGGAAAAAAATACTATAATGGTCCTCGGGTTTTCATTTTTGAATTTAATTTTTCCTTTAATATTTGAAATAGTAAAAATTAAAGCGTCGCCAACGTGAACATTAACCTGTCAAATATTGACCCAAATTTCGAAAAATTAACCCTCCCTGGAAATCCCAACAAGCACACAAGAACACACCAAATAGCTCTTCAATGACTTTCAATCTTCATTACTGGCTCCAATGTCAGTATAGCACGTCTACCACAACGTGGTACCCCATGTAGGTTACACCTATTGAGACTTTGTTTTGGGGTCCCACAATTGTTTGGTTGGGTGAGGGGTGGGGTTAGGAGTGGGGTTGTTTTGTGCTTTGGGGTTAGTCGGACGGTTAGTTTTGGGGTTTGTCGTGGGCTTAGTCTTGGGGTCAGGCAAAGCTTTTGTCTTCGGGTCAGGCTAGCCCAAAGGCGGCGGGGGGGGCTGGCTTGGTTTCCCCTTGCCCTTGCGAACACGGTCCTAGTGTTCTTGGGCACCTTTGGGGGGTGGGAAAGAGGAGACCACGGGCCACCTCGTAGAGCTGGGGGTCGTCTGGGTATTCTACCCATACAACCCCCGCTTTCCTCCGGTGGACATGTGACGGTGCCCACCTCCACGCATGTGGGGTACAGGATGTGGACTTTGGTGGAGATGAGGGGGTCGTGGGCACCCCGCCCCCCCCTCCCCCTTTGGGGGGGGGTTGTCTTGGGGGCGGGTGTGGCCTTTGTGGCCGGGGGGCGCTTGGGGGGGGTGTTTCTTGTTGGGGGGGGGTGGCTCCATCCGATGAGTCATCGGACTCAAAATACCATCTGGAGCTTTTCTTGTAACCATTTTTGGTGACCCGGGGTTTGGAGGGTGGTGGTTTGGCCTTGGGGGGGGGGGGGGGGGCTCTTGTTTCACGGCTTCCTCACCCTCCTAGTCACCCCCCACCATCCCTACCCATATCCCCTCATCCTCCGCCCCCGTGTACCCCATCTCCCCTGACCTGGCCTGCTCCCTAGCCCTGTACCTCCGTGCACCCACCCACACCTCCGAGCAGACCCTCCGTTGCTCCCAATCCCTCAACCCCCTGAGGATGGCCAACCCCAAGGTGTCTGAGGCTAACTTAAACAAAACTAGAACGAGTGGAAGGCACTGGATCAGAGTAGTACCTCCCGGGGCGGGCTTGGGGGGGGTGTTTCTTGTTGCGGGGGGGGGGGGGGGGGGGGGGGGGGCTCCATCCGATGAGTCATCGGACTCAAAATGCCATCTGGAGCTTTTCTTGTCACCAGTTTTGGTGACGGGGTGGTGGTGGTTTGGCCTTGGGGGGCGAGGGGGGGGGGGGGGTCTTCTTTCACCGCTTCCTCACCCTCCCAATCACCCCGCACCATCCCTAACCATATCCCCTCATCCTCCGCCCCCGTGTACCCCATCTCCCCTAACTTGGCCCCCTCCCCAGCCCTGTACCTCCGTGCACCCACCCACACCTCCGAGGAGCCACTCCGTTGCTCCCAATCCCTCAAGCCCCTCAACATGGCCAACCCCAAGGTGTCCGAGGCTAACTTAAACAAAACTAGAGCGAGTGAACGGCACTGGGTCAGAGGAGTACCTCCCGATTCCATCATGTCCCAAGGGTGTCAATGGCCTTGTCATCGCAATTGGCCATGCTCAACACCCAAAGGCCCGCGGGGGAGCGTGCCAAGCGGTCGAAGTTGGCCAAGGAGATGTTGAGTTGGGTCCAATTGCCCCCGGCCACGGGGTAGGCATTCCCCGGACGAGGAACGTTAACGGGAAAGAGCGGTTGAGTGACTGCACCAAGCCCGGCCGGGACAGGATGTACTTGACCCATGAGCCGAAGGGCCATGAGATCCCGGTGGCCTTGGGCAACACCGTGGCAGCATGGGGATCAAATTCCACGGGGGCGACCAATTCCTTCCCACGGGCTTGGAAGTCTCGCTCGGTGCAAATGGGACGGGAGTAGGGGCCACCGGGGACGGTGCAGTGGTACTCCAACTTACGTAGCGTTTAGAGCTCCAAGAGTGTCCTCCACGAGGAGTTGGGAGCCCTCATGTTGAGCACAATCTCACACATGGCGGTTGGGGGGAGTAGGGAGGCGTCATATGCCTTAACGGCGGCCTTGCATGCCCCGCCCGTGCTTTTGGTGGAAGTGGTGGTGCTCACATATTGAACGGCGTTGTGGAATTGCTGCCAGGCTAGGGGGCATGATAGCGCCCACGTGGAGCCCCATCCCCCCCCAAGACGCCCTCGTGCCACCCCCAAAGCGCGCACCGCCAACTCGCAAGAGCATGCACCGTGGGGTCGGTGAAGGGCCCCCACACCCGCACCCCCCGCGCCCAAGGAACATGGGCAGCGGGCCCCGGCTGGACGCCCAATGGATGGGCTGCTGGTGGAGGTCAAGTGATGGCCCACCCACTCATCCTTGAGGCTAGAAGCCCCACTCAAGCCCCCTAGTGCCTTAGACAGTAGCGAAGTATCCTCCCCGGTTGAGGAAGGAGCAATGGGGAAAGTGGAGGGGCGTTTCATTGTAAAGAGATGCGAAATATCTAAGCGTGAGAGAATGGACCATGGCACAATGCACTACGGGCAATAGCAAGCATGCACGGCGGAACAATGAAGGAAATGCCATTTCTTGGTGGACATTGTATTGTTCTAGTATTGATATGTTCTATGCTAGAACATCTAGGCTAGAAGTTCTACGCTAGAACGAAATTGGCGTGTACCAAGGGATGGGAAGAAGACACCCAGTCCCCCCCCCAACCCACCCAGGGGATGTCAATGTTGCTTGCCTCTGACGTCCGTTTCAACAGCCGTGGGCGTCATGATGATTGCCCTTGGGATCCATATTGATTGCATTTGGGTTCCGTGTTCACAATACTTGGGTTCCATGTGAATCCATTTGGTGTTCATGTTGACTGCGTTTGTGGACATCGTCAAAATCTTCCCTAGACACCTACGTTAAAACCAATATGGTTAGTCTTAATTTTTAATGTATTAAAGGGTGTAAAAATTAATCCATCGTGCCCCCCCTAAAAAAAGGGTCAACTTTGGGTCAAGGCATCAATTTATGGCTCAGATATTGAACATATTGGTTTTAACATCGGTCTCTAGGGTTTGCAGTGCATGTTGACTTTCCCTTGAGGTCAATGTTGATTGCCTTTGGAGCTCATGATGACAGCTATTCTCACCCATGTTTGTTGCCTTTCCGGTGCATGTTGATTGACGTTGGGGTGCATTTTGACTACCTGTTGTGTCCATGCTAAATGCCATTTGGGTCCATGTCAGTTGCCTTTAGACTCCATGCTAGCTGACTTTGGGGTCCATGCTGTTTGCCTTTAGGGTGAATATTAACTCCTTTTGGGGTCCATGTTGACCGTCCTTGAAATCCACATCGATTACCTTAGCGGAGCATGTTTGCTACCTTCGGGGTGCATGTTAACTGCCTTGGGGGTCCATGATGACTAGCCTTGGCGCCCATGCCAACAACTTTTGGGGTCAACGTGGTTAGCCTTTGGAGTCCATGTTGCGTGCCTTCGGGGTACATCTCAAGGAGTGGGGGAGAAAAAAATTTCTATACCGGGTGGAATGTTTTTTTTCGGGGGTCCACATGGACTTCATATGTGATTAACATGGATCCCAAAGGCAGCCGCTATGGACCTGACTAGTTCCCACCATGGACCCCAAAGGCAGTTAACATTCACCCCAAACACGGCGAAAATGGTCTTCAGAGGGATACCATAAGGTCCCCAAAGACACCTATAATGGACACGAGTGGCTGCAACTATGACCCAATAGGCAAAGAACATTCGCTGTAAAAGCAATCAACATGGACCCCAAAGGTCGTCAACATGGACCCCTAAGGTAATCATAATGGGCCCCAAAGGTACTAAGCATGGATCCCAAAAGCAGCCAACAAGGGCCCTAAAGGTCATCGGCACCGACTGCAAAGCCCGTTGACATGTACGCCCAAGGCAGTGAACATGCACCCCAAAGCCCGACAACATGCACCCCAAAGGTAATCAACATGGACCGCACAAGCCGCCAATATGAAGGCCAAAGACAGTCAACATGGCCCACAATCCGAGCTAGCTTGGACCCCTAAGGCTGGTGATATGGACGTGGCTGTACATAAACCGTTTGTTTTGATCGTCGGACTTGCGCGATGTAGGACTCAGCTAGTGTTGGCATTATGTGCCCATGGTGCCCGACGCCGTCTGGTTTGGGTTGTTGTAGGTCCATGGGCAAGTTCTCGCTCAGGTTTGCAAGGGTATCCATTTCGTTGTTCTCTTGTATCTCTTGATCGTCCCGTTAGGTTGTGACGTTGCGGAGGTCGCGGTGCCTAGGTGTCTAGCATATCGTTATTTTTTTTTAATGTGACGCTTTGATACTTGGGGTCTCTATCACCCTCGTCTTTTACCACCGCCTTGCGAGGTACAGCGGAGGCCTTTACTAGCCTTTGGTCGTCAAGTATGATCTGGTCCCTTGGCCGCCCAAGGTGTCACGCCACGGTGCATGCCATGTTTTCTGCCTTATATAGCTGTTGGGAGCCTTGCAACCAGGAGGGTGCCCTAAAGCCCGCATTGCTGATACCTCCCAAAGCCCTGCCGTGCCATTTCGAGGCGTTAGTGTACCCACCGTTAGTCGTGTGTGTGTTGACTTGTGTAGTGTACGGTCACACCCAAGCTGTTATGTGTGTCTTGAAGGTTGCAGTTCACCGCTTCGGTCTCCTTTGGGTTGGTTCGTACGGCCGTGTCAGACTGTCGCAAGACAGCCGGTGAGTTGCTACCTACCGTGTGCCGGCCTCGAGCTAGGGCTCTTGGTCGGAGCCTTTTCCGTGGATAAGCCCCTCTCCGGGCGATCGGTGCACCCTTGGGCACGAGATTCGCTGACCCGGTCAGCCCCCGAGAGCAGGCATGGCATTCAGGAACTTTTGTTGCATGGCGGACAATCGGCGGTTTGTCTGGCCTGTCTGGTAGGTTTAATTGTGGCCGATTGTAACCTAGCGCGTTATGAAGGCCCACCATGCATAGCACAGGCCCATTCCCCTGTCCATTAGGTCGGTGGTTATATTGTGCTGGTCCATTCGCGGTTCTACTCCACATGTCTCGTGCAGGAATTTCCCCAGTATGTCGTACGCACGCGACCGCACTACCGATGGAGATATCGAAAAAAACCCGGGCCCCGTCGACGCACAGGTTACGGAGAACGAAATTCCCTCCCCACCACAGGGAGATGGTCACACGACTTGCGAGCGAAATCGAAAAGGCCTCCAACCCCCACTACCCCATTAAACTATACAAATATGCAACCCAGGCGCTCACGGAGGCACTCAAAAGCAAGCGACGGGCAACCCCCCCCCCCCCCTAGAACACAACACACATACACCACGCACGGAATCGGCGTCTACACATGGCACTTCAGAAGTACCATCACCAGAGGTCACCCCACTACACAGGACACATACCCCAGGCACACCGCGCCCACTCTCCCCAGACACATCTGAGCTTACCGTGAAAACACAAAAACACAACTCACTGTTAGGACTGAATATGACCGCTGCCATCGACGTAGTATGCCCCCAATGCAACATGGCCGATTTTGTGTACTTCCGCTGCACCACGTGCAAGTACTTCGCCATACACCAACCGGAAACCCCAGACATGGTACCACGCCGCCTTTATGGCGTAATGTCCCCAGACACCCTGTACCCACGACAAGGATCCTGGCAAGGAGCCGTCCCTGCAACTATCACAAACACCTGCTTGGCGGCACACCCAAAGGCGACGAGCCCGCAACCGACAACGATAGACACCCCGAACGGGTGGATACATGACGTCACTAGCGACGGAGATGTCGTACCAAACCCCGGCCCCCCCTCTGCAAAAAGGCACACGTTGCAACCAAGACACCCCGCTCATGTACCAAACGCCCAGGATGCTGCGAAAACGCACCACAGACAAATCGCCACCTGAGCATAAACGGAGACGCACAGACGACGTAAACACGGCATACCAGGAACACCGACCAACAATACATGTGTACAACCACCACAAACGAAAAGCGGAAGGCGCGCCATCCCACCAACCTGCGCCCAAACGACACATGAGCACGGGCCACTGGGACGAGCAACACTCCCCCGGAACTCGGGGAAACCTACGTCCAAAACGGACCCATGAGGACATCTCGGAACATGTCGCGACCAACACACCGCACAAAAAGATCCGCAGAACACAACGTCTACGCACCCGCCCCTACCCAAGACCAACGAACTGGGTCCACGACGCGACACAGGATGGAGACACGGAGCCCAACCCGGGACCAACCGCACCCACACGAGTAGACCAAGCAACGCAAACCACACCACCAGGAGACATGGGGATAGAGGCTCATGATGCCTTTTCGCCGCCCCTACGGACGACACCACTCTCCCAACAGCCTGATGACAACATAGCCACAAAAACACGGAACGCGGATGACAGTGAGCAGGTCCAAGGACCGCCCCATATGCTTGGACCGCCCCGCAGATACAAGCCTAAGTTGCGACCCCAGGCACAGGTTGTGCCGGACCTGCGCCAACGACCCAAGACTGTTGAGATGCCCATTGTGCCGCAGCATGCTGGAACCAAGGGTGCCCCCCCCACCCCTGGATGACCCAACATATGCGTACTTCTACATACAAATCTACAACAACCGACTACTCACGTACACGGACTACACTGCCACTCCCAACCCGCCATTACCGCTGGCATACAACATATGGAGACAACTTACCACCACAACAGGCCAACTATGGGAGATACACCTGAGAAATGACCTCCCCTACTACTATCGCAAGACACAGACTCCATGTCCTTACGGACAAAAGAGATGGGTTCCAGATGGCCATATCCATACGGTACTGGCTGTTTTTAGCCCATCCCTTGCAACACGACCTACTCCTGGAGTACGACATCACCGACTGGGTACCATCCACCGCATATGCACCACAATATGGCTCCACATGCCACCCCGGAGGTCCCCTACCCACAACGCACCCAATGGGTCCCAGATGCCACACAGCATGGCGATGTCGAACCAAACCCAGGCCCATACAACCACGCCCCACCCGATGGCATGGTACGCACCCCGGCGGAAAACTATGAAAGAAATACATCCGGACTACATGACGCACACGACCCAGGGGACGCAGAGGAAAACCCCCTCGACACCCTCGATACAAACCCACGTCCCCGATTAGAGGATAACACCGCACGGGAATCCCCTCAGAACGGGGAACCTAACACACCACCCGACCACCACATGAACGGGTTTAGCTACTCCCCCCCACCCCCCAAGGAGGACGCATAGGCATACAAATTACACAAAGACGGCAATAACCCCCTGGATAAACTACCCATACACACACCAACGGAATACCAGCTAATAGAAGAAGTAGTGAAACTCAATACGGGCACGCCACAACAACCAATGACAACAGCAGAACAAGAAACACTGAAAGCTTTAGTAGTGTACGACGCACAAACCAGGCTGAAAGCGTACTTAACAAAGCACCCCAACCGTGCGGTTACCACAGAACACATTAGGCGGCAGACGCAAGAAGGGGTATGATATGACATGAACACCTACCAACTCCCCCTGTTTGCGCAACACACGCTGTGCAACGTCATGACGGTGATACATGAGGCAGACTCCGACGGTATACACACAGTATCGGAGATGGCTGAGGCACAACGGTACACAGTCCACACAGAAGCCGACCATCAAGCGAACCTAGACATCCGGAACAAAACATACCTACTACTACCACAGGCAACCGGGACCCGCCGCAACCATGACCGACGGATGCAACGGAGCCATACAAACGGAATGGGGCGGAAGTGAGGACGAACTAGTCGACCAAATCCTGCGTTCTCTCAGCGACCCAGGGGCCAAGGAACTGATCCTGGCATACGAAGCAGACCGACAGGATACCACAGCACTGCAGACCTACCGCATGGATTGCCTCCACCGCGCTCCACTACGGAGGCTAGCCCGCTATGTCAGAGGAGTATACCTATTCGACAAATTCCCAGTAGGCAAGTGGTCCCCACAACAAGACACCTTAGTCGAACAACTGCAGCACAAACCCATCATGGTCCTACACGTGGACAACACTATAAAGATGGGACACGAACCCGCACACAAAACTTACGCACTCACGAAGGGCACACCCATACAGGTGGGACTGGAGGACCGCACAGATACACCACAACCACAACTAGCCAAAACTACAGTCGTGGTAGAGTGCCCACCGGAAACTGTCATTAGGACACGAGACGCATTTATGAAACGAATAAACGGCCACCAGTTTGACGTCGCATCCACCATAGCAAGCAAGGACCCACACAACACCTTTCGGTGGAAGTGCGCCTCAGAACACACCGCAGGGCAAAGTGGGTCGCACGCTTGGAGACTGCACCTGCCCATGCAGCTGCTGCCCAAACTGACACAGGCCCTACAAACCATAAAACAGGAAGAGGAAAACACCGGCAACCCCGGACCCTACTGGCTCACCGAAACCGACTACGAGATCCTATACATCCTGAGACAACAATACACTGCACATAAAGAAGACAAAATCACATCGGTACAGGAAATCCTAGACGACATAGACAGGGAACAGCTGGAGCTAGGAAGGAGCATCGCATCCTTCCTTAAGGGTTTGTGACCAGTAGACTCCTACCGCCTCCTGATACAGTTCCACCCAGACGCTGACCGACCCTTGATTGCCCAACTACTGAAGGGCACGAAAAGCTATGAACTGGTCCACGTAATGACCAATGTCATACTCAACCGCAACAACTGGACGCAGTCTACAAGCCGCTCCAGGGACAATAGCGGCCACCAAAACCGACCAGAAGCGACGCCACGACGGTGTTCGTAGGGTGGACACAGGGCGCAGGAGACGACACGGCGAAAGTCGTGGCATCCTTCTTTGGATGTTGGAGCAGTTGGAAGCCAGAACACAACATGTGGAGCGACGCAGGCTGCACCTACGCCTCACTCCAATACCAACATGCCACAGCAGTGGCCCCCAGCGCCGGACAATACATCGGAGTAGCACCCAATGAATATGTTCACATAACGCTAGGAGACGACAACACGGACACACAAGTAACAGAGCGCATCGATGAGATGCTCTCACACAAAATGCCGCAGGAGACGGGTGACGACGCGGCTTTCCAGAGACGAATGAAGGCACGAAAACAGCTGGGCGCAGACATGATGACAGAACAAGTCATCAGGGAAATCAACAGGGAAAAGCAGCTACTCGCGGAACCTGAACCCATCAACTTGGCAGAGTGGGACGAGGCCATCCTGACCGAATTCAGCCATACTAACGACGACGTCACACCAACGGACCTCCATCCAAACCTAGCCACCATGGACACGGATGGAACCCACGACCAACAACCCGACAATACGGCCAAACCCACACCCGCGCACCCACGACTGCCACACCAGGCACAGAAAACCAAAGCCCACAACAAAACACCGCAAAAAACCCCCACAAAGACGACACCGCCACCCAAAAAGAAGAAGGCAACATCAACATCACCACAAACCAACCAGCAAGCAGACGGTACGGCTGCCTTCACCGCCGACACCAAACACAAAGGGAAAGGGAAGGGGCCGTCAAAAAACCCACAGAGCAAAGGAAAAAAGTGAGGTGCCTTTTCCTCATGCCCTTCATCTCCATAATGGGCCTCCTCCTACTCTTAGTGCCCACTACACATATAGAGGGACCAGTATTCCTGCTCCCTGTGATACGGAGAGTATGCAGCCGATACACCCCGTCGCTTCGACACCGGCACGGCAATAAACGGGGCCCAACCCCCCATAGCTACCAAACATGGCGGCCCTGCTTGTTCCTCCTCTACATCGCCTGCTTTTTCCACACCCCGACCGCCTTTGACACTGGGGTGCCAAGCCGCTACTACCGCGCACCGGTATCCCTCGCTACGGTAACTAGCCCTCACAGCACACGGTACAACAACAACTGGGTCCTTCAATGCGGGGACGTCCACCCCAACCCTGGATACCGAAGGATATAGCAGCTCCGGCGCGATTGCCGGGATGTGCTGGGACCCCCCGTCCCGCTACTCGACATAGAGGAATATGCACAGCACTTGTTGGTCAACACAAATCGACGGTACGACAGCCTAGACGACACAACCACCGCAAAGGACCACGACATGAAACTGGCCACCCGGAACATACAAGGAGCACAAGGCTCCGTCACCCTACAGCGCTGGGCCAGTGCCCTCCACCTGATCAGTCAATGCTGTATCGACCTGTGCGGCATTCAAGAATATAACCCGAGTTTCCCTATGCCGGAGGCAGCCACAACAGCACTCAACAACAACTACAAGTGCTACGCTGCGCCTAGGACCGAACCACGGGTAGCATTCATGGTCCGCAACACTGTGGTGCCCCACATACTCGAAACGTTGTACTCACCTAACAGATTAGCAGGGGCCATTAGGCTGCAGCTCCCCAATAGCCCCCGCCGGACCATAGCGTGCGTGCACTCCAAATTCAACCGCCAGGACAAGCAACAGGTAGACCTTTTCGTGCAGTCCCTCCGACCATATGACATGATAATGGGGGATTACAACGATGATATTTGGTCGTCAAACCCGACACGCCCGTGGCAGGAAGACCTAGCCAACGGCGTGTTCCTCGACCCATTACACGCGAGTAGCCAGCCACCCGACCCCTGAAAGTACTACACCCGCATACCAAGGCATGGAAGACCACGTCGCCTGGACGCCATATTGATTAGGCAACAAATACGCAACGTACCCTGGACCTATTATGACACTATACAAATGCCCATATCGGATCATGCTCTGGTCCTTCTTGGAATTTGCTGGAGGATAGGGGCCCCGACCCACCTCGCAGGAAACCGCCGTGCACGGTCACGAAGTGGTATACCACACACTTCCAACGTTTTACCAACTCCATATCCACACTACCCGTAAAGAACACCGACCCACCCCTACACACAGCACGGCGCACCCTGTGGGCGATAGCACACGCGGCGCGACCACAACAACCCACACGCACCAAGACATCAACCACAGCAACCTGGTCGGAGACCACGGACCCCACGGCACGGTTACGCGAATACGGGGAGGCACAAGAACAACACATACGGAGACAAATCGGCAAACTACGCCGGGCAGCTGTGCACAGATCAGGCTACTTCTATAAAATGGTCAAGAGATGGCGCACCGGGCTCATAACTCAAGACACGCCACAACCTCCAATAGGAGGGACAAAGCACGTCCTCAACCACTTTGCGGGCGACTCAACATACGACGATGATGCGTGCCGACGACTAATACGGAAACGTGTACGGCACCACACATGGAACACCACAACCCCAACATATGAGGAGTACCTGCGGTGCCTGCGGGCACCAAAGAATAAATCAGCCGGACCCGATGGTGTGCCTCCGCACCTGCTCGGACACCTACCTAACCACATACAGCAACAACTATACCAGGCAATCATCGCTGTCTGGAACGGACAAAACATCCCAGTGGCTTGGCTGCCGTCAAGGGTAGTGCTCACATATAAACCGAAAGACCCCCAGGACCCACGAAACTATAGGCCGATCTACGTTTCCACAGCCATATATAGCATACTCACACGCCTCCTCCTGACGCGTATATCTAGGGCCATGACCCCAGGACTACTAGACATACAACACGGCGCCACACAGGGCCGAAACACCACGACCCTAGCCGCAAAGGTGTTCAACGACTTACACGCACAAGACGGGTACGTGGCCCTCCTCGACCTGGCCAAAGCATTCCCCTCAGTCCCTCGACCAATGTTGACTGGGATCGTCAAGGAGGCAGGGGCACCAAAAAACATCATACGGATGATGGGAGAAATATACCAGCACACACCGGCCGTATTGACCCTCCACGGAAGGGACCTCCCCATACGTCCCACCAGAGGTATGAAAGAGGGGTGCCCCCTCTCCTCAACACTATTTCTCCTATACTACGACATATTACTACGGGAAACCAAAGAGCGTTGCCCGGGAGCCCAACTATACGTGTTCGTTGATGACATTGCGGTGCGTGCATCCACGAAGGAAACACTACTACACACGTTAGATACACTTGACGACGTGGCTTACACAATGGGGCTGAGCTTCAATAAGGCCAAAACTGAAGTATACCACTGGGCTAAGGACTACAACCTAGAACCCATCACATGGCAGCACCAGCTCATCCCCGTGCGGCCACCCATAATGACGTATCTGGGGCACGTACTCGCCCACCCCACACAAGAAGACACAACGTGGGACGATGTCACCACGCAACTGCACCACGACATAGCGGCGTACAGGACCCTACGCCTAAACGCTTACGAAAAGGTAGCCATCATAAACGCCGTCCTCATCCCTCGATGGACTTACAAGGGGCTATTCCTCGGCAACAAGGCACGGATGGCACAGTAGGACGGCATACTCTTACAGTACATCAGGGACACACCCGGGATAGAACAACAAATGAACAAGCACCGACTAACTACCAACCTCAGCCACGGGGGGACTAGGCCTCCGTCAGTTATGGTGGTCCTACATCACCTGGTGGGTCACACTAGGACAGCAAAAATTGCAGAATAAAGGCCCTTCACAACAGCTCACCGCAACCCAATATAAATACATCGACGCTGTCCGAGCCTTAGGGGGCACGGTGGTCAGCGCATATCCCAACCCAGGCACCATCAGCCCTTGTCGGCGGGCCTATACGACTCGGAGAGCTCGGAGGAGGACCAAGAGACACACGGAGGGAAGACACGGCCGGCGACCAACCGTCTGCACTGCGGCTGGATGAACCCGCCGGACGAACCAACCCCAGAGGAAACCCACGAGGTCTACCAGTGCATGGGCCTCAGCAAGTGTATCGGGCCGAGACAATCGCTTGCGCGCTGGCCTCTGAACTGGTTAGTCCAGACGATGGTGAAAGCCACACCTATAAAACGAAAAGCAGTGTTCAAAGACCAGGATTACCGCGACATAGGTTACCTCAACACCTCCTCGAAGCGTTTGACGATACGCTGGACTCAAGGACACCGTACCCTAGAACAAGCCACCACATATAACGCCTACAAGGACATAAAGGGGAACAACTACTCCGATGTCCTTGCCAATATGGGCGACAACGTGCCCATGGACTCCCAACAACCACAACCACATGATATTGTCATCATTGGACAAATCATGCCCACGCCTGCCAAGGCATGGATTATGCATGTGCGTAGACAAAAACAAACACCAGAGGTGCACTGGGTGAGGTGGCTCCCCATGAAACACTACACACGAAATGCGTGGACCCCATGGCTGTGGGGACAGGTAAGGTGGTGGGGAATAGGTGCCCCTTGGGAAAGAACACCCACTGTATGCTTCCAGTCTGGCCAACAACACGAAGCATCAGTGCAGTCAAGACTGGCGTACCGTCCCGCCTGGGGCGACTTCTGGGACCTGTGCCGCAGGAGCTGGACTGATTGGGACCAACACACCTACCAATGGCAGCAAACGGCCACCAGCCAGGAACTGTGGCTATGCCAGGCTGCTCATACCAGTGTCTCTCGTCGACGCCATATCCACCACGGAACGGCATAAACTACGGACGGAGGTGGCCCTATTTCAGTTTCGCATGATTCAGGCCGTCCAAACACTAAGATGGAAATTCGCTGACCCTACACCTCACCAGCCACCGTCGCCCCTATGGCTGACAAAGTATGTCGGTCAGGCACTGCCACCGCGAGAAACGCCGCAAAACCTACGAAATCACGTCGGGGTGCCCATGCGGAGCGGCACGAAACGAAAACGTAGGACCGAGGTCGCAACGGCGGAGCCCATCGACCCCGACCAATGGTTTCGCGATTCGCACGCCGCAAACGACGACGAGGCAGCGGCATGGCTAGCAAGAATGCGAGCAACTAACACAGCCCAAGACGAACCAACCCAGAAGCGTCGGCGTCTCAGCGTTGTCGCATAGCGATGGGAGCAATACAAAACGACTGCCGATAGGTTGGCACAAGAACACGCACATCAATCACACGACATATACCACAGTGCACACGCCGCTGAGGTAGCACGGCAGCACCTATGCACCCTGCACACATACTACACCAACACACTAACAGCCAAAACGGACTACCACATGCTAGTCACAAAACTGATCAAAGCCCAGATGGCAGCACAACGACTGCACGACATACACGCACACATGTGCCAGGTACGCAGGCAATGGTATGAACAAGCAAAGTACGACGCAGGGATGTGGTATGTGGATGCAATAATCTTGCTGCTGATTTGCGGGCGATACCAGAAGATGTGCGCTGGCACCGATAAGCTGCTGGACCTTCACCTACGACAGGCACAGTACATGTGGTGCCAGCAGGAACACTTGGCGAACATGACACATTGCTACCATGACGCCTACAAACATAAGACAATACAATGGTGGCACATAACCCGACAAGCACGACAGGCGATATACCTCATACGGAAACGGCCACGAGAACATTGGGACCCCACCTTGTGGGAAGTCCCGATGCAGCCTCTACCGAAACGCCACAAAACGCACCGGGATCCAAACGAGTGGGAGACACCAATGACATGACCACTACCACCCCAACGGAAAACCATGGGGGCGCAGTCGCGAGCTGCAGCCCGTATGCATACCCTGGCTATGCCGAAATCCGTACTTTGCATCGAACTTGGCCCACAGTGGCCCTTGGCACATTATGAACTGGCCTATTTGATAAAAAAATATTGCCGCAGTATGTGGTACCATTTCGCCATGCGTTGTCTTTGGGCTACGAACAAGCCCCGGCCAGTGCAACGTGGTACGAGAACCGGTTTGGGCAGACCTGTTGGATACGCGTAACTACAGGTACAATGTGGCCTATTGTATGGGTCTTCCCCTTGACACGGAGGAGGTTAACATCTACCATTGGGATCGATATGATGGCTACTTTATCGAAACCATTTAAGGGCAGTGTGTTATATGCGGGTAGGTCGTGGCGTAGTTGGTTTGTAACCATAACACACGCATGGTCTTCATGTGATGGCTGCTCCAATCGGTGACGTAGATATGTTAGTATGGGAGGTCGTGTCGATAGATTGTTGGTTGTTGGGCCTGCCAAGCCATGGTTCCGGGCTCATAGTGGCGCGCATGGTGAGAGCCATTTGGGTCCTTGTCAGCCGCCTTTGAGGTCCGTGCAAGCTGTCTTTGGAGGCCAGTCCAAGCACCTTTACAGACAATGATGATTGCCTTTGCTGTCCATTTTGATTGCGTTTGGGTTCCATGATGATCAACCTAGGGGTCCAGATCGACGACCTATGGAGGCAATGTCGAATGCCTTTGCGGTGCATGTTGACTGCCTTTGGTGTGTATGCCGACAGCTATTCGGGTCCATGTTAGCTCCCGTTGGGGTCCATGTTGACTACCTTCGGGGTCCATGATGACAGCCATTCGGGTGCATTGCAGCTGTCGTTTTGGTCCATGTTGAATGCCTTTGGTAACCATGTTGAGTTCCTTAGGGGTCCATGTTGACTGCCTTAGAGGTCCATGTTGATTGCCTTTGGGGTCCGTGTTGAGTGGCTTAGGCATACATGTCAGCAGTCTTTTGGGTCGGTGTTGACGTGCTTTGGGGTCCTTGTTGACTATTTTTGGGATCCATGATGAGTACCTTTGGGGACCATGTTGTTTAGCTTAGGGGTCCATGTTGACGACCTTTGGGGTCCTTTTTGCCCGCCTATGGGGTGAATACATGTTTGTTGCCTTTCAGATGCATGTCCAGTATGTTTGGCGTGCATGTCAATAGTCTTTGGGCTCGATGTGGACTACAGTTGCGGTCCATGCTCATAATATTTGCGGTTCACGTTCACCGCTATTGGGGTCCATGTTGATTGCCCTTGCGTCCATGCAAACGCCCTTGGGGGCGTATGTGGATTCCATTTGGTGTCCACGTCGAGGACATGTGGGGAACATGTTCAATGCATTTGGGGCACATGTTGACTACACTTGGCTCCATGTTGATTGCCCTTGGGATCCATGCAAACTGTCTTTCGGCTCCATTTTGACGAATTTAGGGGTCTGTACTCACTGCCGTTTTGGTGCATGTTGACTGCCTTTGGGATCCATGCTGATTGCCATTCAGGTCCAACCCAGTTGCCTTTGGGGTCCATATTAGTTGCCTTTGGGATCCATGTTAACTCCCTTTGGGGTCCATCTTGACGACCTTTAGGGTGCATGTCGTTTGCCCTTGGGGGTCATGCTGACTGCCTCTGGGCTCCATATTGCTGCCCTTGGGCTCTATGCACACCACCTTTGGGGTCCGTGGGGATTGCCTTTGGGGTCCATGTTGAGCGCCCTTGGGGTTCATGCTAGCTGCATTTGGGGTCGGTGTGGACAACCTTTGGGGTACATGTTGACTAGCCTTTGAGGTCCATGTCAAGAGCTTTTGGGGTCCATGTTGACGACCTCTAGGTTCCATTTTGACTGCACTTCAGGTGAATGGTAAGTGCCGTTGGGGTCCATTGTGCTAGTGACTACTTGTCCATTGCAGCTTCCTTTGGGGTCCATGTCCAATGCCTTTGGGCTTAATGTTGAGTGCCTTTGTTGTCCATCTTGATTACCTTAGGGGTCCATGTCAACGACCCTTGGGGTCCATGTTGATTGGATTTGGGCTGAATGTTAGTTGCCTTTGGGGTCCATTCTGACACCGACTCTTGTCCATTGCAGCTGCCTTCGGACTACACGTTGTATGCCTTTTGGGTCCATGTTAACCACCTTTGAACTGCACTGCATGTAGACTGCCTTTGGGCTCCATGCTAAGAGCCATTCGGGACCATGTCAGATGCTCTTGGGGTCCATGCTAGCTCTCTTGTGAGTCCATGTTCACTGCCTTTTGGTCTCAAAAGCAGTCAAAGGGGGCACAAAAAGCAATCGCCACCAACCCCAAAGGCTTTTGACATGTATGCCCCGTGTACGCAACATGCACCCCAAAGGCATTCAATATAGACCCCTAAGGCAGTCAACCCGCATCCCAACCGCAGTCAACATCCACCCCAAAGGAACTCAGCATGGACCCCAAAGGCATTCAACAAGGACCCCGAAGGTAATCATTGTTAACCTCAAAGGTTGTTGACATGTGCCCCAAAGGTAATCCACATGGAACCCAAAGGTTGCCAAGAACAACACAAAACGAAGTCGACATGAGCCACGTCAATGTGGACCCCATATCAAGTTTGCATAGACCCCAAGGGCGGTCAAACTGGACCCCAAAGGCGATTAAAGTCGACCCCAAAGGTGGTTTGCATGGAACGCAAGGGCAGTCAATATGCACCTCAAAGGCAATCAACATGACCGCCAAAGGCAATCGACATGCACCCTAGAAACGGTTTGCATGGACCCCAAACCCAAAGGCGGTAACCATGGAGCCCAAAGGTAGTCGACATTGACTATCAAGCGGTACACGTGGACCCCATAGGAAACTAGCATGGACCCGAACGGCGGCGTACATGGACCCCATGGATATTAGCTTGGCCCCCAACGGCACTCAACATTGACCCCAAAGGTCACTCAAAAATGGACCCCAAAGGCAGTTTGCATGGACCCCAAGGGCAGTCAACATGGACCCCAAAAGGTTTCAACATGCACCCCAAACATTGTTTATATGCACGCCAAAGGTAATCATCTTTATCCCCCAAAGGAAGTTTCCACGAAGCCAAGGATAGTCACCATGAACCGTGAAGGTAGTTCGTCATCATGCACCAAAAACGCAGCCCACATGGACCCCAAAGGCTGTTGACATGGGCGCCCAACAGGGTGGACATGCACCTCAAAGGTCGTCAACATGCACCCCAAAGGTGGTCAAATTTACTTTGCAGGCGGTGGACGTGGACCCCAATGGTAGCTAACATGGACTGTAAAGCGACTTAACATCAACCTGAATGGATGTTGGCATGGACGCCAAAAGCAGTGAACATGCACCCCGGCGGTAGTAAACATACACGCCAAAAGCGGTCAACACGGACTCCTAAGACATAAACATGGGGCCTAGAGACTGTCAACATTGTCCCCAAAGGCTGTCAAGAACGACTCTCGCGCCAGTCAACATAGACCCCAAAAGCTGTTGGCATGGACCCCAAACACAATCAATGGCGTTCAAAACATCATGAATGGCAACCCCAAAAGTAGTCGACATGGACCGCAAAGGCACTCAAAAAGGACCCCGAAGGCCGTTAACATTGACGACAAAGCCAGTCAACGTAGATTGCCAAGACAATCAACATGGGCCCAAAAGGAACTCAACATGGACCCCAAAGTTAGTCAACACGGCCTGCAAAGTCACCAAAGGCTATCAACGTGGACCTCAAAGGCATTCAACATCGACCCCAAGGATAGCCAACATGGAACCCAATGGTGTGCAACAGGGTCCCCAAAGGGAGCTATAATGGACCCGAGTGGTTGCCACAATGGACGCCAATGGTAATTAGCGTCCACCTCGGAGGCAGGCAACATTGTGTCATAAGGTAATCAACATAGATGCCAAAAGTAGTCAGGATGGATCCCAACAGTAGTGAATAAGGAGCCTAAAGGTCAATCACACCGACACCAAAGGCTGATGACGAGTACGCCGAAGGCAATCAACATGAACCCCAAAGGGATGCAAAATATGGACCGAAAGGTAGTCAACATGGAAACCAAAGATAGTCAACGTGGATCTCAAAACCCGTCATGATGGACCACCATGAACCCCAAAGACAGTCAAGATGCACCCCATTGGCACTCAAAATGTACCCTAAAGGCACTCGACGTGAATGCCAAATGCCGTCAAGCCTTTGACATGGAAGCCAAAGGCTCTCAGCATGCATGTACCCACTGCGAACGGAACTTTTGAATGAGTACGCTCACTTTGTTGATTTTTTGCCTGTTTTACCCGTGGTGCCTTGTCTCTGTGCCCGTTTGCGCTGCTTACTTCACCTAAAAATCATAAAAATTCAAACGACGTGAATTGTAGCTTGAATCGGTCATAATGTAGCTTAAATTCACAAAAAAAAACTGAATTCGTGTTCGAATTCGCAACCTCGTGCACAATCATATTGGCATCCGTATCCGCCTTCACTTTCGCGCGAACTTCGCGCGAATATCCTTTGATTTGTGCATGAGCATGCTGTTCTTGTCGTATGTCTTTTGTTCAGACCTCACCTTCGCCTTTTTTGTGAAACTATCCACTAACAGTCGCATCCCCTTTCCCAGATTGGGTCCCTCTCACTCCTCGACCCGTCCGCTGGCACCCTGGGCCACTACCAAGGCATTATGCTTCGCGCCTGCACATTGGAGGAGGCCACGTACACGGGGGCCCTGGCAGTGGAGGAGGTGGTGGGGTGGGCGAAGGGGTTGGCCACCCCCCCCCAGTTGATTCATGTTCACATACGAAAGCCGAAAGGGCGGGATGGTTTGGGAAAAAAGGTTGGGCCACTCACCTTTTTCGGGAGTTGCGAGCATAGTACGTTTGGACGGGTCATGGCAAAGAGGACTTGCTTTGTTATGGTGAAGATGTGCATGCCCGTACGCGAAAATTGGGCCAAATTCGCATTCGCAAGGGTCGCAGCAGACAAAGGCGAACGGCACAATACGAGTAGGGCATTAAAAGGCCACCATGGCCACCCAGTATGTGGAAAAGGGGTGGTTTTTTCTCGCAGGGCCCTGTATTTTATTTTTCTTAGCATTTTTGAACCCATCCTCCATTCCAACCCATTGAAAAATGCCTTTTTCGGACAAAACAATTGTTTTGGACACCCATATTTGCATTCTCATTCAAAAGCTCCCTTAACGGCCATTCGCAAAGGGTACACACAGCAAATGCTGTCAAGGCCCACCCAAAGGGCGTCAACACTAACCCGGAGGTTTCACAAGCGGTTAAAGTGGATCCCAAAGGCCGGTAGCATGGACCCAAAATGAGTCAACATGTACCCCAATGGCAGTTGACACGCACCCCAAAGGCAATCAACATGAACCCCAGATGCCCTCAAGGTGGACCCCAAAGGTCGTCAACGTGGACCCCAAAGACAGACAACATCAACCTTCAAGGCAGTCAACATGGTCCCGAAAGGCAGTCAACATCTTCCCCAAAGTTTCTCAACATGGACCCCAAAGGCAATGAACAAGGACCTCCAAAGGCAGTTGACATGCACCCCAAAGGTGGTCGCCATGAACCCAAAAAGCAATCAACATTGGTCCCAAATGCAATTGACATGGAGCCCAAAGGCAATTCACATGGACCCCAAAGAAACTCTACATGCACCCCATATGCAGTTGAAATGGACCACAAGGGCGGTTAATATGGACACTAAAGGTAGTTGACATGAACCACAAAGCTTGTCAAGATGGACCCCAAAGGTAGTCGACATGGAACAAAAAGATTCTTGTCACACGTCCGCATGAGCGTCACCCAAATGTTGATTCTTTTTTTTTGGTCATGTACCACCTGTACTTCGGTATTCCAAGCCCTTAGCATTGAAAGTTGTGGTCCTAAAGCCGAGCACCAGCGTTGTGGACGCGAGGATCGTGTACAGCGACCAAGTTGGCCATCACACATCGGACAGCAAACTTTTATGCGCCGCCATTACCCAACCATAAACCCACCTACCCCAGCCCCCCTCATGATGCAGCACATCAGCCCCGCCCTCTACAACCCACATTGGACCCCCAATGGAACCCCCCCTCCCCAACAATGGTCGCCCCCCCCCCCCCGTTGGCGCTTCCTTATGTCCTTCCGCCGCCCCACTCATGAGTGCTTTCCTGCAGCCCCCTGGGGAGAATATGGAAACTCCCTTCACCGCTTCTTTTGGTGCTCATTTTACTTAGGATGTATGTGTGCTTTGATTATTATGATGGCTACTGGGTTAGTGTATGCATCGTTTGCACACCCTTGTGAAATTTATACTTCTGCCATTGTACTATCACTGTGCAACAGGGCTGGTTATAGCAACGCTAATGGGCCATGAGAATCCATTGCACAGCAAGCCTGCATATTTGGCGCATGTATAGGGATATGTGCCCCCCCCCCCCCCACACTTTGACATAGGCATAGCCACTGTGGGTGTGCGCTTGCTTGAAGCCTTGGTTGGGGGGGGTGCCTTTCCTTTCTTTACACATTTTTCACGGGGGGGGGAGACTTGAGAACTGCCTGCAGGGCGGGGTTCAGTCAGGGGTGCATGAGGGTGTTCTTCTCTTTGTCTCACGGGTGTTGCTTTTCATGCAATAAAAATGCCGGCAATGAAAATGATCATTTCACAATTTGCAAGTGTGCCATGCTATGGTGTGCAGTGTTGTGGTGTGTCTCCGTAGGTCCTTGTACGTCCGCCATCAATTTCATATCCCACGCTTATCACTTGCAGAGGCCCACATGATCAATTTCACAGCCCCCCCCCCCCCATCGATTTCACAACCCCCCCCCCATCCATTTCATAGGCCGCCCTATCAATTTCATACCCCCCCAATCAATTTCAGAGCCCCCCACCGTATCAAATTCATAGCCCCCCCCCATCGATTTTATAGCTCCCTCCTATCAATTTAAACCCCCCCCATCAATATCTAGGCCCCCACTTATCAATTTCACACGCCCGCGCCTATCAATTTCATAGCTCCGCCCCACCTATCAATACCCCTCGCGATGAATATTGGAGGGGTGTACGGCCTTCATCGCGTGCCCTATACCCCTTGTCGAGGGGTCTATACCCCTAACGATGAATATCTGAGGGGTGTACGCCCTTCGAATATTCATCGCGTGCCCCTATACCCCCTATCGAGGGTTCTATACCCCTCGCAATGCATGTTGGAGCGGTGTACACCCTTCCAATATTCATTGTGTGCCCCTATAGCCCCTGTCGAGTGGTCTATACCCCTTGCGATGAATATGGGAGGGGTGTACACCCTCCCAATATTCATCGTCTGCCCCTATACCCCCTTTGGAGGGATGTATACCCCTCGCGATGAATGCTGCAGGGCTGTACACCCTCCCCATATTCATCGCGTGCCCCTATACCCTGTATTGAGGACTCTATACCCCTCCAGATGAATGTTGGAGGGGTGTACCCACTTCCAATATTCATCCCCTGCCCCTATACCCCCTACCAAGGGGTGTATACCCCTATGATGAATGTTGGAGGGGTGTGCACCCTCCCAATATTCATTTTGTACCCCTATGCCCTTGGTTGAGGGGTCTGTACCCCTCACAATGAATATTGCCGGGGTGTACACCCTTCCAATTTTCATGGCGTGCCCCTACACCCCTTTGTAGAGTGGTCTATACCCCTCGCGAGGAATATTGGAGGAATGTACACCATTCCAATACTCATCGCGTGCCCCTATACCCCCTGTCGTGGGGTGTATACCCCTCGCAATGAATAATGCAGGGGTGTAAACCCTCCCAATATTCATCGCGTGCCCCTATTCCCCCTGTGCAGTGGTCTATACGCCACGGGATGAGTATTGGAGAGGTGTGCACATTGCCAATATTCATCGTGTACCCCTCCCCTTGCCAAGTGGTCTATGCCACACACCATGAATTTTGGAGGGGTGTACACCCTCTCAATATTCAACGCGTGCCCCTATGCCCCCGGGCAAGTGGTCTATACCCCACGGGATCAATATTGGAGGGGTGTGCGCGTTGCCAATAGTCATCGCGTGCCCCTATACCCCATGTTGAAGGGTGTATACCCCTCGCCATGAATGTTGGAGGGGGTACACCCTTCCAATATTCATCGCCTCCCCCTATACCCCTTGTTTCGGGATCTGTATCCCTCGCAACGAATGTTTATGGTGTGTGCACCCTTCGAATATTCGTTGCATGCCCTATCCCCCCTATTGAAGGGGTGTACACCGCTCGCCATGGATACGGGAGGGGTGTACACCCTCGCAATATTCATTGCGTGCCCCTATACCCTTTATGAAGGGGTCTGTATCCCTTGCGATGAATATTTGAGGGGTGTACACCCTCGCAACATTCATGGGCTTCCCCTATACGCCCGGTTAAGGGGTGTATACCCCTCGCCATGAATATTGGAGGGGTGTACACCCACCCAATATCCATTGCGTGCCCGTACGCCCCTTTTCAAGTGGTCTATACCCCACGCGATAAATATTGGAGGGGTGTGCACCTTGCCAATATTTATCGCGTCCCCCTATACTCCCTGTCAAATGTTCTATACCCCTCGCGATGAGTCTTGGAGGGGTGTACACCCACCCAATATTCATTTCATGCCCCTATCCCCCCTATCGAAGGGGTGTAAACCCCTTGCGATGAATTTTGGAGGAGTGTACACCCTCGCAATATCCATTGCGTGCCCCTATACCCTGTGTCAAGGGGTCTGTATCCCTTGCGATGAATATTTGAGGGCTGTACACCCTCGCAACATTCATGGGCTTCCCCTATACGCCCGGTTAAGGGGTGTATACCCCTCGCCATGAATATTGGAGGGGTGTACACCCACCCAATATCCATTGCGTGCCCGTACGCCCCTTTTCAAGTGGTCTATACCCCACGCGATAAATATTGGAGGGGTGTGCACCTTGCCAATATTTATCGCGTCCCCCTATACTCCCTGTCAAATGTTCTATACCCCTCGCGATGAGTCTTGGAGGGGTGTACACCCACCCAATATTCATTTCATGCCCCTATCCCCCCTATCGAAGGGGTGTAAACCCCTTGCAATGAATATTGGAGGAGTGTACACCCTCGCAATATCCATTCTGTGCCCCTATACCCTGTGTCAAGGGGTCTGTATGCATTGTGATGGATATTACACCCTCCCAACATTCATCGCGTGCCCCTATACCCCCCGTTTAGGGGGTGTACACCCCTCACTATGAATATTGGAGGGGTGTACATCCTCCCAATATCCATTGTGTGCTTCTATACCCTTGGTCGAGGGGTGTATACCCCTCGCGATAAATATTGGAGGGGTGTACACCTTATCAATATTCATTGCGTGCCCCTATGCCACATGTGAAGTGGTCTGTACCCCACGGGATGAATATTGAAGGGGTGTGCACCTTGCTAATATTCATCGCGTGCTCCTGTACCCCCTGTAAAGTGGTGTATACCCCTCGCGTTGATTATTGGAGGCCCGTGCACCCTCCGAATATTCATCACGTGCCCCTATGTCCCTTGTTGAGGTGTGTATGCCCCTCGCGATGAATGTTGGAGGGATGTACACCCTCCCAATATTCACCGCCTTCCCCGAAACCCCCCTTTTAGGGGTCTATACCACTCGTGATGAATTTTGGAGGGGTGCACACCCTTTCAACATTCATCGCGTGCCCCTATACCCATTGTTCAGGGGTCTATACCCCTGGCTATGAAAATTTGTGGGGTGTACACCCTTCCAATATTCATTGCATGCCCCTATCCCCCCTATCGAAGGGGTGTACACCCCTTGCGATGAATGTTGAAAGGGTGTACACCCTCCCAATATTCATCGTGCGCCCCTATACCCTGTTGAGGGGTATGTATCCGTTGCAATGAATATCAGAGGGGTATACACCCTCCCAATATTCATTGTGTGATCCTATAACCCCTGTCGAGAGGTGTATACCCCTGGCGATGAATGTTGGAGCGGTGTGCATCCTCCCAATATTCATCGTGTGCCCCAATGCCCGCTTTCAAGGGGAGTATACACCTTGCGATGAGTATTGGAGGGTTGTACACCCTGCCGATATTCATCGCGTGCCCCTATATCCCCTGATGAGTGGTCTATATGCCTTGCAATGAAGATTGGAGGGGTGTTCACGCTCCCAGTATTCATCGCGTGCCCCAATACCCTCTGCGCAGGGGTGTATACACCCCGCGATAAATATTGGCGGGGTGTACATCCTTCCAATATTCATCGCGTGCTCCCATACCCCTTGTTGAGAGCCCTATACCCCTCGTGATGAATTTTCCAGGGGTGTGCAGCTTGCCTAAATTCCTCGCGTGCCCCTGTACCCCTATCGAACGGATGTAGACCCCATGCTATGAACATTGGAGGGGTGTGCACCTTGGCAATATTCATCGCGTGCCCCTATACCTGCTGTCCAGGGGTCTATACCCTTGGTGATGAATATTGGAGGGGCGTACACCCTCCCAATATTCATCGGCTGCCCCTATACCTCCTATCGAGTGGTGTATACCCGTCGCGATGAATATTGGAGGGGTGTCCACCCTCCGAGCATTCATTGTGTGCCCCCATACCCAATGTCGAGGGGCGTATACCCCTCGCAATGCCTTTTGGAGGGGTGTACACGCTCCCAATATCCATCGTGTGCCCCTATACCCCCTGTCGAATGGTCTATGCCCCTCGCGATGAATATTGGAGGGGTGTACACCCCCCCCCCCCATATTCATCGTGTGCCCCTCTACCCCCTCTCGAGCGGTCTATACCACTCTCTATGAATATTGGAGAGCATACACCCTCCCAATATCCATCGTGTGCCCGTATACCCCCTGTTGAGTGGTCTATACCCCCCGTGATGAATATTGGAGGGGTATACACCCTCCCAATGTTCATTGTGTGCCCCTATGCCCCCTGTCAAGTGGTCTATACCCCTTGCGATAGATATTGGAGGGGTGTGCACCCTCCCCATATTCATCGAGTGCCCCTATACCCCTACCGAGGGGTGTATACTCGTCGCGATGAATATTGCCGGGGTGTACATCCTCCCAATGTTCATTGCGTGCCGCTCTACCTCCTGGCAAGGGGTGTCGAGGGGTGTGGACCCCTCGCGATGAATGTTGGAGGGGTGTACATGGTCTCAATATTCATCGCGTGCCCCTACAACCCCTCCTCCACAGTATCCGTATTTATAGCTACGGAGCCCCGGAGAGCAAAGGTGTCCTCAGAACCACATCACTAGTTTCAATGTTACGTTTGGAGCGCATTGTGTAGTGCACTGTTGTGTATTGTGTTGCCTTGTCATTGCATTTTTATGGTTGCATTTTTTTGCACTTTTTTGCACATATTTGCACTTTTTTGCATTTTTTTGCACTGCAATTCTTGGATAGTTCATTTGCACTTCTTCCCTCCCCCCCTGTCTATACCCCACGCGATGAATATTGGAGGGGTGTACACCCTTCCAACGCTCATCTTGTGCCGCTATACCCCGTGCCGAGGGCTGTATGCCCCCTGCGATGCATGTTGGAGGGGTGTACACCCTTCCAATATTGATCGTGTGCCCCTATTCCCGCTGTCGAGGGGTATATGCCCCTCGCGATGAAAATTGGAGCGGTGCACACCCTCCCAATATTCATCGTGTGCCCCTATACCCCTTATTGAGGGGTTTATACCCCTCGCGATGAATGTTGGAGGAGTGTACACCCTACCAATATTCATCGCCTGCCCCAGTACCCCCTGTCAAATGGTCTATATCCCTGGCGATGAAAATTTGAGGGGTGTACACCCTCGGAATGTTCATAGTGTGCCCCTACGCCCCCTGTCAAGTGGTCTATACCCCTTGCTATGGATATTGGTGAGGTGTACACCCTCCCAATATTCATGGCGTGCCCCTATACCCCCCGCTGTCAAGTTGTCTTTACCCCTCGCGGTCAATATCGGAGGAGTGTGCACCCTCCCCATATTGATCTTGTGCCCCTACACCCCGTGTTCAGGGGTCTATACGCCTCGCGATGAGTGTTGGAGGCTTGTACACCCTCTGAATATTCATCGTGTGCCCGTATACCCCTAGTCGAGGGGTGTGTACCCCATGTGATTAATATTGGAGCGGTGTACACCCTTTCAACATTCACCGCGCGCCCCGAAACCCCCTATCGAAGTGGTCTACACCCCTTGCAATGAATACTGGGGGGCCGTACACCCTTCGCATATTCATCGTGTGCCCTTATACCCTATGTTGAGGGGTCTATACCCCTCGCGTTTAATATCGGAGGGGGTACACGCTCCCAATTTTCATCGTGTGCCCCTATATCCCCTGTCAAGTGGTCTATACCCATCGCGATGAATGTTGGAGGGACGCACACCCTCCCAATATTCATCGCGTGCCCCAAAACCCCCCATTCAGAGGTCTATACCCCTCGCGATGAATGATGTTGGGGTGTACACCCTTCCAATATTCATTGCCTGGCCCTATACCACCTATCGACGGAGTGTACACCCCTTGCAATAAATATGGGAGGGGTGTACACCCTCCCAATATTCATCGTGTGCCCCAGTTACCCCTGTTCAGCGGTCTATACCCCTCGCCATGACATTTTGAGGGGTGTACACCCTTCCAATATTCATTACCTGCCCCTATACCCCGTTTTGAAGGGGTGTGCACCCCTTGCAATGAATTTGGGATGGGTGTACACCCTCCCATTATTCATCGCGTGCCCCAGTACCCCCTCTTCGGGGGTGTATACCAGTGGCGATGAATTTTTGCGGGATGTACACCCTTGCAATGTTCATTACCTGCCCCTATACGCCCTACCGAAGGGGTGTACACCCCTCGCGATGAATAGTTGAGGGGTGCACCGTGGCAATATTCATCGCGTGCCCCTATACCCCCTCTCGAGGTGTCTATACCCCTCAAGATGAATATTGCAGGGGTGTACACCCTTCCAATCTTCGTCGCCTGCCCCTGTACCCCCGGTCGAGGGGTGTATACTCCTCGCGGTGCTTGTTGTAGGGGTCTAAACACTTCCAATATTCATCGTGTGCCCCTCTACCCCTGTCGAGTGGTCTATGCCCCTCGCGATGAATGTACACCCTCCCCATATTCATCGCGTGCCCCTATACCCCCGGTCTAACGGGTCTAAACCTCTCGCGATGAACATTTGAGGGGTGTGCACCTTGCCAATATTCATGGTGTGCCCCTATACCCCTCGTCCAGGGGGTCTATACCCCTCACGATGAATATTGGAGGGGTGTACACGCTCCCAATATTCATCGTGTGCCCTAATACCTTTTGTCAAGTGGTCTATACCCCTCGCGATGAATTGGGAGGGGTGTACACCCTCCCAATATTCATCACGTGCCTCTGCACCCCCTATCAAAGCGGTCCACACCCCTTGCGATGAATATGGGAGGGGTGTACACCGTCCCAATATTCAGTGTGTGCCCCTATACCCCCTGTCGAGGGGTCTATATCTCTTGTGCTTCATATGGGAGGCGTGTACACGCCTCCTATAACTCATGCCGTGCCCTTATACCCCCTGCCGAGGGCTGTATGCCCCTCGCAATGCATGTTTGGGGGGTGTGTAAACCCTCCCATTCTTCATCGCGTATCCCTATACCCCCTTTTAAGGGGTCTATACCCCTCGCGATTGATGCTGGAGGGGTTTACACCCTTCCAATACTCATTGCTTGCCCCTTTACCCCACATTGCAGGGGAGTACACACCTGCCGATGAATATGGGAGGGGTGTACACCCTCCCCATCTTCACCGCATGCCTCGAAACCCCCTTTCAAGGGGTCCAAACCCCTCGCGATGAATATTGCAGCGGTGTACACCCCGCCAATATTTGCTCATTCCCCTATATCCCCTGCTACGGCCTGTATAACCCTCGCGATGCATGTTGCAGCGGTGTACACCCTTCTCATATTCATCGCGTACCCTATACCCCGTGTCGAGTTGTGTATACCCCTCGCAATGAATATTGGAAGTGTGTACACCCTCCCAATATTCATCGCTTGCCCCTATACCCCATGTCGAAGGGTGTATACGCCTCGCGATGAATATTGGAGGGGATGTACACCCTCCCAATATTCATGGTGTGCCCCTATACCCCCAGGTACTGCCGAGATGCTGCCCATCCTCAAACGAGAAGGGTAGATCCGCTCGCCCAAGCTTGAGCCGCCGGAATTCCCAGAGGAACAACACCCACCACCTCATCCACGGTCCCATCTCGACGTCCAACATGCCTGGCCTTCCTTTCTCGCTGTGGAACCATACGTCTCCCCTCGTACTTGTCCGCACCGTTGCCGCCTCCCCAAAGCCTAGTAGGCACGCCACGTTGATGCACGCCAAGGTCACGGCTTCCGCCTTTTCCAAATCATCGACTTGCCCCGCCAGCAATCCGAATGTTTCCATTGGCGCCTAGCGCACCGTTGACGAACCTCCTCCGACTCTTCTCTTGGCCAGCCACTTGACCACTTGCCAATCTCCCCCAGCTCTACGAATTTTGGATGTAGTTGCAGCTTGTCCAGTTGTCTCCATCCCGAGAGCAGCTTCTTGAGGTCGCCTTCCGCATTCTCCCCTGCCACCATTTCCGTGATCTCCAACTCCAAAACCTCACGTGGGCTGGCTGGGTGGTACTGCCTACTCCACATCCGAAGTCCGCGTAGCACCGCGGCAGACCCCTTCTCGGTACTCTCCTCCAGGGCATGGGCTGTTGCCGATAGCCAAGGTTGTCCAGGTGCTGCTGTGCTGGCGTCCAAATATGCCTGTATGGCTTCCCGGAGCTGTCGGCCCACCTACTCCACCTCCTCCAAACCCTCCGAGCATTCTGTTGGGAGTCAAATCCGGCAGCCAAAGGCTTTGGGCTCGTGGCACCAATGTCTTTGCCCACATTTGGGGCATGGCACCTCTAGCGGACTTGTGCAGTCAATCCCATTTCTACTGCTTCTTGGACCATAGATATCTGCGACCATCCACAATTCGCATCTCCGGCGTTTCCCCAGTTTTCCGTTTGTGGTTGTTGTCTACTCTTCTGCGGCCGATGATGACGATGTGCTACTCCCTCTGAAGCTTGATCCATTGGGCGAGCTGCTTGAGGAACTAGACCAGTCCCTGGACTTCTTCCTTCGAACTTTTCCTTTTCCAGATTTCCTTGCCTCCTTAGATCCCCTTCACCTCTCCTCCCTGTTCTTCACTTCTCCCTTCACTTCTCCCTGTCTTCCTCTTCCTTTTTTCCTTCTTCTTCTTCTCTGTCCATTGCTCCTTGAGGTAGCCAGCCCCCCTAACAATCCACTTTCCTTATTATAGTACACACTGCATGCGCCAATCCCATATTCATCGCGAGGGGTGTAACCGCTTCGACGGGGGGTATAGGGGCACACCATGAATATTGAGAGCGCCTAGAGCCCTCCAACATTCATCGCGAGGGGTATAGAGCTCTGAACAGGGGGTATAGGGGCACGCGACGAATATTGCGAGGGTGTACACCCCTCGTGACAAATATTGGCATGCTTTCCGCAGATGTGGGGCGCCGCTTCTGTGATATTCGGGAGCACGAATCTAGACCATCCTTTTGGCGGGAGGCTGGCTTATGCTAGCCATCACCGAAAGCTACTGCCAGCCCCAACATGAATGGAGCTGCGAGCAACGCATGCAACTCTCGGTTCCTGTGGACTTAGTGGGACGCGGTGCAGCATGGGAGTTCCGTTACAAGTCGGAGGAGAAGCCTGAGGACAGTAGGTGGGCGAGATGGATCCCAGCAGATTTGCGAGACGGCCAAGCTGAGCACATACATTGGGATGGGGACGCATCAAACGACCACAAAGCAGCGGAAAAGGACACGGTCGGCAGAGCCTGCATGTAACAAGGCAGGAGAGTATGACAACGAGTCCAGTAGCGAAGGGGAGCATGTGTTTATGGCTAGTGAGCAACGAGGCAATCCATCGATGCGGGACACAGGTTGAACGTGTAATGCAGTTGCCGGATGTGCCCGGCAGTCAAGCCCACCAGGTTGCGGGTAGCCTTATGGCTCCAAGAAGAATGACTGCGCAGATTGAGCCCCGGAGGGGCCTTGATAGGCTGACGCAAGCCTTGTCAACATTCTCCCAAGAAGGCCTCAGGCAGGCTTCCGACAAGTCTTATTATGATGTGAATGACAAGGGGCCCGTCAACGTAGAGTTGGCACAGCGTGTATCGGGTGAGGTTGGAAAAGTGGCGGTGGCATCCTCGTTGTGGCACAAAAACGTGCCGAGAAGCTTACTACGGGTCTACACCGCGTGGGACAAGAAATATGCTAGTGAGGTTCTGAAAGTGGAGTGCCTGGCCGTCCACGCCATGCTGGATAGCATCAGGGAGGCAGGGCCACTCAAGAAATGTCACAACAAGCACGCAACCAGCAAGGCCAGAGTGATTCCAAAAGGCTCACAAAAGTGTTCTTTGATTTTTGCGTGTGTTGGCATTAATAAGGCAGATGTTAGAAAGCGAAGTTTCAACTTCCGCGGGTAGTTCGCATGTTGGCGGGCTCTGGCCCTTAGGCTTTTATTCCTGGCTAAGCTTGATATAGCAAACTGCCTTTGGTCCATACATATGCCTCCAAGCTGGAGCAGACTATTCCGTGTGCGCACGCATAGTGGATGTTACCGTTGGTTGACTCTGCCCTTTGGCCGGCGTTACTCGCCTGTGATTTGCCAAAGGCTTGTGTCCGCGCTTGTGAAACGAGCATTGCGCGGGTTGCGTGCGATGGGTGCCACTTACTTGGATGACGTCCTGATTTCTGCCGTGGGTAGCAACCGTGGTAGAGTGACGGCGCGCCGTGTGGGTAAGGTTTTGCGTCGGGCAGGTTTTTTGAGAAGTAGTAAAAGCATTGTTGAGCCTGTACGCGTCATAGATTTCATGGGTAAGAAGTTTGATGCGGCGAACCAAATAGTCGAGAATAAAGCAGGGTTGATGGGGAGTGCTTACTGGGTTTGATACATAACAGACTGGGTGAACGGATGGCGGCAAGGTTGTTACGGAAGCTGAAGTGGGCGATATGCCCCATTGTTGGGCCGGCCCCCTTGGTTTTAGGAGGGCACTGCTGGAAGCTCACTAATTTCAAGGGTTTTGGGGGGGGGGTCAGACGATCTCTGATGGCAGCGCCTTTGCCTTTGCTTTGAACCCTAAGCGGTTCTCCCCTTGATCCTGGCTGCCTGATAGGCCGTCAGACGGTTGCATTTTTTTTTTACTAATGTAGCTGAGACACGGGCTGCAGGCATATATAGGATTGGAGTGGTGCGTGAGGGTGATCAATGGCGTAGCTGTAGGGCCCCAAGCTGGGTCGCCACGCTCCAACAAGCGGAGCTTTATGCAGCCCTGTTTGCGCTTCACTTGGGTTGTTACATGCACATGGTGGTGGGCACTGACAGTGATGTCAGTACATCACAGATTTTAGGCATGAAAGGAGGGATTTTTTTGCGTTCCCATCAACGTATGCTTTGTCAGTTGTTTTGGTTGTGCAGTTGGAGTGACCGCCCTTTGGGCGTTTTTTGAGTCTATAGTGATGTTAACCCTGCAGACCCACCTAGTAGGCTGAGATCGTTTCGCACGCACGGTGAAGTCACTGAGTGTGTTAAGCGCTGACAGGCAGCTTGGAGAGGGGAGCCGAATCCATTTCAATGTCTCGATTTTCTCCCGAGGTTTGCGTGACGTGTGCCTTGATCTCTCGCATTCGCTCGTAAAAGGGTTGGCAACTTGAATTGCATGTGGATTAGCGAGTTTTGCCTGCCTGTGACTGCCCTGTCTGCCTGGACTGCACTAAGGAACAACGGTATGCTTGAACCCATGTATGCCGTATAAATGTCTAGTAGCAGACTGTTGTGGATTAGGGAATACAAGCATACTCGTGGGACAGTGCAGTGTTGCAATGCCTGCTTTTATACTGTGTAGTCTGTTTTTTCCTTTTTTACATGAATAGACGTGAGCCCACCCACCCAACCAGAGATGGTGTCTGTATCCGTGCACTCCTTGAAGCACGGAGCATCGAACCCAGATGATCTGGGGAGTATAAAGGACCTTGGCAGCTTGAACTGCTGGTGGATTTGCGAGTTTTGCCTGCCTGTGTCTGCCCTGTCTTGCTTGGACTGCACTGAGGAACGACAATATGCCTGAACATGGACCGCAATCGCAGTTGACATGGTCCCCACAGGGAATCAACATTGAGCCCAAACGCCGTCAACATTGACCCCAAAGGCATTTGATGTGGACCCCAAAGTTAGTCAACAGGGACATCAAAGGGTTATCAACCTAGACCACCAAAGACAGTCAACATGAACCCGAAAGGCAGCCGACGTGGACCCCAAAGTCTGTCAACACCGACCTCAAAGGCATATAAGATGTTCCCCTTGCATATTGTAACTATGCATTCACCACACACTCTGCACACTATGTACCTTGCTCTCCATATACGGTACACAGTGCACTGTACACTGTACAGTCAGCACAGTGCAGCCCTTCAGTAAACTGTGCACATTGTACGCACATATGTACACTGTGCACTGAGCAACGGTCACAAGCAGTGTCTACAAATTGCAAACCGTGTCTATGTTTGTCATAGCAGGCGGTGTCCACAGGCTACAGACTGGTAAACCCAGATGCACTTGTGACGGCGACACGTGTCGTGCCAATTCAGCCTCCTCCCATGCAACAACCTCACCCGTGCCTCATGTGCCACACACCCCTGCTCACACTTACTCTGCTTTTCTAGCAAGTGCCCTGCTGTGTGCCCCCGTGGTGTAACCCCCCCTCCCTTTGTGCACCTCGATGGTGCCAGGACCCCTCAATCAGAATGGTGGAGTGATTCAGTCAATTGTTTATGGCCTGTGTGCCTCATGAAATGGGGTGCACAGTGCCTGCACAGCTATGCATGCATGGAGGACATCAGTTGACAAATTTGGTGGCTAGCTACTGGTCTTCCCCATCCGGGAAGCAGCTACTGGTCCTGCCTATTGGGTAAGCCACACGTATTTTAGTTGCCATTCGCTGTTGTTGGCCGGACAGCTGTCCATTAGAAACTAGCTGGCTGAGCGACAGTGCCTCGCTGTTGCAGCCAAGATCCTGGCATCGAACACCCAGTAGGGCACAGCTACGCCAGTGGCTCTGAAAGCAAAGCTGAAGGTCCAGAGCACCGCCCGATGGCCTATTTTGATGTTGCGGGGTTTGCACCCGAGGTTTGACATTAGCATTCGCCTTAGCTCCGCTGCTGGCATACCGCGGGGAGTTTCAGTACAAGGATTCCATACTGGCCCGGTGCCTTCTGGTGCCACACACACTGCGTCACAACATTCCCAATGGTACTGACGGCTGTTGTGTTTAAAACAAAGTTTGGTGCCTACACCTGAAAGAGATCAGCATGTATATTTGTTTGGGACATGGTCTCCTCTGTTGCTGCCACCACCAGCGGAAACCATCTGTTGGCCATCAACTACTTGCCAATCTCTTTGCACTGAAGCACGGGGCACGAACCAAGGAGCTTTGGTGGTATAAATGACAGCACAGGGTGCAGCGTGTAAACCACTTCCTCATGGTTTTTCCAACTATCTCTGAAATTTCCTGAATGTGGACATGAGCACGCAATGGTACACCTTGAATGTGCAACGCAATGGTACACCTTGAATGTGCAACGACCAGGATTACCCTAATACAGGATGCAGTTTGAAATTTGGCAAACCCATTTTGTCCTGAGATGCAGTCTTGATCAGGATTTGCTGTTCTTGAAGATTCCATGTCGTGGCGCAAACCTTCATACCTCCCTAGGGCTCAAAGTGGCATCAAAGTTCTCTCCGCCCACTAACAGGCCTATTCAGGGTAGATGTGTCTATGGCATTACGCATTTCATGAAAATGAATTGTATGGGTATTCCACACATGTGGCATTCTTCCCTCAGAGTACAATTTGATTAAAGGTGCTTTTCACATACAGAACATGTCCATTGTTGTGTGCATCACTTTGAATACGTGTTTGCATATGCATTGTGTTCATGAATTCATGGTGCTGTGGCAAATTGCCGCTGGCAGGGCGTGTGATTCATCGAAAACTACGATCAAGCATCGAAAAGTGCAAGTGCCATTTTGGCACTCTTCAGTTATATCGCGGGGAATACCGCAGCTTGACCCATAATTTCAAATACCATTTTCCCTCCATTTTCAAGCAAGCCGAATCCACCCAAATTCGCTCCCAGCAAAAACGGAAACTCTTTTGTGCGCCGCGCCCTGCGCGCACGCAGGCAGGCAGGCAGGCAGGCACGCATGCACGCACGCACGCACGCGGGTTGTGAAAATCTGTTCTGGCCAGTTGGCCAGCCCCTAAAGCCGCAGAAGTTTTCACAAACAGCATCGTGATATATTGAGGAGTGCTGGCAGGACCGCCCCAGAACTGACAATGTCAAAAGTGACAATGCATTTGTGAAGATACTGTGAACATTGACAACCAGGGGGCAATTACCTACATACTACTTCTTTCGTTTTGTGCCAGCTTCTGCTTTCTTTAATGGTTGTGTTCAAGTTGCACTGTCTTATAACGTCCGCTGGCACATCGTATGTGGTGCTTGTTCTCACATTCTGCAACGCAATTATCTTTTGATTTCGACACGTGGAGTTGATGAAGTGGGTTGCATCAAATAGGCTTGATGTGTCATAAGATGGTCTCTGCAATTACCTTTCATCGACATCATGTGTGGTGATCAAAGGAGCGTAATCAGGATTGCTTGAGGTCCCAGGGCAACGCGATCCACAGCACTGACCGAGTGAAGGATTTTCTCAGGGAGACGTCTTTCGCTTGCAGTGGGACGCAGGATAGCACGTGCGCTTCGTGTGTTGTATGGTGTATCTGGTTCTTCCCGGAGTGTGTTACCCCGAAGAGTTGCTTCCGGCTCCAATCAGTATCACTGTGTCATAATCACCCTGAAGCCCTCTCTGCTTTACGTTCCCAGTCTCGTCAAAATTGGCTTCCACATCCCCCTTTTCGCGACGTCGACTGCCAAATGGCAATACTGGGTGGCAGTTTGCACAGGAATTTTCATGACATACGGCAACACTTCGAAGTTGTGCATCGACTCCATTCACTGTCCGACATCCGTGTACATCCATGTCCCTTGTCGTGCAGGTGCGGGAAGATTACAGCCCCGCACGAGGTGACGAGGGAGTTCAACGCTTGGCAATTTTTACGGGACATTGTGTATCTCGCAGTCTTCACGATGGCTTTGCTTTGGCTTTATGTGATGGAACGCGTGTTATTAAGCATAGCACCCGCAAATCACCCTGCCGCTCATTGTTCCGGACCGCACCTGGTATTTGTGAATCATGTTGCCAATATGCCGCCACTTTGTTGACTTGTCAATTTGCCAACTCATTGTTTGCGTTGACTTGTTGGCTTGTGTGTCTGTCAACGTGTTTCGCTGGTTGGAAACTTTCAATTTGTGATCAAGTTGTCACCAGTTTGTCACCATTTGCCGCCAGCTAGCTAAATGAAGCTAACCAAAGGATTTTTTTGCCGTCCAATGCTGCGGCCGCATGGAATGACACCAGAGCACCCTTCGATGACACAATGGTATTATTGAGCTTGGTGGAATAGGTGCAATCTATGGAATTGAAGGGCACAAAGAAGTGGGCTCGGCTTTGGAGATGTTTGACAGCAACACAGATTTATCACAACCGCCTCTCATCTCCCATCTCTTTGGCAGTCAATGTCCCCAAGGAATCGTTTGGCGGAGTCAAAAGGTACCTGCGATTCTTTAGATGACTCGATTGGATCGTGTGGTGCAGATTCAGATGTTGACGCTCCTGAAGAAATTTTGGACCACTGTGACATGGGAACAATGGCGCAAGCCCTGAAGGATTTCAGGTGGGTTTGCGTTTGCTAGTCTTTTATATTTCGCTCGCTGAGCTGAGGCTTAAGGCACCAATATGCTCAAACGGAAAACAGGAAAAGCATGTGGCAATGAGCTTTTGAAATTGGTCATTCGAAAAGTGCAAGGCGAGTGTAACAGTGCTCACCCCATATTCGTCATGAAAGGGAAACTCCGGCCGTGCAAGCAAATCGATCGCATTGTACGGCTTGTCACTGGTTTGAGCTATGGTTGCATGCGGACGAACCACATGTGTTTTTTGCTGCATGTGTGTGTGTGTGTGTGTGTGTGTAGGAGGGCAACATACCAGTTACAGTGTGTTACAGGTGTGCTGCGTACTGCTGCATAGTACTGCTTGTACCTCTGTGCTGCGTGTACTGAGCGACTGCACCCTTGGTGCAGCGGCTTACCCCTCCAAGAAGTCAGTGATGTCAGTGAGACGTCACACCAAGGTGCTCGCTGATGGAGATGGATGACTTGGTTGAACCCAGTTTGCAGTGAGCCCCTAGTACCAGTCGCTGAATGTGTCCTGTCTGTGTGTTGCTGTGTGTTGCGTGTGTTAGTGTTGTTAATTCGTGTAATTTTTTTTTTGCGGTAAATGCGTGTAACAAAAAAATCGTCTAGTCGTGTAATTTTTTTTTGCTGTAAGTCGTGTAAGCCCGTCACATACATTACCGCAAAAAAAGATTACACGACTAGACGATTTTTTTGTACACGCATTTACGGCCAAAAAAAATTCATGACTTACTGCAAAAAAAAAAAATTACACGACTTACCGCAAAAAAAATTACACGATGTGACCATTTTTTCCTACACGCATTTACCGCAAAAATAAAAAAATTACACGACCTTACGCAAAGAAACAATTACCGATTTTACTGAAAATGCATGCCTATAGGCAATGTGCCCACCTGTGGGCCACTTCTGATTTTTTTCCCGCGCTTGGCGCTGGGGACCCCCAAGAATGCAAGGGTGACACAGCACTTCTGCCCTCTTCTGGCCCCCGAGAAGGCAGGGTTAGCCACTGCTGATTTTGTCCCCCTTTGCAGGGCGGTCCTTAAGGACCCAGATTTTTCTTTGTTAAGGTTAGGTTGGGGACTCACAATCCACGCTTTGTTGCGTGGCCCCTCGAGTTGGGGTTAGGGACTCACAATCCACGCTTTGTCGCGTGGCCCTTTGAGTTTGGCTTAGGGACTCGCAATTCACGCTTTGTTGCGTGGCCCCTTGAGTTGGGGTTAGGGACTGACACGCCCTCCTGAGTCCCCCCGAGCCCCCAAGTTGAAGGTGCACTTTCGGCTATTGAGGAGAGTGTTCAGGCCACCCCCACCCCACTCGAAGGCAAGGAGGCCTCCGCCGAGCAGAGCGTGGAAAGCCCGGAGGCCAGGCCGCAACCTTCCATGGCCACTCCCACAGAGGAAGACACCCATCCCAAGGTCCTCATCCGTGGAGAGTGGCACAAGGTGCCGGATGGTTACCCAGCAGATGCATCTGGCCAGCTGGAGTGTGACCAGCTTTTCATCAATTACCTGTCCAAGCAGCTAGTAGCAGAGTTGTGCGCCGCTTGTCAGTTTGGCCCCAATCTTGGTGCAAAGCCCAAGTCTAGCGACACAAAAACGGACTTGATCTACAAGTGTGCATTCTGCAACTACTCGTAGCGGGTGCATGTTTTGTGGGCTGTATGTTCCTCCGCCCGTTTGGTGTACCAATTGTGGAGCGTATAAGATTGCTATTATATTGGCCCCATACCAGTGCCTTGGTGGCCTAGAATGGTGGCACTAGCGTTGGCCATGGCCCTATCAGGACTCTTTTCTTGAGCCTGATTTTGTGCCTCGTGCCCATGACACCCTGTGAAACTATGTTATATTGGCCCCACACCAGTGCCTTGGTGGCCTGATTTTGTTTCGAGTGCTGGCACACTGGATGTTGGCCATGGCCCTGTCAGGACTCTTTTCTTGGGCCTGATTTTGAGTCTAGTGCCAATGACACCATGTGAAACTATGTTTTATTGGCCGAGTCCCAACTAATTGGTGGCCACACAGAGTACTATGGGCTTTGTGGACTCGGCGTCCCATGTTAAGGTCGCTATGGGGTATTTCGCAATTATTGCAAAGGTTGCAATTCTTTCAATTTTTTCAATTTTTTTTTATAATTCACACGACTTGCCGCAAAAAAAAATTGCACGCATTTACCGCAAAAAAAAATTACACGACTAGACGATTTATTTGTACACGACTTACATTTTTCACTTGAATGTGTCCTGTCTGTGTGTTGCTGTGTGTTGTGTGTGTTAGTGTCTGGTCCTGGTCTAGTCCTGGTTTGTGCTGCAGTTTGCGCTGCAGGATCTGAAGATTGCTCTGACAAATACTCCACGTGTGCACCCACTGTTTGTATTGTACTGTATTGTATACTACAAGAGTGTGTGTACTACTGTTGGCACATCAGTGTGACCGCTCAGCAGTTGGATTGAACCCTCTCAATGTCTCCTGACATTTCCAAGCATTTGCATGCTATTTTGCTGTTTTTTCTTGCAGCATGATGAGACAGCCCCCTCTCAGGTACCCCACCCTTTAGTCCCTGTTCTGAGTCCGCACCAATGACTGCAAAGGAGGTGCATGATGGTACAACCTGCGGACACTGTTCGCAGTAGGTGAAGGACTGATCCCTTCAACAGGCATGTGTATAAATGTGTGCATGTGTGTGTGTGTGTGTGTGTGTGTGTGCATGAATGCCATCTAAAGTATCCAGACTGGTGAAAATAAGGATTGCTGGCACCAACTGCTACCTGCCGTCACCGTCCATCACAAAGCCAGGTCATTGTTCGTCAACCGCTAGATGGGACACCCGTAGAGTACTAGGATGGATGTACGCAGCACACCTGTAACACACCATAGCCAGTATGTTGCCCTCCAAACTGATGCGGACCCAATTGTCGTCAAGCCGGCGTGCTGCTTGCCTGGCTTCACGGGAATGGCACCTCAGCTCCAACTCAGATATCAAAGTCACACAGACGCAGACCCAACATACCCAATGCACTGTCCACCCAGTGGCAGGTAACAGTTGGTGCCAGCAACTGCTGCATAGTACTGCTTGTACCTCTGTGCTGTGTGTACTGAGCGACTGGACCCTTGGTGCAGCGGCTTACCCCTCCAAGAAGTTAGCGATATCACACCAAGGTGCTCGCTGATGGAGATGGATGACTTGGTTGAACCCAGTTTGCAGTGAGCCCCGAGCACCAGTTGCTGAATGTGTCCTGTCTGTGTGTTGCTGTGTGTTGCGTGTGTTAGTGTCTGGTCCTGGTCTGTGCTGCAGTTTGCACTGCAGGATCTGAAGATTGCTCTGGCAAATACTCCACATGTGCACCCACTGTTTGTATTGTACTGTATTGTATACTACAAGAGTGTGTGTACACTCGCGTGTATGTGCCGGCGTTTTTGGCTCAGTCAAACTGAGGTTTGCCGTAAGCAGACGAAGGTTTGACACATGCAGCATCACATATACCACCCCTCCTCTCCGTTATGTGAATGTCTTGCCTGCCCTGCGCTGGTTGTCTTCCTGTTGCATACTTGACCATGGCCCACCCTCCTGGCCAGACATTTCTACAGGAGGTTTCACGCCCCGTGCGTGGCCAATGTGGTCTATGGCATGCTAATGCACCCTATGTATGTTTTGCTGCTTGTATGGGTGTGTGGGTGGGTGTGCGCTAACGTATTTGGCTCACTCAAACATGCTCAGTAGTATACTCGGGGCGCTGTGAGGGATTGTTGTGGCTTTGGTATTGGTTGGCCTGAAGATGACACTTGGAACTTATCGCCGGGCCACTGTGCACGACCCATCCCAATAGTAAAGAATAGTCACTGGCAGATCTTGTAGAATACCCCTCGTGTGGCATCGTAGGTGTTGCTGTCGTGGATTTTGGGCTGCCATCAATCTTCTCCACAACAACCCATCTGTCAGCAGTAGCATTGCATTTCCTGCAGAGACTTCGCATCAGAAAGTTTGGATTTCAATAGCAATTGCGCCGATAATTGGGACGATCATGATAGTGTGGGGTTCTCGGACAGTGCCTCACAGCAGGTCGTCATCACCATGTCCATGCCTCAATCCAGCCCTTGCAGCTTGCTTGCCAACCCGATGCCCCCTGTGTGCATCATTGAACACCCAAATACTGGCCGATGTCGCACTCCGAAAAGTGCTTGTGCAATTGAGGCTGCCACTCCGACATTTGCACCAAAGCCGTCCTCCCGCTGCTTGCCTCGTTCGCTCTTTCAACATCCGCTCACCTGCAGATTATGCCGGAAACATCAGATTACCACAAAGTTCTGTTGTGGGTTGAGACACACATCAGCCATGGCAACCAGGACCCTATTGCAAATTACGCTATGGCACGCCCAGACGAAGTGGCTGCGGTGATACAGTCCAACTTCCAAAAGAAAGAAGAACTGCTGTTGGCTCTGACCATGAGGAAGTAACTGTCAGACAGTGTCCTCTTTTCTCAGGAGTGCACAGAGACCCTGGCACTCCAACGTCGCTGGGAATGTTTCAGAGACTCGGTGACTGTTCCTTTCGTGGAGTTGTCGGATCCGTCTGTGGTGCATGGTCCTTTCCTTGTCCTGCTCTCTGTCATGCACCCAAGCTTCTTTGGTCGAGCCTTCTTGCCTTTTTCCTATGTATTTTCGGTGTTGTCGCCGTGAATATGCTATGAATTCTCCAACCAGTCATTGAATTCGCCCCTGGGCGCCTTTTCGGCCCCCCCTACCTCAGTCCCCCCAAATGACTCTCCTGAATTCGGCTTTTAGGAACCCCTTAATTATTACAGGCAGCGGCGGCGAATGGCCTGGGCGAAGGGTGAATACCTGGTGCCCATGTCTGGATAGCAGAGAGTCTTTACAGCTCCTTCTCGTCAACTCCCCATCCCCCTTCCCGCAATGCCCCCGAAACCCGCGCTTTCTAGTGGATACTGCATTAAATAACAACACCACAGCGTTATTGATGGGTCTCCCGAGAGTTCATGACACGTGGGCCCTTGTGCCCCTCTCACTGAGCCTTCCAAGAGATTGATTCAGACGACGACGGCCCTGTGCTGTGTGTCAGGTGTAGCCGTTGGCCAGACCAAAAGTGGCTCAGCTCTTATCGCTGCTGGTCAGCGCCACAGAGAATGGAGTGAACGTTTCTCCCCAAGCATCCCAACCCCAGCCTCCCGTTATTTACCGTGATTTCTCAGATGCAGGGGTCTGCAGAGCCCCATCCGGTAGACAGTCAGGGAAATCGTGCAGTTTCTCTCATCCCAGTTCGGTTGCTGGTGCTGCTCACGCAGCCCTGAAGGCAGAAATATCTCACCCACGCCCTGGCCCTGGATACCCTCTCTTTTGTCCTTTCGTCTATCCCTTGTTGAATGCTGTCTCCGTTTTCCTCATTTCACGAGCAGGCGCCAATACAGCAACTGCTCCCACAGTGGCACCTGCAACAGGCTGATCTGAAACAGGCATGATGCCTTGCTGCGGGTTATTGATCTCGGCGTGTGTACTCTGTGGTTACATAGTGCGCAGTCTCTTGGCAAAGGGCACATGGCATGCCCTAGCCATGCCTCCCTCTGAAAGCGGTGCTTGCACGGATGAAGGCTTGCTGTTGTGCCATCAAGTCAAGTAAAGTGAAATGATGTGAAGTGATGCATCCCTTATCAAGAGCGTCTGATGCGAGATGCAGTGCCCGCAGTTCCCCTCCTATCCACGTAAACGCGAGTGAATGGGGACTTGCCGCCGCATCCTGGTCGGCATGCTTATAGCCAGATCACTGCATAACCTGTCGCCCCTTTGTAGGATTGGATTCAGTTGCACCTTCAGATTAAAGGATGTGGATGTTTGTTGGCCACTGTAGCTTTTGTTTGGTCTTGATTTTTCAATAAGCAGCTTTGTCTCTGCTTGCAAAAAGACTGTGACCCAAGTGGGTGGTGCTGTGGAAGCACAGTCTGCACATACCTCATACCAATCACACTGCACAATCATCACATCAAATCATACCATGGGAATGTCGTTGCACTGCATGTGCACTTTCTGCATGTTTGCTAAAATAGGATAGGAAACCCTCTAAAATCACCATGAATGGTTGTGTCGACGATGTCGCAATACTCAGTGTTGGATAGTTTGGATTGTGTAGCATGATTGCTTGGTTGGTTGTAGATTATGTTGACCATTTGTTGGGTTGCATGTAGATTACAGGGGGAATGCCGTTTATGCAGCGCACACGCAGTGCAAAACTTTGTACGTCAGCACCTGCCCAAATCCTAGTTTCGTCCACAAGCTACTGAATTTCTCGGAATCTGCACACAATCCAGGAACAATGATAGTACATAATCTACTTATCAGTTGAACAAAGAATTGTTACACACGGCTCCATCGGGCTGCCAACAAGCACTCGGACTACGGCATGTTCAAATACCTCTGCCGGGGTTGTCAAGTAACGTTTCGACGTCGGGAATCCCGTTTTGGCAGGAGCGATGGACAGCACATGGATAGAACGTGGTAGCCTGTGCTGCAACCTAGTGTCTTGGTCTTCCATGTAACCTTGGTCTTCTCTGGGAAGATATGTGCTTGGGCTCCTGTGTATGGGGATGATGGCGTTGGTGCAGGCCTAGAGCATGGTTCTTAGTGTAACTGTGCAGCAACCCTGGATATTTGGGGAGAAAATGCACCGAAATGGAGGTGACCATGGTGGGGAGGTAGATGTGTGGAGTGCAGGGACCCGGTCTGAAGCCGGAATTGCAGTTTAGCCAATGTGCAATGAATGCTGTGTCCATTTCTGCCCAGTTCTGTCCCCTATTCCAAAGACCCCAGACTTGGAGGTTTCGCGAGGATTGCCCAGTTTTTCAGACAGGGGAGACGCTGGCAAACAGAAGCAGCCCAGGTCGTGCTACCACAAGGTGCACATGCTGCTAATCCGCCAACCCCTGGTCACGTTTTTTTCGGTGGCGTAGTGCAGGATGCTGAAATTGCTTTTGTGTCGTCATAGTTCGACAACGTTTCGGATTTCCCCGTTTTGTTCATTCATCAATACATATGTCTCCTTTTGGCTGCTCTCAGCCTCGCTAGTGTTTTTATCAGCTTCTTATTCCCCCTCATCCAAGAAACCTGTCTCCTCTTCCATGAACGCACAGCAATGCCCTCATACGAGTGTGTTGCCATGCACATGCACGCACACCTGGACCGAACCACAGTTGTCGGTAGGATACCGGCCTGTGTTCCATTTTAAGACAAGCTGCTTCCCAATTCCCATCCCTGGCCCCCCAGTGACCTCTGCAGTGCAGGACCATGCGGGTTGTGCTTGTGGCCGTAGGTCGGTCAGGGTGGCACACTTTTTCCGCTTTCCGAGGGTTGTGTGTTGAGTATCTGTTGTGGAAGTGCCCGTAGTCTCTGCGTGGTCCTCTCCCGGTGACGATGCTCGGTTTGGGACTTCTCGTGACGCCGTGTGTGTCCACTGCACACGATGGGTGGAGGTCTGGGCACGGTGGTGCGTGTGAGGTGCTCGAGGCCAAGCAATCGACAGAACAAGACTGAGCGTCGCCTAGCGCCGACCAGGTTCATGATGTTGCTTGTGTCCCTGGTGCACTGTGTTGTCAGACCGAAGAATGCCTCATATGATTTTATTCGGCTGTAGCCAATAGTGGCTGTGGCGGAGGACGGCTGGAGTGCTGTGTTGAAAACTTTGTGTAGCCTTTCCACGTGTTGTTAGGATTCTGCTGGCACCGCGCTGGTTTCAGGCGTTGGTCTTTACCGCATGACCAGGCGGGTCATTGTGACCCGCCTGAGTGCTAACTCGCAAACTGACCATCACGGTGTTCCAACAGGTGCAACGTTGGACATTTCGGCAGCAGCATGACAGCCGAAGGTGTGGTGGGGACACAAAGGTGTTCAAACATCTGTCCCAGTTATGGTAGGCATATTGTGATGACCGTGGATGTGTGCTAACCGTAGGGAGGGCCCCTCGGTCTGCAAGCTCTTGAAAGGTTCCATTGCAGTTTGTCACATTCTCTGCATTTCCGGTCTATTTCTGCAATATTCCTGTTGCAGTCCCAGCAAAAGTTCTATTGCATTTACAAGTCCACCTTGCAGAGGATTGCTCCCAACAACGCACCAAAAAGTGGGCCCAGTGTTTTGCCTCTTTCTCCACCCCTTTTGGTAAAGAAGGAAAACCTTCTCTTGGATCCATGCCTGAATTCAACGCAGTGGCAACCAAGTTTAGCCAACCCTTTTCCAGTTCAGGGGTCTGGGGCCTCGCCAAAAAGTCATTGGGCGATACTTTTGTTGAATAAGGGACCATTGGGCTATGGTGGGCAAATAAGCCAACAAGGGGGATATGTGGTGTTTCCCAAGAATGCGGGCCTGTTCAACTTTTTCTTACAACTTTTGCGAGGGGATTTCTTGTGGGTACCTACCCCCAGAAAAAAATGCGTTAGCAAGTAATCCCAGAACCCTCCCATTTCTGGTGTTTTGTCATCTGCACATTTTGTTGCTCTGCATGGCGACCGTGACAGCATTCAAAGACACGAACCAAACCGTTCTCCGCTTCGTCAAGGGTTTGCCCCCCCCCCCCCTCCCCCCTTGAGCTCGCGCCGCCTTGCCCAAGCACGGCGGCCCCGTCTGAAGGTTGTCGTTTTGAGTCCAGGTTTGTGGTCAAGAATGCAAAAAGACAGTGAGCTGTGTGTCGTGAAACAAACGGCCTTGGGGGGCGCGCGGTTCGCTGTGTGCGTGCTGCCCGCGCTGTGGGGGCGCTGGCGAAAAGTAGGCCGTTTGAAATCCATTTTCCCCGATGGCCAAGGTGACACAGTAATTATTGTGTTCCTATACACAGGGCTACTCAGATTCTTACTCAGTCCAAAAACTCAGACTATGAGTGAAAACAAACTACATTTTTCCCACTCAAAATGCCAGATTGCTGTCTAGAGATGCTGTTTTTGCCTTGTGGGTGTAGCTCCCGGGTCCGTGGTAAAACTGAGTAAAATTTTTTTTTTGAAGAAAAATTTTTTTACTCAGTTTCAAAACTGAGTAAAAAAACAATTTGTTACTCAGTAAGTGGGGTTTCTACTCAGTTGTGAAACTGAGTAAAATTTTTTTTTTTACTCAGTAAAGAACTGAGTAGAAAATTTTTTTTTTTTTACTCAGTAAAGAACTGAGTAGAATTTTTTTTTTTACTCAGTAAAAAACTTAGTAGAAAAAAGCCACTTTGCCCACTCTGCTACTCTGCACTTTGCCCCCCGCTCTGAAGCGGTGGGGATCCCCGAGACGGCAGGGGTGACGCAGCCACTTTGCCCACAAGTGGGCCACTTCTGATTTCCCCCCCCGCTCTGTTGTCGTCCATTGATATGTCTTTTGCACCACCGTTGATTGTGGCGCAGGTATATAATTCGGGCAATTTCCATTGGGTGCTCCGCTTGTTGTTGATTGCCCCAACCCGTGAATACCTTTGCCTTAAGTTTGACCCCCTACTTGACAAGCCACACATTGTTGGGGCAAACAAGGAGGAGTTGGCTGTTGTGGATGAGCTTGCGGAGCGAGAAGGCATCCAACCACAACAGCGGAGGAAGTGGGCAACGTTTTGGTCTGCTTTCGGTTCCCTTGCATTTGCAATTGCACCCCTGTATTCCACCTTCATCAAGCAGGATGATTTTGTCAGTTGCCATCCGGCATGTCTGTTGATGTTGCATTGTGCCTTGTCTAGACGTGTTGTCAAAGGCGAATTGCAAGTGCCACAGGATAGATTGTGGTTATTGTGTGAGATGGCACAAGCTACTTTGTACTACAGTGGTTCCAAGTTGGCCCCCACACCTAGGACCCAGGCAATGCATTGGGAGGTGTCTCGGTTGTACCCCACGCCCAAATCTGCAGACCCCCCTGACACATGCTTTTTTTGCGATGGCAAACCCGCCATAGCGTGCCAGGAATGTAAGGTTCTTCATTGTACCTTCCATACCACTGTCTTGTGTCAGTCCGAGATTTGTGTAGGATTGCGCCAATTCCGGGCGGCCCCCGTTGCTGCTGCTGCTGCTGCTGTTGCTTTTGCTGCAGTTACTGCCGCCAATGCCACGCATGCCACTCCTGCCAATGCCAATGCCACTGATGACACCCGTCCCGGTGTGTGGATCTGTCGGAAGTGGTATGCGTTGCCTCCTCAATACCCCCAAAATGCTGATGGTCAATTGGAAAATGACCAAGCATTTTGCAGAAAGCTGCATTTGGAAAAGAAAGAAGATCTCTTTGAGAGATGCAAGCTGAATCCCACCCCGAGAGGCAAGCCTCACTATAGAGATACTAAGGCCGACTTGATCTTCAAGCGTGTCTTTTGTAACTACTTGTAAGTAGTTGGCCCCACCATCCCTCCCTCCTCTGTGCATGCATGCATACGATTCTCAACCCTCTTTGGTGAAGTGGTTGTGTGATCCCTCCCTCCTCTGTGCATGCATGCATACGGTACTCAACCCTCCTTGGTGAAGCGGTTGTGTGATATATACATGATGGTTTGGCCCGGGTGGGGCGCCACTAACACAAGTGGCCGGGAATCGACTCGGGGGCTTTATGCCCTCAAACAAAAGTACCACCTACCATCAAAGTGTGCAGTTTTTTGGGCAATTTTTTTCAAAAAAAATTGTCTTTTTACTGATTAAAAAAATTTTTTTTTTCAAAAACATTTTTTTAAAAAAATTTTATTACTCAGTTTTACCTCAAATCTACTCAGTTTTACCACATTTTACTCAGTTTTACCTCGTCTGGTACTCAGTTTTACCAAATACCCGTAGCTCCCCTGGTGGTGGGTGCTTTTCAGGGGGGTCACGGGAAAGCTTACTTGCACATGGGTGCTGTGCCCGCGCTGTGCAGAAACGCCCCCTGGGTCATGGCTGTGACAGTTGTTTATGGCTGTACTTGTGCAAGGGGGAGGGAGGTATAGCCTGGCCAGATCAGAAAGGGGTACCGTTTCTATCAGGTTTTAAAAAATACTTAAAGAACAAATTATTATAAACGGAGGACATTATGCTGCTTTTACCTTTGGGGATATTGAGCCACAAGGCAGTTGTTTCCGGCTTCTTCCCAAGGGCATTTTGATGTTTGGATTTATTTTCCCTCCTGTCAGTGCACATTTCACTGTTAGTATGTCACTCAGTGACCTCTCAGTGTGCAGCTATTCATTTCTTGCTGTCTGCAGTCGCTGTTGCGCATCTCAATTGCGACTCTTCAATCGACTGGGCTCCATTCTGGATTTGAAGTTTGGGTTTTAAAACACCATCCTCGAGCCTGACTGGCCCGGTCCCTCCACTCCCAAGAAGATGCACGTGGCACACAGCTTTGGTCTGAACAGAGTGATGCACTTTTCCAGTCCTCTTTTTCAATCTTGATGTAATAGGTGGAGTTTTGCAGAGTTTTGTGTTTGGCAGTTTTCCTTGAGATCTGTGGGTTGCTCTCTTGTATGATGGTAGATCGGAGGCAGGCTTTTCATCAGTGATGGAAGGTCGTGAAGGTGACCAGTGGGGGTGTTGGGTTCGGGCTTAGATGCAATCTGTGCACTCACAACTTTCAGTTCAAATCAGTCAGACCATTTCCACTGCAATGATGCATCCTGCATCATCCAAAAGGTTGTGGTGCTTGTGGCGCCAATGCTATCAAGCATATCCAGCCCACGTCTTATTTCTTGTACCCAGCGCCTGCAGCCCCTGTTTGCCACTGTACCTGCTGCTCAAGCAGCCTTTGCGCTCGACTAGCGTCCTGTGTTCAATATACTGCCTTTCCTTGTCCCTGACTGGGGAGTGGCTCAAGCAGCGCGGCATGGCATGTGGTACAGTTTTCCCAGCTGTTTTCTGCTTCTCTTGAGGATAGAGTGTAGGCAACGTTGCAGCTGCCGAGCTGTTTGATGATATCACCGGACAGTCCCCCCCCCCCCCCCCAAACAAAACCCCCGAAACTTCTTCGTGTAAATCTTGACTGCGTTCCGAGACACCAAGCTTATCATCCCCAAGCCGTGACTACTGCTGCATCAAGATTGCCATACTGCATTCCGGTACAACACAAGGATGGAATGGCGTTGCTGTAGAGCATAGGGGGAGGGTGCGTAGAGCATAGGGGGTGGGGTTGGGGCTCGGGTGCATGTTCTGACACACAGAGTCCCCAAATTGAATTGGGCAGTGCATACACTGCATCAGAGTGCAGATGCAGAACACAGTGCTCCATTTTGTGCATCACTCCCCTTGGCCCAGAACCTGTCAAGGTCACTGGTGGTTGCACTACGCATCGGATGCAGGGCGATCACCACACTGCAGGTCCCAATCACTCACGAGGAGCATTGCTTTTTGGCGGTGCACATCATCCGACAAGCGAAGAGCAATTTACTACTTTTATTACTCGGCCCGCTCCTCCAAAACTGGCTGCTGCACATCCCCTGTGCACAAGCACCACCATGTCCAAGCAGCCATTTCACGACTTGGTAGGACAGCCTCGTTGCCCGGCCTTTTCTGGTGTGTTAGGTAACCTGTGCCGCAGCTAGTTGTGAATGGTTGCGTCTGTGACTGCTCTTAGTCCCGCTTTCTGTGGTGTGCTTGAACTCTGGGATTGCAGGGAGAGTTTTTGGTTCCTCACTGTTCAGTATTGAAGAATGGCCACCCACCAGATGATTGCGAATTAACCTGACCTCTCATGTTGCAGGGCAGATCCCTGCCAAGAACGCTTAACCAACACTGAGTGACAAAGCTAGCTACTGCAGCTCTTCTTGTGGTTCTTTTCAATTTGTTTTGTAGCAGCGCAGCTCACTGCACAACTTTGGGAGAGCACTATGCGCACGCTGCACACTTTTCATACCACATCGTCTGGAAGACCTATATTTGTGGTATTGGAGGCATTGCTGTTGTTTGGCACCACCAATTTAGGTTGGACAGCTTATCTTTACTCATTTTCACTCATTTTCACCCATTTCTTGTACGTTTGTAGGAGATTGGATTATGGTGACCGGGAACCACCTGGCAACAAGTGAATTCATGGCGCAAAATGTCATGCTTTTGTCACCACTGAAAGATTTGTGAGTGTTTGAACTCAGTGGTGGATGAGATGCTCACAAAATTCCTCCTTTTTCTTGAAGTTCTTTGATTTTATCCGAGACAGTGCGCACTGTGCGCGTGCTGTGTATGCATGAAGCCCCAGAACCGGCCTAAACACACACCCTATGGCAGAGGGTTGATGGGAACACCTATCACTGGGCATGCACCAAAGCAGCCCAAAGTCAGTTCTGACGACTCATACCCATTTGCCATTTCGCTATTCCCTCCGTTTGAAGATTTAGTAGACATTGTTGAGGACTGTTTTTACACTGCCGCTGGTGCAGGGCAAAAGGGGGACCACGGCGTAGACCTGAGTCCATTGTCGGCGGAACGTCTCCAAGACGCTTCTGATCAAGATTGCTCGGTGTCTCTAAATTGGGACAACAGTGATTTGTGGGAGTTGCTGGGACTTCACGAGCTCTCAAGCAGCCCATGCTCGGGTCATTTGGCTTTCTCTTTTGGTTCTATCGTTGACAGTGTGTCATTGGTGCGTACCAAGAAACCTCCTGTTTTCGCACCAAAAAACCCCAACTTGTACCTTTTTTTTCCAAGCCCCCCCGCCCCATTTTTTTACTAAAATAATCCCTAACCTGTACCATTTCTTACCACCCCCCCGCCCATTTTTTTCGCCAAAGCCCCCATTTGCACCATTTTGCATCTAAAAAAAGCCCGGCCCATTTTTTTTCACCAAAAAAACCCCAATTGGCACCAATTGTTACCAAAGACCGTCGGCCCCTTTTCCTACAAAAAAAACCCCCATTTGCACCATTTTGTTAGCTGAAAAGCCCCCTGTAAAGTCCAGGGTTTTCTTGGTAATGTTTGGGTTTTTTTTGGTAACATCTTTGGGTGGGGGTTTTTTAATTAACCATGGGGGGTATTTTGGCAAGGTTTGGGGGGTTTTTTTTGTAAGGAACTGGTTTCTTTTGGTGAGGGAAACGGGCACTTTTTTGGGTTGGTTTGGGGGTTTTCGATAACATTTTTGGGTGGCCGTTTACCAGAAAAACCCAAAAACCCACCACAGAACCCCGAGTTTTTACGAAACAACCCAGCCAAAAATGTTATCAAAAGACACCCCAAACCTCACCAGAAAACCTCCCATTGTTTACCAAAAAACCAAATTCAAAGCCGAATTTTGGCCACAGATTTGAAACCCACACATTTTTTTGTGGCCCTTCGAGTGAGATGTGGACTTCTACCTTTCGGTGTTGTCCCTTGGGTTGTGGATGCGAACTTTGTTTTTTGGGGTTTTCTTTGGTGAAGAACAGGTAAAATGTGGATTTTCTTTTGCGAGAAATCGGTTTTTTGTTAAGATTGGAGTTTTTTTGGTAAGAATTTCGGGTCCTTTGGTAACCTTTCATATCCTTTGGGGGGGGGGGGGCGTTGGTCAAAGTCTGGGGGGGGGGGGGGCACAATTTGGGACATTGTTTGGTACAGAATGGGTTTTTTGTGGCACAAAACAGTTTTTTCTTGGTAAGTCGAGGGTGCTTTTGGTACAAACTGGGGGTATTTTGGTACATCAAGGTGGTTTTTCTGGTACTTCGCGACGTGCCTGTGACAGCTTTTGAATTCTTGGTTTGGCAATAGTTTCTATGAGGTCTCTCAGTGATGTACCAGTTTAGGCGGAGTGATGGAGAAGGTCACTTTTAGCTGGGTTAATGATGTACCTGGAGGGTTACCATTGGAAATGTGTTTGCAATGTGATATCACTATAGGGCTTTGAGAACCAACACCTCAAAGTGGCTGTGGCCATGTAGCCCATCAGTACTGACCATCTGTTGTCCCATTGTAGGTCGAGATTGGACTATGAGTATGGGGAAGCACCTTGCTACAATTTCGTTCACAACAGAACAACGGATTGAAAGGTTCTACTTCATAGACTCCTACTCAATAAGTGTGGTGTAGTGAGTACATAGGAATTGCACCAAAAGTATTGGCATGACATGATAATGACACAAGAGGTGATGTTCATCTAAAAGGCGGGTCAGAAATGCTAAGGCCGCGTGCGAGGGAGGGTTGGCGGGGCAAAAGTGAAAAAACCAAGCGGAGAAGTTTTTAAATGAACGAAAGAGTGGTGCTGTTATGGTGCTGGCAGTGTGGGTTGTGGCGACTGTGCTTTTTCGGTGCCATTGGTGGTTGCTGTTGTCGGAAAAATATTTTTAGATGCGAAAATCCTTTTCTAGATGCGGTGAAAAATAATAGGCCGTCTAAAGAAATATAAACCATTTAAAATTTAATACAAAACATCCCAAAAAATGTCGAAAGTGATGAAATTTGAGATGGCTCTCTAATAAATAATCTGCCGCAAATAAAAAAAAACAAGGTTTCAGGAACAAGCTTCGGGATCTAATAAATATACAACCTCTAAAAAATTAATCCGCACCAAAAAAAATGAGGGATAAAGCTACCCCCACCTCGTTGCCTTGCCCCTACAGGCAATATGCAATAGAAGCCGGTGATTCACACTATTCTTTGCATCTAGGGACAACTTGACACCCATCATAACAACAGTGCCAACAAGATTACCTGATGCTAGATGCATTTTCAGAACGTGATGTTGCAGTACACTTTGGATTATGTGAGGATGATGGATAATGCAACCAACTTGATGGCGCAGGAACCTGTCCCTGTGCAACGGATGCACAAGACGCCTTCGCGGTGGACAAGGGCTGGAGTGCCATGGATTGTTGGACATGACCGAAACAAATACATAACCAGCATCCCTCCTCGTGCGCATCCTGCTCGGCCTTTGTTGACCAACCGTATGAAGACATTTGGAAAGAGCAACACTTGAGCATGAAATTATGGCAAAAATTGTGCAAGGACTGAGTACCGCTTGAAAACCACCTCTTCAAGGCAACCAAGTGCACCAAAAAATGCCTCTGAAAAAAGTTTGAGCAAGGAATGTGGAACTTGGGACTGACTGAGCGGACTGCGAATGCCGCAAAACATGCAGGAATTGTTGTGTTGGGATGAAAGGTTGTAAGGAGTTGATCACTATGGCTGTTAGACACTGCAGCACAGCCACGTGGGTGGCACATAGTACTGCCAAAGAAATAAGCAGAAAAAGCTTGGTTAGATCACTCTGCGTCTGGGTATTCTGCTGGGCAGTTTAGCGTAGGGACTTTTTTCGGTTAGTAGCTTCGTGGTCAGACTCCGGATACAAAGGGGCCTATAATGCACTATCCGAACTTGGAATGCTATTGAAGGCAGTAAGAAACACATATGTATTAGAATGGCATCTTTTCTGCCGACCACTTGGTCGTGCACTAAGAGTCATCCACTGCGAGCACCTTACGCCGACCCTTGAAATTGTGCCCTTGGGATGTGGCCAAGGTGGCTGAGTACCGTCCTTCTCAAAATTCAGGCCTTATGCATGATCCGTTCAAATGACCTCTTTGCATAGGTGCATCAGCGAAGGAAGACCCTTGTTCACTGAGCAGATGAATCTGTGCACATGTGCCATCTTAGCCCACGCAAAGTGCACCCCCTTTTGGAAGGGGCGGACACAAAAAATGGCAACCGAAAAAACTATTTTTCTTGGACATTTACACAACGCATGAATCATACACCACCAAAAAAATAGTTTTTCATGCAATTTGCTGCTTTTTTAAAGATTTTGTTTACCAAAATAGATTATTATTTTCCTTGATTTGAAGGGTGCGTGTTACCAATGTTGCTCTTTTGGTATTTCAAAATCCCACAAGCACGTGCCTCATCAAAAGCTCCATTTCAAAAATGTAATTGTGTGGAACAATAGTTGTACGGAAGTTTGTCCTGTGCAACAAATTGCTTTTTTCCGTCACTCACCGCGCATGGCCTCGCGCACTCAAGGTCATGGAAGCAATTATGTATAGAAGGCAAAAAACACAACACGAAATGCACATAATGGAAACATTGAAATAAAAGCTCGGCAAAAATGTACAAGCCCTTAAGGGCATATGAATGCATTCGCTTCGAAGGCCAGTGCGCGAGACCTCACGCACACATGACTGCAAAAAGAGAAAAAACACCTGGGTCAATCGTGACTCATTTCTTCTTCGGTCCTGTCCCCTTAGCCAACCTGAGTACGAAAAAGTGTATTTCCCTGCCAAAAGGCAAGCTTTAGTTGTTTTAGAGATGCCTAGAGGCATACTACATTTTTATCTTAGTATTGGCCTATCCAAAGAGGCGTGACAAAGCATTTTGACCTACAAAACCAATCATGGAACTTTAGATGTTGTGTGGAAGCCTGACCCCCCAACTGATTGGACATAATCACCTTTTGTTGGACTGACTGAGGCGCTGACATTGATCCAGAGCGTATACATTTTTCTATATTTTCTCATGAATGCTTAGCTATCCTAGTGGTCTGCACCCTAGGGGGCTGGGGCACCTCTTACTGAGAGGTCCTGGGTTCCATTCCCCGTCAGCCTAGCTAAGTAGGAAGATCCTATGTGACATGGCAGTGACCCCAACGCCACAAGCCATGCCACCTCAGCACCCATGGGACCCAAAACAAAGAGTGCACATCTCTAGATGACAGGAGACAGTGCCCATGTGGGCAGTTTGCACATGATTGTAGGAAATTTTCTAACTATCTTTTCCTAAATACGTAGTTATCGTGAGTTCCTTTGTAGATACATTGTTTATCTTTTCTCCTTTGACTGCAGCCCTTCATGTTGTTCATTTGATCTTGTATTTTCTCTTCTTGCGCCGTGGGTACTTGGGAGTTTTGTTTTATTTCAGCAGAACATTGTTATTTGGAAAACCTGAGCTATAGCAAGAAGCAGCCGGAGCAAGCAAAGGCAAAAACAAAAGAATATCATCAAAGCATCAAAAGTCGAAGCCTGTTTTACCTTTCTGATAGGAGAGAAATTCAGTCTTTGCGTACCTGCAACCCCGTGCACTACAACCAGTACGACGAGACTGACTACACTTCTGAAGGGCGGAAGAAAACCATATGGACACCAAGGACACTGCCGAGAAGACAGCGCCCTCAGCGGCACCAGCAAAGCCGGAGCCGAAGCCTAGACTCTGTGAACCTGAACCTCAGGAGCCTGTACCTTGAGTGCCCTTAAGTGGGCGTTGGCCTGGAGACGATTGACTTCGGGGCTTGGAAGCAGCCTTCAGTGGACTATCCGTTGGAGGACCTGAAGGCAAAGACAAGGAGAAGGAAAAGGGAGCAGTGGACGTGGGAGTCAAAGAGGAAGACCCTGGAGATGAACACGATCGATCCGATGAGGTACCCTTCGATGACAAAGCTGCTGAGAGCGCGCCAAGCGCCTCTGACCACCCTGCAGCACCCTCTCCAACGACCACTACACTCCCAGCCACACATCCAGCAACATCTTCACCCGCAAGCACTCCACCTATGGCTGAGGGTCCCGCCTTTACTGGTATGCCTTAGCCCACCTATGGTGTGACTCCAATCGCGACTTCGCCACCTACGGCGACAGAAGTCAGCGAACCAGTGGCATCCAGCTCCGCCTACACCGGTATCCTTGAGCCTGCACCCCTCCGATACGCTGAGGGCTATCACAGGCCTCCCGTTGGTGTGGGCCCAACCTAAATTCCTGGATATGCAGCACCCGAGCATGGCTATGCCATGCCAGCGCCTGGCATCGCCTCCCTGAGTGACCTTCGAGGCTCCTCGTCCTGTGGAGGACGGAGCAGGGGATCAGGAGGATTCTCTAACAGGTCGCTGGTGCGCTCAGAGATTAAGGAGGCTCTTTGCAGCGCTACTGAAGAGCTAGTCGCCGACATGACGCAGGAAATCAGGAACAACCTGAAGCCCCTGATGCCTCCTGCAGGGTCACCTATGACCATCGGAGCTTCCCCTCACCGACTGCAGGCAAACCGCCTGGTGGCGGGACTGACTCATACTCTTGGCAACGTGAGTCCACCTATGCCGACCACTGCTGCTGTACCAAGGAGTCCCTTCTTGCCAAGAACTGCCCAGCCGCCCTACAGCCATGTTGAAAAATCCACTCGAGCTGAGCCGGATCAGTTGGGGCTGACAGCCTAAAGGGCTGTGGTTGACGTAGAGCCCTATGGCTCCAGTGACTTGGTCGGTGATCCCTCGGATGATGAGCCTCCACCTCTAACGCCAGCTTCACCCTCCGAGGACGATGACCCTGAGGACCCCGAGAACCCCAGTGGCAGAAAGAAAAAGAAAAGGACGAAGAGCAAGCTGCACGAGAGATGCAGCCCCAAGGAGGGTAACACATCGCCACCTCCAAGATTGTGGTGAACTTGCCTGTGTTCACGGGGAAGGACATCAGCGGGTTTACTGAGGGTTTTGGCTGGTTCCTGAGGATTACCCGCCAGACCCACGCCAGTGGGCGGGTGAAGTCTGACCTGCTACTGCAGTGTTGCAAGTCCAAGTACTTGGGGAAACAGGCCAATCAGATCGTGGCTAAGGCCGCTACGTTCCCCGAAGTTTTGCTTGCCCTTGAGAGGCACTACCCCTCCTAGGAGACCGACCTATCCATCCGGACCGAGGTCCAGAACCTAGCAATGTTGCACAACAACCCCAAGGCTGCTGTAACTGCACCCTTGTGGGCGGAGTATGGTTTTCGGGTACCTTGGTATATCACTCGTTGGCTGGTTGGTTCGGGACCCTTTGATTGGCAAAGCCTTGCGTGCCGTTTCCAAATACTTCAACATTTCATTGAATAGTTCCCTTGCTGCTCACAGAGTATCACTGAGAGGTCCACAAAGCACTGAAGCAGGCAAAACAGCAATTCCTGAAAGTCCACTACAGTACAGCTGATAACACGGGGTTCGTCGTTGCGAATATTCGGTGAGCGTAGAAGGCAAGAGACAATTCAAGGGGTCATCGTACCCTATAAATACAGGCAGAGTTAGTCACCAACCATAGCCCCAGTAACACCGTATCCTGCAATATTTAAGCCGTAGCATGCACAATTATGCAACTAACTATGCGGCCAATCGGTAGTCGATTATCTCGGTGAAAGACACAACTTCTCAGAGTTTGAGGGCAGTGAAATCAGTGCGCGCACGACCATAGGCGCCATCTGCGACCTGATGTCCCAGCGCCCGCGGTGAATGCGAAAAAATAAACCAGTGAGTTTGGCGACCGTAGTTACACCCCCCTACTAGGACGTACCCATGGGGGTGCGGCCGATGCCCACAGAGTAGCAAGGGCGCCAAACACCAACTAGCGTTCACTTGGGGGCTACCATACCCATCCTGCTTGCCCACTCTATTGGGCTCATTTTCCTTCTTTGTCCGGCTCGCTGTCTCTTTTTGCCCGCTCTCTTTTTCGGAATCCCTCTGGTTTTTTGTCCTGCTTGTGCTCTCTTGTTGCTCGCTCTCTTTTTTGGGCTCGCTCTCGTTTGTTGTCCGGCTGGCGCTCTCTCTTTGCCCGCTCTCTTTTTTGGGCTCACTTTCGTTTTTTGGCTCCCTCTCGTTCTTTGTCCGGCTGGCACTCTCTTTTAGCCTCGCTCTCTTTCTTGGCTCGCGCTCGTTCCTTGTCGGGCTCGGGCTCTCTTTCATACATAACCGGCGCAATATAATGTTCTGTACAAAAAAGCAAAATTACAAAGCACAGAAAATTGCTCACTCAATGTAAAAGCAGGGGGCCTAAAACCGGTAATGATGACCCTGAAATCTGCTCCAGGAGCAGAGAAAACAGAAGGTACAGCATTCTGAACGCTCCCCACATGCCAGAGAGCGTAGCTTGTCGGCGTGGGGACACTGATCTGTGGTCTGGCTGATGACTGCATAATTGAATGACTGGAACGGACCAAATGACAGGTTTCAATAGCTCAGGTCTCAGCAAAGACAGGGTGTTGCTGCACCCAGGAGCTAACAAAACAGTACTTCAGCAGTACCCCAGACGTCAGTGTGCAACTAAGTCTGCATTAGCACTGGCAACGTGCATCATGGTCTAACACTGTACACACTATGAGCAGCGATTGTGCAATATAACTGGCAGCGATTGTGCCACATAACCGGCAGTGTGTAAACAACCAAGCATAGGCAAAGATGAAGTATTTTACACAGTGTTGGGCGGCATTGCAGCAGGTGCAACGAACGCAAAAAAGACCACTGCCACAACAATGCTGTGAAACTGTGTCACGACAACAGTTTCCAGCCGCGCTCTCCCTCGACCAGCATTAGTGACCCGTCATCAGGGTTGCACGCTGGTGGTGCCGGCAGGCGCTACTGTGCAATGCAGGCCTCCCGAGAGGAAAAGGGGGTGACCTCCCTAGAGCTTATGGACTGTCCCGCTGCCGTGTTTGCTCTGAGGTAGAAAATCCCAACTGAGGAGATGTAGTGTGGTGCTGTGTGCTGGTCCCGCGACACGTTCGGGCTTTCTGTTGTGCCTCCCCGTCGTTGTGATTCTTGACCACCTGCTTCCTACCACACGCAGTGGACTCAGAGAAAGTGTTCGGTGGTCACACCTTATTTGCAAACACCTCAACACAAAGTCTGAAGGTCATTGGAGTCGTTGAAGGCTGAGCGTCGTCGCACTGTTGCCTGGTGTCACTCTTAATGTCGCTCTGTCCTAACCAAAGGTAGTGTCAGCTCTGTCCTACACACGGCTAGTGTCAACAAAACACAAAAATGACAAACCAAAAGTGCACTGAACCTCAGCTCCAACCCTCTCGACCCTTCCAGTGAGTGGTTAATAGGTTCATACACTCATGTGGTTAGAAAACTTGATGATGTCGTTCCTGTTTTTTCACTTCGCGTTGGTCTCAGTTGTTCTCTGGAGCCTCAGTTCTGAGCTATGTGTAGCGTGGTCGCACCCAGCTGGTCGTGGGTATTTGATTCAGTGGCAGCCCCCACACACTCACTCCTTCCGAAACCAAAACTCGTTCAGGACACTCAAAATTGTGCAAAAATGATTGCGAAGAATGGCAGAAAGAAAGGGAAACAAACTGTTGATCTGCCAAGCAAACCTGTCACAGTTCACTGTATGATACAGACACACTGTTCCCTGCTCTTCCCACACAAACTATATAAATGGAACACATACACTGGCTATCAATTGCCATTGAGTAAGGGTAAGAGCTGGCTATCTGGTAGCCCCCCCTGTGGAATTGAGGTGACCACAGACACAGTGTCTTCAATGCTTGGTCTTTCGGGTGCGCCCAAACGGAAGCGCGGCTTGGTCCTTTGAGCGCGCCCCAGAGTAAGCGCGGGAGTGGCAACGGCGTCGTCGACTCCTCAATGGTGTCAATTTTTCCTTTTCCTCTGGTTCTTCTTCTTTTTCTGCTTGTTGCACTTGAGCCAATTACTGGGAGGAGGAGTGTCTCGCACTTCAGACTCAGAAGGATCCCAGCCAGAGACGTAGCACTCCCGCAGCACACTGTCGTAGATTTCTCCCCACTTTTCTTCCCACGGACCATCTCTACACGACATTTCGATTGCTTTCTCTTTTGCAAGCTTGATTTTCACGACCTTGTTGGCCACTCAAAGGTTGCGCTAAAATTGCAAAAAGAGTTCCCCAGCGCCGCTCGTTCTGTATCAGTAACTCCAGAGTAGCTGTCCTAATCTCTTCCATCGTCAGACCGTCGAACCAGCGTGGAGCAGTAGGCAGCGAACAGGGCACTTTGGAACTCAGTGACGGATGAATGATCCGTTGATGGTAACATACAGGTTCAGCCACAACGTCTTCATCCACGTCTGCGTCCCGCAACGCAAAAATGACGTGGTCCAACTGTCCAACTGACACATGTCCTAGAAGGGGTGACCGAGGGACCTTTTTAGCAACAACTTGTCTTACCATCCGACGCACAGGTTTGTCAGTGATCCTCTCATCCGAATCCGGCGTTCTTGGTGGTCGTGGAACCGCTTTGCCCTTCTTGTTCTTTCTCCTTTGAGTCCCAGATGAACAGGCGGGCTGTAGGGGAAGGGTAGGTTCTGCACCCAGATTCCTCTCAGATAAACTCTCAGACTACCGCTGTAAATCCTGCTTGGGCTGTGAAGGCGGCGGTGGTTGTACCTCAGCACCAGAATTGGATTTGGCTTTTACATACGGATTGTTCCTTTTGACAGCAGGACCTGTTTTTGACCGACCTCTCCGAAACCCAAGATTGGGATACCAGCATGTAAGTTTTCGATGGCTTGAATTGTCTTGTAACTGCGCCCTTGTCGGCGGAGTATGGTTTTCGGGTACCTTTGGTATATCAGTCGTCTGCTGGTTGGTTCGGGACCCTGTGATTCGCAAAGCCTTGCGTGCCGTTTCCAAATACTTCAACATTTCATTGAATAATTCCCTTGCTGCTCACAGAGTATCACCCAGAGGTCCACAAAGCAAGCAAAACAGCAATTCCTGAAAGTCCACTACAGTACAGCAGATAACACGGCGTTCGTCGTTGCGAATATTCGGCAAGCGTAGAAGGCAAGAGACAATTCAAGGGGACAAGGGACAATTCAATACAGGCAGAGTTAGTCACCAAGCAAAGCCCCAGTATCACCGTATCCTGCACTATTCAAGCCGTAGCATGCACAATACTGCAACTAACTATGCGGCCAATCGGTAGTCGATTATCTCGGTGAAGGGCACAACTTATCTGAGTTTGAGGGCAGTGAAATCAGTGCGCGCACAACCATAGGCGCCATCTGCGACCTGGTGTCCAAGCGCCTGCGGTCATTGAGAAAAAAAAACCAGTGAGTTTGGCGACCGTAGTTACAGCTGCGCGTATCTCTGAACTACTGGCCGACTTGGACCATTGGGTAGGGCAACTGACGCCCGGATTGTACGGCAGCAATCAGATGCTTTTCTGGTTGGTGGCCGAGATCCCCCGAGAAGAGTGCGATGACTGTCGGGCTACAGCGGAATGCAAGGCGAGGACCCTCACCTACGAGGACTTGTCTGTCCTTCTATTTGAGCTGGCGCTGGAGAAGGAGAGTGACCAGCACCTGAACGCCTACCGCCCCGAAGGAGGCAACTCTGGCAACCATGGCCGTGGGCATCAAGGATCTCGGCCTGGAAAAGGGACTACCCCTAAGAATGCTGGTTATTGTGGCAACGTGCAAGACCTCTTCTGGTGTGATGTCAGAGACGAGCAGCGCGGCCTCGTCCATGCCCCGGACTGCGACCAGCATGAGTGCTTCGTGGTCCAGGGCAAGAAGCAGGAGACCAACACCGGTGGGAAGGCCAAATTGCCTGACCATTACAGGTGTACCATCACCTGTGCCTTCTGTGGCAAGCGCAAGCACTACGAGGATGAGTGCTACCACAAGCAGCGCTTGTCCAACAAGCTCAAAAGCGAGGCCAAGAAAAGCGGTGGGGGTGCCGGTGGCAAAAGCCAGGGCGAGAAAGGCAAGGATAAGTCTCAAGGACGAGCCAAGGCCAAGGTCAAGCACAAGGCGAAGGTGGAGGACGCAGAGGCCCAGACAGGAAGAACCAGGACAAGAACAAGGACAAGAACAGGGACAGGTCCCGGGGAAACCCCACCCCTACGCCAGGGGGGACCAATACTGAGCCCTCTGGTGAGCAGCAAAAGACGGGGCCTACGACCCGTTCCCAGACGAAAGCCCAACAAGAACAAGGGACTAAGCCTGCCAACGAAGATGGAGACCAGTCTAACGCCCACAAACGTCCCCGCTTCATGCGGATGGCGCGAAAATTGCAGAAGAAGGGGTTTGAAGTAACCTGTCCCGCGGAGTTCTGACAGGGACGCTCTGGGAGATCTACAGACCTGGTGATCTGGGTACGTATCCGTCATGGAGAACGAGAATACCTGGGGGTACTGGATACTGGGGCTACTATATCAAATGTGGCCAAGAAAACTTTACCTCGTGGGGACCTGAAGAACACCATGCCTACCGCAGCCATTCGCATGGGGGATGGCCATGTGGTGCACAGTTGTGAGGACTGCGAGGTGAACGTGCCTATGGGATCAAGGAGCATCGACGATCGGTTCTACGTGATGGGTACTGAAGCCTTCGACTTCGTAATGGGGACCGACTTCTTCGTTGAGCACTCCCAGATTCTATCCCTCAAGCTGCAAGCACCCTATGTCCTCCAAGTGGAGCGTGGTGACGGAGGGGAATCCGTACCACTGGAGAAGTCTGAACACACGTCAAGCTACCTGAGGGTTTGCAAGAAGGAGCCCTCTGCCATGATGGTCGACTCCAAATCGGAGGACTATCACCTCCTTGGGGATGTCCTGGACCAAGATCTAAAGCAGTCGGGATACTCCAGGGAAGACCTGAACGTGGAGTTGTTCGCCAGTGACAAGCAGCACGTCCTGGACCTCGACTGCAGCAAAGGGCAAACTTGCTGCTACAAATTTTATTCGCCCTCTTTCCGGATGGCCTACGGGAACTCCAGGTTGGAGGAACTGGGGAAGATATTGACCAAGGTGGCCTTGGAACGTTCCCGTATGGTCCTGTGTTCCCCCGATTGGGGAGCCCATGGGGGAAATGAGTACTGGCGTACTCTATTGAAGAAGCTTACGCTCACCTCCATCGAGCTGTCTGACGCTGCCATCTACGTGCCTCTGCGTCGCAACACGCCCATCGGGAAACCAGGATGGGGGAGCATGCTAAGCGTGGTGGACGGGGGCCTACCTCCGGTACCCTGAGAAGATCTGGACCCTGCTATGGTCCAGGAAATTCGACGTGAGAGCAGCGGCTACACCCTGTATGTCCTGAAAGACCGACTACGGCCTCGAGACGTGGTGGAGACTACTCCTGAAGGCAACGAGTATGTCGTGTCAGACGCTGTTGCCCCCAACTCCCCCTGCCATGTATCTCATCCTGATGTAGTCTCAGAGTGTGGGGTATCTGAGCTACCTAGCTCCATACACTCTGATGACGAAACCGAGTATGACGCCTTCTTCGTGCAGACCTGTGTGGAGGAAGTGGACAGCGCCGAGTATGCTGCCCCACAGAAACCCCTACTCTCCATGAGGGGAGAGGAGCCCTGGGACGAGGAGTTGGACCCCCGATCCAGGCTGAGAGAGTACGTGGACTCCAAGAGGAGATTGGTGGCGAAAAAGCTATGCTACGCTAGGCCTACTCGCGGCTCATGGCCGTTGAAGCAAGGGTCTATGGGAGATATCTCCGAACTGAAGGAGGACCTTGAACAAACGATTCCCACGTGGCAACGAGAGGTGGATCTAAAGCTCATGAAGAGCGTGTGGGTTGCCCATGTGAGGACCCCAGAGGAAGATGAACTGTCAGAGGAATGTGTATGCGAACCCCCTCGAGCGTACCTATGCTGTCACCGACCACCCGAGACTGTGGAGCGGGACCACCTATACGCCTACCAAAGACTGCATGATACTACCAAGGACGCTGAGCCGGTTGAGCACCACCTCCCTGCTTCTATTCACCAAGGGGCAAGCAACCCACACTCTGACGAGGACCTGGGGGACAAGATCAAAGTCTTGGACCCTAGAGTACAGAAGGTGATCAGGAGCTACCTGGAGGTGTTCGGTGAACTACCCCACCAGCCTCCTGTGACAAGCTGGTACAGATGGACCTCAAGCTGAAGCCCGAGCTCGGGGGTCACAAGATACGTAAGAGACCATACCCGGCTCCTAAAGAGCAGGCCGCTGAGGTTGAGCGACAGGTACAAGAGTGTATCGACGCTCGCCTGGTCCTGGGGTACAAGGATGGGGACTACCCCCAACACTGCAGCCCCTGCTTCCTGGTGGCTAAACCTGGGTCTACAACCAAACGGCTGGTGGTGGACGATGGAGAGCTGAACAAGAAGACGCTGAACAACTCGGGGTCTATTCCTAACATGGAGTCAATCCTAGAGAAGAGAGCTTCCTACCACTAAAAGACGAAGATGGACAACAGGAGCAGTTTCTGGCAACTAGACCTGACGCCTAATGCCCAAGTGCTCCTGGTGTTCATCACCCCTCAGGGGAGGGTGTTCAAGTGGAAGGTCATGCCCTTCGGCATGGCCAACGCACCAGCTGTTTTTCAAGAGCTGATGAACGAGATCCTGTCCATCCTACGTCGGAGACCTGTGGTGCAAGAACTCATATCCCGAGGCGCCCAGATGGAATCACACATCAACGATGTGTGCCTGGGAATGGATACTCAGGAGGACCACCTAATCATCTTGGGTGAGTTCTTTGCGGTCTGCCAGGAGAACCACACCAGAATCAAGCTGGACAGTGTGAGTTCAGGCAGGAGACTATGCAGTACCTAGGGTTGGACATTGGCCATCGGTGGCGGACCCCTGCGGCTTCCAAGGCCAAACCCCTGATGGATGCTAAAGTCCGACATGAAGACCCCAAGAAAGGACTCCATGGTGTACGCAGCTTTATTGGGGCATGTAATTTCTACCGCCGCCACATCAAGAATTTCACCTACACCAGCGCCATCCTGACGGACCTCATCAAGAAGAGTACTACCTGGCGCTGGGGCTGGCAAGAGCAACAAGGGTTTGGCGAGCTCAAGGACAAAGTGGCTAACACTAGGTGCTTGCGTGTGCCAAGGGTACAAGGACAAATTATCCAAGTGACTGACGCCAGCAATGTGGGCAGATGTGGGACATTGGTGCAGTGGCAAGCACTAGAGAAGGAGTAGTTCGATTCCGCCATTTCCCAATGATGGACTGAACTGAGATGGTACTTTGAAGCACAGGTACCCTGACGACAAATGGGTCCTGGTTCCCCTGGGCCATTGGAGCTGGAATTGGAACCAAGCCCGGGGTAACTACTCTACGTATGAGCAGGAACGGCTCGCGGGTATGCTGGTGCTATCCTCTCAGTCCCCACTGTTGGAGAGCAACCCTGTGGTTTGGCTATGTGACCAAGCACCGGTTCGTACCTTCGAAAAGGGGCCCCAACCTGAGAAGGCTAAGCTCAGACGCTGGTGGACCTACCTGAGCCAACTACGGCTCTCGGTACATCACATCCAGGGCGTCAAGAACAAATGTACAGACTACATCAGCCGCAACAACTTTGACGACATGATTGGTGCTGGGTCTGAGGAGCTAACCAAGGAGGCGTTCAGCCGTATGGACCTCAGAGGACCATGAGCAGACCTCTAGATAGACTCCAACAAGTCGAGTACCTGAAGGAGTTTGGGGATATTTACAAACGCCTGGAGAAACGTCCGGAACCTGTCCTTGTCAACCAGGAGCAATGGAAGCGGGACAAGACCTACCTCTGGCATGAGGACCGGATAGTCGTGCCTAGCGACGAAATTCCGGCACTCCTCACGTGGATCCATGAGTCCAGTGATCATGTTGGTGCTGACCGTACCTGGAGGCTATTGAAGAAGTGGTTCCACTCTACGTGGAGTGACAATCAGCTGCAGAAAGCCCTCCAGCCCATCTGCACGAGTGCCCATGTCGGTCCTGCAAACCTGGGGATATCAGGGAGAAAGGTCTGTATTCGGCCCTTCCTATCCCACACTGTGCCAGCAGTGTACTCTATGTGGACTACACAGAGAAATTCAAGTTCGGGGGCTATGACTTCGCCCTAGTGGTAACCTGTGAGTTGACCAGGTTTACCAAAGTGTTCCCATGCACTAAACTCATCACCGGTGAGGAGACCATCAACTATCAAGATATGTAATAGGTTTAGGTGTAAAGATCGCTAATGCGATCGCGCGCGCATGTAGACACGCTTGAAGGTAAAATAAGATAGACATTTGGAAAGCGAGGAGCAGCGCATTTGTAGGTATTTTACGTTATACATTTCTGTGTGTATACAGACTGATGGGATGACATTAAGTTTTGAGAAATGTTTGTTGATTTGTATCGCGCTGCGCTTGTGAAGGATTTGGGATCTGAAGGATTTTGAAAACACAAGGAGATTTGGAGATTACAAAGAAAATACATCAACAAGCAGAGTATCATAACAATCCCATCAGTCGAAAAAAAATATTACAGTTCATTAATTCAAGAACCAAGACGGTGCGACGGTGATTGGTGTACAGTACGATCAGGTTACGCTGAGTGGAACGCGCTGGCAGCTGAGTACATGGAGTCCGAGGACACTGAGCAACCAGAGTGTTCCGCAGATCAAGAACTTGAGACAGCGACGCGACGCTGGAGAGATGAAGTCCAAGAGTGGGTGTTTGAAGGTGACAGCGCTGCGTTCGACAAGGAGATTCGTGGGTGGACAGAACTGTGCGGCTGGAAGTGCGTGACGTTTCACATGAACCCTGGTTATGTGCGCCGGGAGATCGAAACGCAGCAGGAAGAGGACTTTCATAACGTGCTCGTGCGTTTTGTCACTTCTCTGTTTGTGCGGCGCAGGCCACGACCGGATGTCGGCGAACAGTTGAACGAGTTGCACCGGAAAGTGGACCTTCTCCTGGACAGTGCCTTGTTTGGTGCAGCACACCGTGGACACGTGCAGCAAGGTGCTGATGCAGGCGTGCGCGCGTCGTTGGAGTTCGAGGACACTGAGTACGGCGCTAGTTTCAGCGCCAGGGTGCTGCAAAACGCTGCTGAGGTCAATCGTGCAGGCTTGCACGTGTTGCCTAGCGCTGCAAACACTGAGGTTGGTGCTGAGACGAGCGCCACAGGTTTTTCTTCCACCAGTGCGAAGGAGCACCCACGCAAGGCGCCTGTGGCTGCCGAAAAAACCTCCCAGCTGCGTTCACGAAAGGTCGACAAGCAGCAAAATTCCAAGTTGGACAAGGCAGATCATTTGCGACCTACGAGTGAGTTGGACAGTTCTCCAGAATCTAGTCCTGGGCCTGTTCGGCGACGAGGCAAACGGGCTGGCAGGCAAGTGCGCCAGCAACAAGCAGCACGAAACTTCTTGGAGATGTTGGAGAGCTTGTCACAGCCCAAAACCACGTGGCGCAAGGCGTGAGGCGAGCGCTGTGAGCGCACTGGGCAAGTTGCAGAAGAGCGCTGTACAAGTTACAGTGGTGCGGCAATGGGATGCAGCGCTGTAAGTAGCGCTGCGCGAAGTTGGGTGCGACAGAAGCGCTCTTGTTAGCGCTATGGCTCTGTGTAAGCAGCCTGACAGAACTTGCGTGTTAAAGCTTCAGCCCTGTTGCTTTGGGGTAGCAGATTCTGATCTCATCTGATCTGAATGTAAAATTGACTTTGTCAATGAAGCCACTTTTGGCTGTTATAAGGGCCCCGCGCGCCTTTTCTTGTGGCGCTGAAGCATGGGCATGCTTTCTTTTTGCTTGTAGGCTGATATGCCTCGTGATATATATCAAGGCCAGGCTTCTCTGTTTTCGCCAGTGGCCCATATGTTGTTATATCACCTGGTGGCCGCCTTTGGCGCTTGTAGCTTACAACGTACAGCAGTGGTGGCCTTTGGCGCCAGCTGCACAACAGAGGTGGACATGTTCAAACTCACAACGAACAAGTTTCACTCCTGTTTTGCATATGCTGTTTCGTGAGAGCTCAGGGTGTTTGGATTCTCGGGCTGTCGAGTGTTTGTATTTTTTTACAAAACACAAAACAGCAGGGAAAGTAAAACACACCATGCAGAGCACCCAGGTTTTCTTTTTATAAGTCCTAAGTTTTTTAGTGGGTATTTGCAGCTTTGTAGAAGTCCCACATACTCTCTTTTCTTTTTAGAGAAGATGCATAAATGCATTTTGGGCTTAGGCCACCCCCAGGCACTGATTGAAGCACTGTAGTATACCACATCCAGTTACACTTTCAAAATCCATCTTAGGCTGAGAGGGAGCGAGTTGCCTGCCCTGCAACTGCACACCCTGCCGCCCACCACCTCAGACCTCTCAGAATAGGGCTATGGCATATGTACACACCTACCCAGGTTTTATACTATCCTGTTCATCACTATAGCCCTAGGCTGCATAATGCGCCGACAGTGCCCAGCCTTATTGGGCTTTGTATCAAACACTGCACCACTCCTTTTGGTCGTGGTAAGCAGTATTTTAGTAAGGGGGTGTAATAAGTCTGAGCATCTGCCGGACTTTTAGCGCAGCACAGCTCAATTAGGGCACGTGCGCGCTGTGATTACGACTATAGTTAAAGATTGCAAATATTGTGTCAACATATAATCGCGCAATCGTACGCTGAATTGTTTCTGTTTATTAGGGCATTGTTCAGCGTAATTAATGAACTACAAATAGTCAATTATCGATCACATCGTCTTGTTGATGCCCGTCAAGGTTTCAAGGTCTGTTGCTCGTGAAGTGGTTCAATTCGGAAAGTATTTTGAGACCGGAAACAACAATAAAACTCACAGTTTTATTACAGATACTCCTGGAAGAGTGGTTCTGTGTCTATGGGGCACCCAAAGAAATCAACTCGGACGACGACGTCCGAGTACCCTCCGACACTGGCTGGTACAAGAGGATTGTGAGGTCCCTCAATGTCCAGGTTTCAACAGGGATTCCCTACACTCATACGAGTAACCCCCTATGTGAGCGACAGATTTGAGTTCTCAAGGAGAACGTGAGGATATGGTGCAAGACTCAGCGCACCAAAGACTGGGTGAGACCGCTCCCCGTCATATTCCTGATGATGAACTCCCATGAGAGTTCAGCAACTGCCTATTCGCCCCATGAGCCGTTCATGGGATGCCCCGCGTGGTTCCTACACGCTCCCTATCCTGAGGATTCCTACTCCACTGTGGGTGAGTAGGTGAAGGAGCAGCAAGACAAGGTGTACAAGGCAAAGGCTATGCTCCAGAGAGTGAGGGAGCGACAGTGGAACAAGAGGAACAAGCACCGAGTGCCTGCCTCCTATCACGAAGGAGGCTGGGTGCTGGTGCACCACGGCCGGCTACCCGCCTGGCCTCGTACCACCAGCAATGACCCCTACTTTGGGCCCTACAAGATCCTATCTGTGGATGGTCACCGCATCACAGTGCGGTGTTCTCTCAGACTGGGGGGGGACCCTGGTGTGCGCTGCTCAGCAGCTGAAGTGCTACTACAACCCAGAGGACCTCTGTGGGGAAGAATGGGAACTAAACGACGAGGAGATCGCCGCTCTGGACCTACAGGGCGCTGCCAGCCCTATGGAAGTAGAAGGAGAACTCCCCGACATGAATGCCGAGGAGATGGCTAAGAAAGTCTTCTACCTGGTGAAGTCGGTTATCCGACACCGCTACCACCAGGCGTGGCGTTTCCTTACCCTCTGGGAGGGGTCTTCGAGTTGCAGAACCTACCTGGGAGCCCTTTTCTGCCTTCGTGCCTCCTGAGGGACGCCTAAAGTCTGTTCTGGTAGACTACTTGTTGCAGAACAACCTGGGAGAGTTGCTGATGCTCGCTGAAACGCTTGCCTCGCAGAAGAAGCCTAGGGACTGAACCCTTCCTATACCTGCCTATGTACGTGTCAGTGTGCTGAGCCTCGGGACCTATGTGCAAGCTGCAGAAATGGTGTCCTAATTATACCGAGGTCTGTACCCTTGCTAAACCCAGCGGATGTCTTTACACGGTGCCATGGGGTACACCCCAGGTCTCTCCGCCCCCAAGTGCCCAATCTCTGTGCTGGCACCAAACGTTGTTGGGGGAATACCCAGCGCTAACGCCAAGGTATTGGTTTTGCCTACCTACCTGCCTACTAAAGGGGAGGGCTGACCAAAAGCTACGAGGCACGAAAACGCCTGTTTGCTAGACGGCCAGAACGTGGACTACCACTGCCACTGCCCACCAAAAACGCTGATAAAATTTCAGGAAACAGGCTCGACAGTGACACACTCACTACACGACCTACACTCACTACAGTGGCACGAGCCTTCGAAGGGTGAGCGAGCACTGTGCTCAACCCCTCACCCAGGGTTGCCACTCCTACACTCACAGGCTACTTGGGGTTGTACGTGAAGAGCTCGCGTGCCCTGGTGGCCATCCTGTGAGAAAGCAACAGAACACAGCGCTACTAAGCTGCTGTGGCCTAACAGGGCCGTCACAACACGTTTCCGCGCTAGGGCCTGGAGGGAAGGAGTGCTCTGTTTGTGTGCACAGCGTGTGAGCTTATTGTCTTGGCGCCTCAGGGAGCCTGGCGCTGGCAGAGACAGAATCCTTTTGCTGTGATCAGCGCCCGTTTTAGCTTGGGCAGAAATCAATTGCTGCTGCGCCAATCACCCTGACCTTTCCCACCTGAGAACAGAGGCAAATGCAGGACTGCTTTTAGCGGAGGAACGTAACCTGCCTCGCCGTATTATACGGGTCTCCGACAGGAAAATAGTACACTGCCTGAAAGCAGCCCTATCAAGCAAGCAAGCTAAAGGAACTCCGCCCGTTCTCTTATAGAATGTAGGACGGAGCCCCTGGCTAACCTAAACAAGGGTCATAACGTGCGCACTTCGCGTGGCCTTCCCTTTGATGCGTCATATGCATGCACGAGTATGCATGAATTCGGCTGTTGCCTATTCTTATCCATCCAATCTCAAACAATCCATACCCAACGGTGGTCACAATCACTGACTCAACCAGAGGGTGGCCCCTCCTGGGCTTACGCACCTTACCTACCGCTGGAGAAAGAGAGCAAGTGGGTGGTTGAGATGAAACACAAGGGAAGCAAACGCTTTTTCTCACTAGTCTGCCCTCTAATCATCGTGCCATCTTCTAATCATCCCTCTACTCTATGTGTGCGCTGCTACACGGCTCCCCAACGGTAACACGAGACAAGCAATGTGTATGCTGCATGCGAAGCAATCACAACCTGTATGTTTATACCTCTTTCTTTGAACACTTATTGAACTATCAAATTCTCCATTCCTGAATTCTCCTATAGGCATGGGTGAAATCTCTACGTTTACTATTTAATGTGTGTCTCGTCATTTCTTGATTAAAACGTGACATACTGTTATAATCGTATTTTCTTTGGTCTGCCGGCCATGAATTAAGACGCGCCCCTGCGCGCCGCTTTTCTCTGCATATGCTTGCAGGGATTTAAAAGTTCCTGTCATGAAATAATAAGGCGTAATAATGTGCGTTTAATGCACATCGACACTCTAGACAGGTGCGCTCCCTTAGAAAAATTCTAGGCCGTCTTTTGCCGGACTTACGTGTATCGTCAATCGTTGCGCGTAAGACAGGCCCTCGTCCCCGGCATCATTTCTTTTCAGATATCCCTGAGCGAATACAGCCCAGTACGGCGCTTTCTGGCCGAGCCGCTGCCTCAATGACCACTGTCCAGATTCCCAAGACCCCATTAAGGGGCAAAGAATTTTAACACCACCCCCTGGCTATAAGGACAGATGAGGTACAGGCTGCACGTACTACAGAGAGGCAGATTGCGTGCCCTGATCGTATCCTGCGTTGGGTTTTGCGTTTTGCCACTTGGAGGGAGGGATGCATTATCACATTACTTTGCATGCCCATTCTAACCCTCCTGCCAAACCACAGCCGCCTCAGCGACGCCTTGGAGTGCAGTGGGGGCGGTAGGTGTCTGAGACGACAATCCCAAAACTGGGGCCTGCCCCGACGCAGCGCCCTCTTTACAGTGTTAGGGAAGTTATAAGTAATTTCAAAAAGATGCTGAAACCATGAAGAGGTCACAAAAAATACCCTTTTTTCCTTAAAATGCGACAGTGGTGGGCACCACAGCACAAGGGGGAAGTAAGAAAAAGAGTATTTCCATGCCAAAAGGTAAGCTTCAGTTATTTTCGAGATGCTTGCAGGCATACTACATTTTTATCTTTGTTTGGCCTATCCCAAGAGGGGCGACAAAGCATTTTGAACTATAAAACCAATCATTGAACTCTGGATGTTGTGTGGACCCCTGACCCCCCAACTGATTGGACATAATCACCTTTTCCCGGACTGACTGAGGCGCTGACATTGATCCAGAGCCTATACATTTTTCTATATTTTCTCATGATTGCTTAGCTATCCTAGTGGTCTGCACCCTAGGGGGCTGAGGCACCCCTTTTTGAGACTGTGAGAGGTCCTGGGCTCAATTCCCAATCAGCCTAGCTGACTGGGAAGATCCCATGTCACATGGCAGTGACCTCAGCGCCACAAGCCATGCCACCTCAGCACCTCTGGGACACAAAACAAAGAGTGCACATCTCTAGATGGCACTATAAAAGAGAGAGTGCCCATGTGGACAGTTTTCACATGATTGTAGGATATTTTGTAACTATTCTTTCCTAAATCTGTAGTTATTGTGAGTTCCTTTTTTGGTGCATGGGGGTTGCCCCCCGGCGAGCATAACACAAAAGCGGCCTAACCACGGGCAAGTGAGCGTTCATGGCGAGCCGAAGTTCATCGAAGGACAGCAGCCATATGTACAGTAACTCAGGGGGTGTGACCCTGCTCCAAAATGCACCAAAGGCCTGCTTACTGTGGGCTGTGGCTTCGCCATTGGCCCTGTGGTTGGTGTTATGACGCGAGACGAATCAAAACTAAAAGGGACTCTATATATATTTATATATATATATAGAAATCAGAAACAAACAAGTAACCCCGGCCAAAGATCTTCTGGGGTACCATAAAAGACCTCCAGTTAAGTGGAAACCACTGACTTCTCCATACGTCTGGGGAAACCGGAAAGAATCTGAGAATCCCGGAAACGTCCTCACACTTCCAAAATCATCATGGAGTCAGCACGCTATATAGGATTCCGTACTCCAAAGTCCTGAACGGTGTACGAAAAGGAGCTGGAAGAGAGCCTCAAAAATGCGCTGACACGAACGTGGTCCCATCTCGTCGATCTGTCAAATGGTATCAAGAAGTTGGGGGGGGGGGGGTGCAGATCGCAGGTGGTGAAGATGAGGACGACGGTGAAGAATGACAAATAGAAAAAAGAAAGAGAGGGGGGGAGAAACTCGTCACCCGGAGACCAAAGCGGGGCAGAAACCCCCCAGTCGCTTGCGGAGCTTAGTTTCTCTTCGCGATGGCTTTTTTAGGGTAACGTGTTTCTATGTGGGTAGTTACGGTAAATTAAGTAGTTGGGATTTGGTTTTTTTGTTTTTGCTGTGAACCTGTCTGTGTTTGTGGGGGTGTTTATTGGCGACTGTTGTTTTAGTCCTTTTTGGGTAGGTCAACAAGGTGGGGTTGTGAGACGAAGTGCTGTAGATGGAGTATTGGTTGTTCCATGGGTTGTCTGCGGAGTCTGGTTGGAGTAAGTGCAGATTGTTAATTGGGTTTTGTCTGAGCCAGGTTTGTGTCTCTTGTAGTGCTGTTTTGAGTCGTTTTCTTCTGTATTTAAATGCTGTTTTTAGGTTTTGTAGGTGTTGGAAGTAGGGAGTGTCGGGTGGGATCTCTCTTAGTGCATTACTGAGTGAGTTGGGAATGAGCGTGCGGATGTAGTTTCTTCTTTCTCCTTTTGTTGCATGTAGCCACCAGTCAATGACTGTTTGTTTGAAGGGTTGTTGCCAGACCTCAAAAAAGAGGTCACGAACAGGTTTCGCTGTGCCTCATTCGTTCATCGTTGTTATGGGGTCGAGGGGGTGATGAGTGTGGCATTTGGGGCATTGATATGTGTTAAGTTTGTAATGGGGAAGAAAACCAGTGCAACAATACAGTCCGTTTGTCCATTTAAAAAGTGGTCTGGAAAACCACGATGTGTGGGCGTAGAAGTCGGTGCTAGAAGGTAGGTGTATGTTGTTGTGTTTATGGTTTGGAAGTAGGTGTTTGACAGTTTTGCGTGTAATGCGTCCTGGCAGTGGTGTATGATTGTGGTATATGAAGTGGGAAGTGTCAGGGTTGTGGTGTGCTGGGTGTTGGTGGAGGTTGAGTGATACCCATTTAGAAATTTTGTCAGAGTGCTCATTGCCATCGAAGTCAGCGTGTCCTTTGATCCAGGTGAAAATTATGTGGAGGTGGGTGTTGTGAAGAAATTCCCAAATATAGTTGTACCAAAGAGCGAAGCAATTAGCGTTAGAAGCGAAGGGTTTAGTTTTTAATTGTTGTATTTGGTGGAGTGTGGAGCAAACTGACAGGTTGTCAATGGCAAAAATGATTGGTTGGGAGAGAGTGTCGATGTGTTGTAGGTAGGTAAACAGTATAATGGCATAACTTTCTGCTGGGTAAGATCCTTTTATCGGTCATGTGTTGCAGATGGTTGTTGGTGGTGTAGTGTTGAAGGTGATGGCGGCGCCCGATGGCGTGTCCACTGTGGGGTCATCCGACCCGTCGGTGTAGGCAATCGTAGCGTTAGGGTAGGCGTCGGGAGCGTCTAAAAGATCGTGGCATCCCCAGTAGTGCAGGTGTTGAGGGTTTGGGGGAGAGAGATTGTTTTTCAGGGTAAATTGAATGAAGTTTTGAGTGGTGGTGGTGCCAGTGAAAGAAAAAGGGAAGTTGGTCGTGTCGGGTAGTGAGAGAGGCTTGGTAGACTTGGAAATATCTTGGGATGTGGGGAGAGTAAGGAAGCGAAACTGGTGGTTGGGGGTGAGGATTGTAGACATGTCAGGGAAAGTAACTGTGGTTTTCTGAGGCATGGGGTGGTCGACTGTGCCTTGGAACCATAGGGTCGTTTTTGTGGTGTGGGTGGTGTTTTTCGTAGTGGAATATGTTGGTGGGTCGCTGTTGGATTGGTAGTAAATAAAGGCGACTTCGATTGTTGTGTGTGTAGGGATTTGGTAAGGGAGACATGGGTTGACTGTGGGTATGTTGTGAGTGTTGAAACCTAAAAAACTAGCAGAGTGAGCAGTCATGAGTTGCATGGTGTTGGGGTTAGTGGACTTGTAGCGCAAGGTGTACTTGACTCTTTCGTTGGTTCCGGAAGGTCCGTCGTCGTGTGTGTAGCGCAGTATATGATTGATGGCTTGGATGTGGGTTACGATAGAAATTTTCGGGATGTTTAGACCTAGTGTGTGTCGGGGGGAGTATTTGGTTTTATTGGGGGTGCGAAAGGATCGTTTGCCTAATTTGGAGATATGACTCCAAATTGTGGTGTCCAGTTTGTCGAGGTCCTGTTGCGGGAGTGAGTTGTAGATTAATCGGTAGGTGAGGCTAGGTATCAGTTGTATGTTGGATAGTTTTATGATTTCGTTGTGTGTGAGAGGGAGGGTGGATATGTTGGCGAAAGAGGCGTGAATGGTGTTGAGTAGAAGTTGGAGCATGCTGGGGTTTTGTTGTTTGTTAAAAAAGTAGGTGCCCAGGTATTTATAAAAAACCCTGGTGTTGCCGTCGTCGGTAAAAGTACTGAAATGTTGGGTAGGACTAATACGAATGGTGATGTGGGTGGCGCTGATGAGGGCGTGGAGTTCGGACTTTGTAGTGTTAAAATAAAGGCCGTATCGAGGCCCTTGGACAAAGAGGAAGTGGAGCACTTTGTGTAGAGTGGCATGGGAGGTTGTTTGGAGGGCGATGTCGTCGATGAAGGAGAAAAGGTCGTTGAATTCGTGTTTAGGTAGGAGAGATTGTATGTGGTTAATGATGGGGTTGACGAAGAGGTTAAAGAGTATGGGGGACATGGGGCATCCTTGTCTAAGTCCCCTTATGCAGTGGGCTGCAAAGAGGGCGAAGCCGTTGACGACGGGGAAGTCGTGGGGGCAGGCGTATAGGTTTTGGATGAGGTTGATGATGGAGTGAGGTATGTTGTAGTCCGAGAGTATTTGCCATAAGGCTCGGTGAGGAACGGAGTTAAATGCTTTATTTAAGTCAAGATACAAGTGATACATGTCGGGGTGCAGTGATAGGTTGGCAATCATAGTGTATATGTGGTCTGTGGTTCTGTGGTTAGGAAGTCCGCCGTATTGTGTGTTGTTGGTGACGTGGTACGTTGTGGCGTAGTATGTCAGGGTGTGTGCACCGTAAGAACCTATGATTTTGTAAAGTGTGTTAAGGAGTGCTATTGGTCTGTAATTTGTAGGATTATGGGGGTCGCCTTTTTTGTAAAGTAGAAAAGTCTTTGCTTTAAGCCAGTGAAAAGGAATGTGGTCGGCGATAAGGAGGGAACACAGGCTGTAAATGTAGGTTTGGATATCGGGGGGGCAGATGGAGAAAAGGTAAAGAGAGGTGTCATCGAAACCAGGTGCGGTGTGTGGTTTAGCGTTCGACAAACGAAGGTTGAAGAAGTCTCTGCTAAAGTGCGGTTGTGGACCGTCGTTGGGTATTTTTGGGGAGTTAGTCATGAGTGTGTCGATGAAGGCTTGGTCTGTGTCGAAATCTGGGGGGCCTCCGAGGGAAGAGAGGGCGTGTCCCATACATTTGCACATTTCTTAAGGGTCGGTGGCGAGCTGACCAGTTTGGTCATAGAGAGAGATGGGGGTGGTGTTTCTGGGGTTGAGAATGTTGTTGAGTGTCTTTTTTATGCGTTTGTGAGAAATGAGGGAGTGGTGGATTTTTTGTGCGCTTGTGCTTGTTTCTTTGAGGTCAAGTCATTGAGTAGTGTTTGAAGTGTTTTAGTTTTGTGTGCACTGGAGGCAGTAGAAGGTAAGTTATTTACAGCGCCAAGGAACTGTTTCTCCACGCTGGTTGGTTTGTGTTCGTGTGCTTGATGAGTGCCTTTTTTGTAGGTGGTGACTAGTTGGGTGAAAAGGAAGTCAGTCAGGGGAATAAGTTGTTCAATGGGCTGTTGGAAGAGAGTGTCGTGGTGCTTGGAGAGCCAGTCGTTAAGAGGTTTACTGAGGGAGGTAAAGTGTGACTTTTCCGCTTTGCTTAGGGGGCGGTAGTGAATGGAATTGTGTGGGATGTTGTATATGTTAATCGGGTTGGTGGGGATGGCTATGTAAGTGGATACGAGTCGGTGGTCGGAGATGTCGTTGTGAATGTCAATGAAGGTGTTGAAAGGTTTGAAAATGGTGTTGGAAGAAGGAGAGAAGAGAATCAAGTCGATGCGTGTGTGAGACGGGAGCCTTTTGTTTGCAGGACGCGTCCACTGTTTTGTCTCTGGGTGGTCCTTACGATACAGGTCAATGAGGGTTGGTGTGGTGGTGGGTGTTGTGAGTTCCTTTGTAGATACATTGTCTATCGTTTCTCCTTTGACTGCAGCCCTTCATGTTGGGGATTTGATCCTGTATTTACTCTTCTTGCACTGTGGGTACTTGGGAAGTTTGGTTTATTTCAACGAATCATTGTTATTTGGAAAACCTGAGCTACATCAAGAAGCAGCAAAAGCAAGCAGAGGCACAAACAAAAGAATATCATCAAAGCATCAACAGTGGAAGCCTGTTTTCACTTTCTACCTGAAATTCAGGCATGTTGCCACTGAACGTCCCCCACTCGGGGAGGCAACAGTACTGAGGGATGGCTGAGCACCAGAATGAGATGGCGGCCTGAACTCTGCACTTGCACTTGCAGCAGTCTTCGCTTTCTTCTTCTTCTGGTCCTTACCGGAATCATCCGGACTTGCATCAAAGTGAGAGGCGGGCGCCCGCTTCTGCTTCGGCTGTGTTTTTAGTACTTGCTCGGGATCATCTTCTTCCTCCTTGTCGGCATCCTCATCGTCTGATTCTTCTGTCTTGTCCAATTTCTTTTCTTTTTTCTTTTGCCTGCTTCTAGCTACTCGAGGGCGTTACCTTTCCTGCTGCCGTACCCCGAATTGGTACAACTTGGGCAGTCTTCTCCAGATGCTTGGGCAGGGTAGGTGCAGACTTGGCCGCAGTAGAGTCACTTTCGTCAACGGGGGCCTCAGTCACGATCTGTTCTTTGGCGGCTTCTGCACGTTGCACCTTCTGGTGCCCTTCATGATCTCGGCCGCTATCCAAAACCCAGAGTGGAATGCCACGCAAAAGCCACTCTTCTTGAGTAATCCAAGGTGCACCTGTCGATCCCTGCTGCATTTGATTGTCCCCCAACATGCACCGCATGATGATGTCATGCTGCAGAGCACCTCAAATGGCATTGCTAAGGTCCTTTTGCTTGATTGCTGACACAGCCAGAAACGCCACTTTAGTCCTCCCGTCTGACATCGCAATCTTTTCAGGCCATGGCCGGCGTCTGATTGACAACAACCACTGCATCAGTATTCTGACAATCAACCAGATACTTGTTAAGGTACCACAGCATGTGAATCAGAGGCATGAAGCCACCGAGGCTCTTGTTGTGCATCTCTTCGAAATCTCCAGCGGAATACGTCAGATAGTTCGGCAACTGCAAATGCGATGAATAAAGACGTATTACTGAGACAGAAGTGCGCGAGGCCTCGCGCACTCAAGGGCGTCAAAAAAAAGCGAAAGCGGCAGATATACCTGCTTATCCCGGCGGCTTGTTGTTCCGATCCACATAGTGTGCTCCTCAAACTGATACATGTTGTTTGTGACGGAACCCGACATCCAAGAGTATACCAACAACAGGGCATGATAGAAATGCACTGTAGTCGGATCCTTTTCCTTCTCGATACGCCAGAGCCTCTGCATGTCTCGGCCAATACCATGCACCACATCAGTGTCGCCATAGAAAATGAGATCCTTACCCACCATCATCACATCAAACAACCACTTAGGACGGAATCCTGCAGAGTCGTATTCAATGAAGAGGTCAGCGTTGACAACCCTAAACGGGTACTGCAAGTCCCGGAAACGGGCTGGTGGCGTCACTTCGATATCCTCAATACAGCATGCTATGAAAGTGCACTTGGCCCCTTGGTCGTCCTGCTTGGAGACATTGATGACTTGGCCAGTACTCAACTGTGTCTGTGTCACGGGCGCAAATGCTGGTGCCTCAGCCTTCCTTTGCAGTTGTCTCCGCGCGGACAGGGTCTGCAGTGACAGAGGTGCTCCCTCGTCCCCAGTCCGCCACAGAGGTGCACCGGTCAACGTTTTCGACTTTGGCCGCGGCGACCGGTACATCGAACTTTTTGCGTCTTGCCAAAAACCCCAGTTTCCGACGCCAATCTTGAGTTGCAACGTGCCCAGTGCTGCGACTTCTGCTCGGATCTTCGCAGCGGCAGCTGTGTAGATTTGAAAAAAGGTGAGGAGTGCGCGACCCCTGGCGCACTGAAGCTGCAAAACGGACGCATACCTGCGGTTCGGTTAACGAATTCCTTATTGTCCGGACGGTCAAGGTGGAAAGTGACTTATTGTTTTGTAATCAACGCGTCAATTTGGACTGGGTACTGCGTATGGTCGCATCCTTCAGGTTCATATGCGCGTAGACGTTCTGCAATAAACTTGGCGGATGCAGCCCCTCCAGCTTCTTGAAAGCATTCCTTGTGACGTCCACTTTCTTGCACTTATCCTCAAGGTTCCTCATACCGGTCACCGCGTCGTGGCCGCAGTAGTATCCCAGGGAGAAGACGTCCCTCCAGTGCTTGAATGTTGCGACCTACTAAGAAAAACCATGCAATAGAGTGCGCGAGACCTCGCACATTGCGAGTGTGTGACGCACCAACACATACCGTGTGCCCTGGTTCTTCCAACTGCTCGGGGGCAAGAAACACAGAGTTGACGGCAGCTTGGACAACAGCATTTTTGAACCGTTCGAAATCCTGTGGTTCTCTTTCGCGCTTCTGGTCCTCAACGTACAACAGCATGTTGTCTCGCGCCCCGGACAACGGAATCCACGTCACAGACTGGCTGCCAGCTTGCTGTAATCGTGCAGCCTTGGCCCGGATCCTTCAAGGCGTTACGTACTTGAGAATGTCAACATAGCAATATTCTTGCCAGTCCTCGGGTTCTTTGCCTTCTGCTAGCCGCATGTTCTGAATCGCCCTGCATGTCTCTGTCCTGTGTTGCCCATTCAGAAAGTAAAGCGAGCCATCTGCAGCGCAAATCATGTACCACAGCATGGCAGGCAGAAGAAATGTTGTTCCCCTTATGCAAAAATGCAAAGCAAGTCATACCACTGTCCTCCCATGCGGTTACGCGCAACGGCCCAGGTGGCGACAACGCTCCGTATCCAACGACCTTTTTGACAACATCGTCGTGGTTGATGGATTGGATCTGTCCCCGCTCCTTGGTCTTGTCAATCTTCAAATCAGTCAACTTTATCTTCACTGCTTTTCCACCCTGCTTCCGTAGCCACTGTTGAATGTCAACTGTGAGCTTCATTTCCGGTACTGGCTTTCCTTCCCCAATCTTCTTGCGCCCTTTCTTCGGTGTGTCCCCTTGGCCGGTCCCTGGTGATGACTCCACACCCTCTGCGTCTGGTAGGCTATGTTCTGGCGACTCTGGCTCACTCATGGTGCCAAAAAATACCTAAAGAGGGCAGATGGCATGACAGGAAACACGTTCATTTGGGCTCTGAATACAGTTGAAATGCCATTTTGCCACTTGGTTTCGCAAATCTGTTACACAACAGCATTTTCTGCGACCAATTCCACGGGACTTAGCGACCTACTCAGTGCTCGAGGTCTCGCGCACTCAAATCACATTACAGACCTGTTTCTCGTGTCCCTTAGTGCTCGAGGCCTGGCTCACTGCGGGTTTCAGTTGCCGCACTCGTCGGTGCACGTTGCGCGTTGCTGCTTCCTGTCTGTTGGCATCCATATCTGTTCTCCTCCCCACAACAGCATGCAGTTGCCGTTTCAGTTGGTTTGTGGGGTTTGTCGTTTGGTCAATGAGGGCATCTAGCACGCCATGACCGAGTAGCCGGTTGTGGTCGTAGCCAAGGGGTTGTGTTGGTGAGGGTGGAAATCACGGTAACCTCCGCGGCCACCAAATTGCAACCATGCTAACGCGGTCCGGCTCCCATTCCACACAGGCCATGCAAATCCGGTCTGCTGCCAAACATCTTGTTAGTGGTGGTCGCATCTTGTCTACCAGGTTCTTCAGAACGTTTTGCACACCCACGCGTTTGCCACCTGGACCAACTTGTAGTAACAAGTAGTGGTTTTCCACTTCCTCAACAGTAAGAAAACTGGTGTTTTTTGCCTTGTCGCGCACCAGCTTGCTGAATATCCCATCACCAAACTCCTCTGAGTGTGCCTGACCAGCGAGGTCCTCGTGGCACTTGCTGCTGTACAGCAATGTGCACATGATGGTGCGTTGGCACTTCAGAACGGTGTCACACGGTCCGCGTCGCAACCTCTGCAACAGAAACAAACTCAACTGCAACACCTCCTGGGCCCGCGACCCTCTACCCTTATTTTCTCCCGCAAAGTTGCACTGCTGTACCAGGTGACCCAGGTACAACAACAATGGGCACCATTCCGACAACAAACACAACACTGCGTTTGCCACTGCTGCCCCGTTGGCATACGCCGAATCACGACCACTGATTGCAGTTGCAGCCTGTGCCTTGCGACGATACGGGCGTAGTATCCTTGGTGTGGCAAGCATCAGCGCAGCAATAGTTTTTTCTCTAACTATCAGTTTTGGGTGTGATAGTATGGTTGAACCGAGGCGTAGCAGGCCTTTCCGTAGGTACGTTAGAACAGGCCAAAACATCCGAAAAGTGTGTGTAACAACAAACTTGTAGGCATGCCAAACACCGTAAACTCCAGGTACATACTGCAGGTAGGCACCCATGTTCCATCGTCTGTTCTTTGCCCCATACAACAGTTTTAGTATCCTGTAGTGTATGTTTTCGTCCACAAACAGCGGCAATACCCTTGTGCTGTGTCCTCCGCAAACTGCAACAAGTTTAACAGACCGACACCGCAGGTTACCTCTTCTTTCAACAGGGCAAACGGGCGCCACACCGGTGCCTGCACGGTTGATGTGTCCCTCCTCACACCAGACAGTACTCTCACATTTCCGGTATCAGGTACACAACCATCCGCATATCCCATGTCACACAGAGGGGGGGGGGGGATTCTCCTTTCGCGCTGTTGCAGAGCCCGTGCCACTGTCGTCATGCGTGCTGCGAGGTCCTCAATGGCTGGGTGTCCTGCCCAGCACCTTGGTCTCTGCTCTAGTTGAAGGACTGCCATTGCCGTACAGTTTTGCGACCTGTCACTTTCGTCTGGGTTTGTCGTGTATCGTGGCGCTGGAGGACATCCAGAGCTGTGTGATGCCCTCTCAGCGCCACAGAGACAATGTACTCTCTCTATATTTTTCCACATTATCTATTTTTTTCCTTTTTTTTTTTCGCATTGCAGAATTATCTGTCTTGCGCCCCTATTGTGTTTGTCAACGCATGTGTGGGCAGTCTGTTTTTCACCATTTGAGCAGCGGTATGCATGGCCATTTTTCCAGCCGCAATCGTTTCAGGTGAAAGGTGGCCGGCAGCAGTGGTCACGCGTGCCTGGCATATACGTCTGAGTTCTTGCCATTGCGCTGCATGTATCATGAGAATTGCAGTGTATTTTACGCGCTGTTTGTTGTTTTCCTGCTTCAATTGTTCCGATCCACATAGTGTGCTCCTCAAACTGATACATGTTGTTTGTGACAGAACCCGACATCCAAGAGTATACCAACAACAGGGCATGATAGAAATGCACTGTAGTCGGATCCTTTTCCTTCTCGATACGTCAGAGCCTCTGCATGTCTCGGCCAATACCATGCACCACATCAGTGTCGCCATAGAAAATGAGATCCTTACCCACCATCATCACATCAAACAACCACTTAGGACGGAATCCTGCAGAGTCGTATTCAATGAAGAGGTCAGCGTTGACAACCCTAAACGGGTACTGCAAGTCCCGGAAACGGGCCGGTGGCGTCACTTCGATATCCTCAATACAGCATGCTATGAAAGTGCACTGGGCCCCTTGGTCGTCCTGCTTGGAGACATTGATGACTTGGCCAGTACTCAACTGTGTCTGTGTCACGGGCGCAAATGCTGGTGCCTCAGCCTTCCTTTGCAGTTGTCTCCGCGCGGACAGGGTCTGCAGTGACAGAGGTGCTCCCTCGTCCCCAGTCCGCCACAGAGGTGCACCGGTCAACGTTTTCGACTTTGGCCACGGCGACCGGTACATCGAACTTTTTGCGTCTTGCCAAAAACCCCAGTTTCCGACGCCAATCTTGAGTTGCAACGTGCCCAGTGCTGCGACTTCTGCTCGGATCTTCGCAGCGGCAGCTGTGTAGATTTGAAAAAAGGCGAGGAGTGCGCGACCCCTGGCGCACTGAAGCTGCGAAACGGACGCATACCTGCGTTTCGGTTACCGAAATCCTTATTGTCCGGACGGTCAAGGTGGAAAGTGACCCATTGTTTTGTAATCAACGCGTCAATCTGGGACTGGGTACTGCGTATGGTCGCATCCTTCAGGTTCATATGCGCGTAGACTTTCTGCAATAAACTTGGCGGATGCAGCCCCTCCAGCTTCTTGAAAGCATTCCTTGTGACGTCCACTTTCTTGCACTTATCCTCAAGGTTCCTCATACCGGTCACCGCGTCGTGGCCGCAGTAGTATGCCAGGGAGAAGACGTCCCTCCAGTGCTTGAATGTCGCGACCTACTAAGAAAAACCATGCAATAGAGTGCGCGAGACCTCGCACATTGCGAGTGTGTGACGCACCAACACATACCGTGTGCCCTGGTTCTTCCAACTGCTCGGGGGCAAGAAACGCAGAGTTGACGGCAGCTTGGACAACAGCATTTTTGAACCGTTCGAAATCCTGTGGTTCTCTTTCGCGCTTCTGGTCCTCAACGTACAACAGCATGTTGTCTCGCGCCTCAGACAACGGAATCCAAGTCACAGACTGGCTGCCAGCTTGCTGTAATCGTGCAGCCTTGGTCCGGATCCTTCAAGGCGTTACGTACTTGAGAATGTCAACATAGCAATATTCTTGCCAGTCCTCGGGTTCTTTGCCTTCTGCTAGCCGCATGTTCTGAATCGCCCTGCATGTCTCTGTCCTGTGTTGCCCATTCAGAAAGTAAAGCGAGCCATCTGCAGCGCAAATCATGTACCACAGCATGGCAGGCAGAAGAAATGTTGTCCACCTTATGCAAAAATGCAAAGCAAGTCATACCACTGTCCTCCCATGCGGTTACGCGCAACGGCCCAGGTGGCGGCAACGCTCCGTATCCAACGACTTTTTTGACAACATCGTCGTGGTTGATGGATTGGATCTGTCCCCGCTCCTTGGTCTTGTCAATCTTCAAATCAGTCAACTTTATCTTCACTGCTTTTCCACTCTGCTTCCGTAGCCACTGTTGAATGTCAACTGTGAGCTTCTTTCCCGGTACTGGCTTCTCTTCCCCATTCTTCTTGCGCCCTTTCTTCGGTGTGTCCCCTTGGTCGGTCCCTGGTGATGACTCCACACCCTCTGCGTCTGGTAGTCTATGTTCTGGCGACTCTGGCTCACTCATGGTGCCAGAAAATACCTAAAGAGGGCAGATGGCATGACACGAAACACGTTCATTTGGGCTCTGAATACAGTTGAATTGCCATTTTGCCACTCGTTTTCGCAAATCTGTTACACAACCGCATTTTCTGCGACCAATTCCACGGGACTTAGCGACCTACTCAGTGCGCAAGGTCTCGCGCACTCAAATCACATTACAGACCTGTTTCTCGTGTCCCTTAGTGCTCGAGGCCTGGCTCACTGCGGGTTTCAGTTGCCGCACTCGTTGGCGCACATTGCACGTTGCTGCTTCCTGTCTGTTGGCATCCATATCTGTTCTCCTCCCCACAACAGCATGCAGTTGCCGTTTCAGTTGGTTTGTGGGGTTTGTTGTTTGGTCAATGAGGGCATGCAGCACGCCATGACCAAGTAGCCGGTTGTGGTCGTAGCCAAGGGGTTGTGTTGGTGAGGGTGTAAATCACGGTAACCTCCGCGGCCACGAAATTGCAACCATGCTAACGCGGTCCGGCTCCCATTCCACACAGGCCATGCGAATCCGGTCTGCTGCCAAACATCTTGTTAGTGGTGGTCGCATCTTGTCTACCAGGTTCTTCAGAAAGTTTTGCACACCCACGCGTTTGCCACCTGGACCAACTTGTAGTAACAAGTAATGGTTTTCCACTTCCACAACAGTAAGAAAACTGGTGTTTTTTGCCTTGTCGCGCACCAGCTTGCTGAATATCCCATCACCAAACTCCTCTGAGTGTGCCTGACCGGCGAGGTCCTCGTGGCACTTGCTGCTGTACAGCAATGTGCACATGATGGTGCGTTGGCATTTCAGAACGGTGTCACACGGTCCGCGTCGCAACCTCTGCAACAGAAACAAACTCAACTGCAACACCTCCTGGCCCCGGGACCCTGTACCCGTATTTTCTCCCGCAAAGTATCACTCCTGTACCAGGTGACCCAGGTACAACAACAATGGGCACCATTCCGACAACAAACACAACACTGCGTTTGCCACTGCTGCCCCGTTGGCATACGCCGAATCACGACCACTGATTGCAGTTGCAGCCTGTGCCTTGCGACGATACGGGCGTAGTATTCTTGGTGTGGCAAGCATCAGCGCAGCAATAGTTTTTTCTCTAACTATCAGTTTTGGGTGTGATAGGATGGTTGAACCAAGGCGTAGCAGGCCTTTCTGTAGGTACGTTAGAACAGGCCAAAACATCCGAAAAGTGTGTGTAACAACAAACTTGTAGGCATGCCAAACACCGTAAACTCCAGGTACATACTGCAGGTAGGCACCCATGTTCCATCGTCTGTTCTTTGCCCGATACAACAGTTTTAGTATCCTGTAGTGTATGTTTTCGTCAACAAACAGCGGCAAGACCCTGTGTGTCTGTTGTGCTGTGTCCTACGCAAACTGCAACAAGTTTAACAGACCGACACCGCAGGTTATCTTTTCTTTCGACAGGGCAAACGGGCGCCACACCGGTGCCTGCACGGTTGATGTATCCCTCCTCACACCAGACAGTACTCTCACATTTCCGGTATCTGGTACACAACCATCCGCATATCCCATGTCACGCAGAGGGGGGGGGATTCTCCTTTCGCGCTGTTGCAGAGCCCGTGCCACTGTCATCATGCCTGCTGCGAGGTCCTCAATGGCTGGGTGTCCTGCCCAGCACCTTGGTCTCTGCTCTAGTTGAAGGACTGCGATTGCCGTACAGTTTTGCGACCTGTCACTTTCGTCTGGGTTTGTCGTGTATCGTGGCGCTGGGGGACATCCAGAGCTGTGTGATGCCCTCTCAGCGCCACAGAGACAATGTACTCTCTCTATATTTTTCCACATTATCTATTTTTTTTCATTTTCTATTTTTTCGCAATGCAGGATTATCTGTCTTGCGCCCCTACTGTGTTTGTCAACGCATGTGTGGGCAGTCTGTTTTTCACCATTTGAGCAGCGGTATGCATGGCCATTTTTCCAGCCGCAATCGTTTTAGGTGAAAGGTGGCCGGCAGCAGTGGTCACGCGTGCCTGGCATATACGTCTGAGTTCTTGCCATTGCGCTGCATGTATCATGAGAATTGCAGTGTATTTTACGCGCTGTTTGTTATTTTCCTGCTTCAATTAATTTCGCGGATCGACTATACACTGTACCTTCTGTCGCTGTTTCGGCCTAATTCCGATGAGCCTTTATTGTGCTATGCTTGCATAATTCCGTAGTGCTCCGTCAATACTGACGGCTAGCTCTGCTTCCCACGCCACAGTATTAAACCCGTCTGCTATTGACGTCGCCCTTGACCTCTACAAGTGGATATGTCTCACTACAACAATTCACGCAATGGGTATGACACGCGCTAGGCGAGGCAAAGGAAATGGCAAAGGAAAAGGTGGCAAAGGTGGTTCTTCATGGCAATGGCGTGACTCAGCGTGGAAAGACGTGTATTGGGACAAAAATAGAAACAAGGACACACACGTGTCCGCCCATGATATTGACTTCTCCCTATGCAACAATTGTAGGTCTCCACCACACTGCTCAGATAAATGCAAGGCTCGCCGGAAATTGCAAGGTATTCGTGACCTTGCATATGAAGCACGTGGCCTCATCCAACGTAAACACAAACATCGGTTTTTTTTTCGCCGTGGCCGGGACCTCAGATTTCAAGTTAAGCAGCCCCAAAAACACCAAGCACGCCTTTTTTCTTGCCGGCTTTCCGGCAACCACTTCAGCCCGAAACACTTGAGGATCTACGCAAAAAACTCCCCAACTGCACGTGTGTCTACCCATATACCTCAGCGGGATCAAACATCCTCTATGTTGTGTGCCTATATTTCTTCCAAGACTCCACCCATTTGGATGACGCCTTGAAGTGCCTAAAAAAGGGCCGAGTTGGTGACTTTGACATTGTGGCCAATCGGGCTTCCACTAAGGACGTGTGCCGTGTACTAAAGGGTCTTGACCCCGGAGCACAAAGGAAATTCCACGTGAAGCTCCACCAAGATGACACCTCTGATTCGGAGTCATCAAGCTCATCGAGCTCTTCCTCATCCTCTTCTGATTCCAACTCCAGGAGCGACTCAACTAGCGGTAGTGAAGCCGCGGCTTCAAGACGGTCGAAACGTAAGAAGAAAAACCGCAAAGGAAGGAAGCGAAGAAACACAAGTCAAGCAAAAGATCTGAACCCGATCATCTGGACGAAGCAGCTCGGGAAGCTGTTGCTACCAATGTGGAAGATACGGATACAGTTGAGGTAAGTGATGACATGGTTAACGACGAGCAACCGCAACATACGCGAAATAAACGTGGTGCTCATGTTACAACCAATGACGATGTTCTGGTTGTTGACGCCGCGGGTAACGACACCACGCATGATAAGCCGCTTGACGGCGGCCATGACTGCAACCCTTCATCACGCTACGCCAAGCAACTTGTGGCGGCGGCCGAAAGCAGATGGAAAGGAAGCAACGAAGCCGGTGACAAATGGGGAGACAAAGTGTCCACGGACATTGCAGAACAAAGGTCAAAACTCCAAAACCTCTCGGACAAGTTTGACACCTACACTCAGAAAGTGGATACCATGGAGGACAACCTCATTGCCCGCATGGAGAAACGCTTGGGTAAGGGTGGCAAACGTGACACGAAGTTCTCCGCCACGGCACCTCCACCCGGACGGAATGGAGCCAACTGAGCCGCCAACGCTTCCAATTCGGCCGCCACGAACGGGGATGGGCCAAACGGCGCGGCGGTAGGGACGGCCGAACAATCGGGCCCTGCACCACAAAACCGTTTGGGCCTACAACGCCGTTTGGCGCATCTGTATGTGCCCCAAGATCAAGAACACGATTCCTGACATGATTTGCGCATGCCCTCAGGTAATGCATCCCATGGGGAGGAAACACCATACGGGATGGATCAATTTATTCAGGATCTCCGTGCAAACACCCTCCCCCATCGTAACGAGATTGCCTCCCTCGTTGCCGACATCAAACGATGTGAAAATACAATTACACAATTGGAGTCACAAGTGATTTTTCCAAAATACCCACAATGTCATAACGGCTCACCGTACTGGTTCAACAAATTTGTGTCCCAACGTCAATTCATTTTTCCCGTCCACGACCCTGTCCCCATGTCCCATCTGGATGCCCACCTCTTGCGGCCTTTTCGCTCAATGCTATTCCACCACCCACTCTTGCTTAAGGGATGGAGCTTGTATGCCGCCAAGCGGAGTACATCCTCATGGTTCCAAGCAACAAGACCCCTCATACGAGAATTTTTGGATGCTTGGGAGGACTATGGAAAATTGGTTTTGGCTACCTACGAGCCCATCCATTTGGCCTTCATTTCTTACGAGATGGCCCACGTTTTCTTCGCCGCATTCGGGACGTGCCTTCAGGTAGGTACCACTGCATGCGTTAGGGCTTTTCGGTTGTTTTGCTCACCACTACACGCCGATGCACCCTTTGATACACCGCGCGTTGATTGCTCCAACGGCATCAACGCGCTCATGTGTGGTCTCTCTGATGGTAGTCTGGATGCCGTATTCGCCGAGTTAAGGTTGCGCGCTTTGTCAATGTCCTCCACACCTTGCCGTGTAATTTTCATTGTTGCAGCATCTTGTGACGCTTTCTGGCATTGGTGTACCTGTCAAGCTTCTATGTTTACTGCTTGCGTCCTCGCTATCCTTAACGATTCTGATGTGTACATACGGACTCTGATTGGTCCCACTGCGTCTCAGGTGCGTGTTATCCTTATTGAAAACCAACCAGCACGGCATAAGTGGCCAATGCGGTCACCAGACACTTACACGTTCCTCGCCCACACCTTGAAAGTGCGCTACAAGAGTGCATACCACCCGTCCATACTACGCATGTGTGAGCGTGTGAATATTTTACTGGTCAGGGCAGATTGAAAACGGGTATGGGAACACGAGTGCTCCCGCAGGGAGCGTGCCCTCGCGGGCACCAGGAACTGGAACACTATTGCCCAATCCTTCGACACCATTTCAAAAATGCTAGGCTGCTGCCCCACAGCATGGATCCAGCGTGTGTGCTACCTCATGGGCACGACCTACAGCCCTTGCAGCGTGTTCTGTCATGGCCCCTGCGTGTACATACTATTCTGTATGGAACTGGGGGCCATATATATTGGCTGCGTAGGAGCAATCCAGTACTACCACCGACACCGCAAACGTACATGGAACACATACGACGTAGGCCACCACAGTAGGCAGGCATTTGATCGTGCCAAAGAGCACCTTGGTAAAATGCTTTGGGCTTTAAAACATCTTTCACGTGGCAAATACGAGCGATGGAGCATGGCCCAAATGTATCCTCTAATGGCATCAATTGGGGCACATAGGTGGGTACTGGTACCTGTGGAAAGTGCCATGCCTACAGACTGCATGCGCAAGGAAACGCGCTGGCTCGGAGCCCTCCCACGGAATGTAAACACTCCATGCCCCTCCCGTAGCTCCCTGAAGTACTTGCAGATTCTGAATGGGGGCCTGGCACCTGCCGCCCGTTTCCCCACACTATTTACGTCGATGGTACGATCGGAGGTGTACCAGAGGCGCTCTACGCTAGGCGGCAAGGAGGCTCTGAGCTTGGTGGCTGCGTCCGAACATCGTGTGGGCGTCGGTTTATGGTGCCATCTCTTTGAGCGTGTGCGTGCACCACTGCGCAGGGAATGTACACACCAAAACGTTTCACTCTTCAAGGAAATACCAGTGCGTTTGCCTGGTTCCTGCCGTCAGCTGTGTGGTCCATTTGTGGACATGACACGCTCGGTTATCCGTCAGAGCCCTGCCCCCCGCTGCCTGAAACAGTATTACATGAATAGGGTCATGATCAAGCCCCACCGCTCTGCATCTGTGGGCAATTTGTTGTATTGCCTGCGTTTCACATACACACCAGCTACACTGCAGCGAGACCTGAGCGCTGCCTGTCCATGTGCCCAATACCCTACCATATGCCGACCCGCCCCCCTGAACCACATTGTCATACTGTCTACGGACCCTGACATACGGATCCTGTACCCAGATTTATTACACCGCCGCACCTTGGCCCAGTGTATGATGAATGCAACCATGCCCTCCCCGCGCACGTTTTTGAACTGCGTCCATGACACTTGCCGCATCCTCTCGCGTGCCCTGCCCCAACTTCGACCCCAGCTCTGGCTGGGCATGAAGCATGCTTTCTGGGAACAGGGAAAGAGCATGTACCGCCAGCTGGAGTCAAGTGCAGACCCCCGTATACACCCACAGACTGTGTGTGATGTGCGCAATGCGCACCAATGGCTGTCCTGGGGTCCGCTGGACAAAAATGCAGGTGTGCCTGTGGCACACTGTGGCGTACTACGTGCACGCCTTTTCACAGAGCATTTTATTGATAGCCCCAGGTACACCGTACTCCAGTCCTACGCTGACGCCACCCTTGCACAGTCCTATGTTCTCTGTCACATAGCAGAAAGTGCCTTTGGACAGGGATTGCCCGCCTGTGTTCCCCGCGGCTGAAGCCGCCAGTGTGCCCCATACTGCATGTTGTACACCAAACATAAATGCAGTGAAGCAACGGGTTACATCAAGGTGCGCCCAATCGTTTCCCATGCTGGACACCCCCTACAAAACCTAGGGACCCGGATGAGCCGGGCCCTGAGTGTCCTGGTCCAACATTGGCTTCTATGCCGGAGAACTCTGAAGCCTTCACGATGCCGCATGTTTTGCAACATTTCCGTAATGTCAATGACGCCATGCAACAACAATCACATGATACGGCGGACTGGGAACTGGGGGAACTAGATCTTGAGGACATGTTCCTCAATATTGAGAAGGGACTTCTACTTTAATCGTACGACTATATGATTGAGCGGCTGGATCAGTTTGTGCCCCCTACCCAGGGTAGATACCCAAGCAGGAGCAGGTCCATACGTTTTGTCTCTATCTCTACCATTGATAAAAATTTGACTGTGTTCACAGGGCCCCCGGGATGGACGTCTACCACTACATCCCCGTCGAGTGTCTCCCCGATTTTGTGGACTTTGAGCTCCAATTTAACAATTTTCTTTGTGTGCGGGGATATGTGCTATCTCAGCACAGGGGCGTGCCTATGGGGGGCAAAGTATCCAGCCAACTTTCCTCGCTCTTCTTGATGTGTAAAGAGATGCATAACACACATATCTCCCTGTTTGGGAGCGCAATGTTCCACACGCGCTATAAGGACAGCATTTATGTCTGCGAGCCGCCTGGAACTGTGTTCCGCTTTATGCTTTTGTGGTGTGACACCCTAAGTACTCGGTACACTCTCCCTGTGCAGGTCAAAGGATATTGGAGCGATATGAATGTACTCGAGAGCACAATTCGTGTTACCAACAAGGGGCTCAGCATGACCGTGCGCTGTAAAACGCTTGAGCTGTCAGGACTGAATTCCAAGCCTTACAGGAGATTGCCCGAACCCTGGTTTCTGAATTGCGGAAGTGCTATGAAATCCCTCGCATCTGGGTGCGCCTCCAGGTGCCCTCTGTGGGCCCTATCTGCGTCTGATGTGGCAACGAATGCGCGTTCCGTATGCACGGAACTAGGGTGCAAAACCATTCGAACAGTGATACCCCACCTGTGTCATGCACTCCAGCGAGGGGGGGTCCTGGTGGACGTTGGCGATCTACAAGCAGCCTGGTGGCGGGGATATACCTGGTGGTGGCATATCGCTGACGTCCTGCTCTGATGAGAGGCTGTATCTCTGTGCCTTCCTATTCAGCCCTTGGGATGGGGGTTGTGTGGCCCTGATGGGCATAATGCGCGCATATGATGATTTTCCCCACGTACTGTGTTCCTCTGGATTCTTCAAGATATTGCCTTACTGGGTCTCTTTGATGTGCTATGTTTCAGCACCACATTCCGGGATGGGTTGGTGGGATATTTTCTGTGGCGCTGAAGGACACCCAGAGCTGTGTGATGCCCTCTCAGCGCCACAGAGACAATGTACTCTCTCTATATTTTTCCTCATTATCTATTATTTCCCATTTTCTATTTTTGCGCAATGCAGGATTATCTGTCTTGCACCCCTACTGTGTTTATCAACGCATGTGTGGGCAGTCTGTTTTTCACCATTTGAGCAGCGGTATGCATGGCTGTTTTTCCAGCCGCAATCGTTTTAGGCGAAAGGTGGCCGGCAGCAGTGGTCAGGCGTGCGCGGCATATGCGTCTGAGTTCTTGCCATGGCGCTGTACGTATCATGAGAATTACAGTGTATATTACGCGCCGGTAAACTGTGTCGTGATACCAACATGCCGACTACACAACACGCCGCTAAGCAACACATGACAACGAGACAAGACACAAAACGACCCCACGAACACGAGACACCAAAACACAACGAACAACATTACAAGACCACACAACAACGCAAAATACTACACCACCCAACCAGCTGCCACGCAACAACACGCAACACCGCGTAACATGACACAACAAGGCGCAACCGAACGCCACGCAACAATACACAAAGCAACGCAACACGACGTAACAGAACACCACAACACACGCAACGCCACAACACAACGAAGGAGCCATACAACACCGCACAACAAACCACAATACTACGCAACACCACACAACGCCACACGACAAAACACAACACCACACGACATAACACAAAACTACACGACATAACAATGATGCACAACTGACATGCCAACTACACAACGTGCGCCGCTAGGCAACACACGACAACGAGACACAACACAAAACAACCCCAGGAACACGAAACACCAAGACACAAGGAACAACCATACAACGCCACACAACAACGCAACATACTACACCACGCAACCAACCGCCGGGCAACAACACGCAACAACACGTGACATGACACGACACCACATGACACAACACGGCACAACCCAACGCCACAGAACAACACACAAAGCAACGCATCACGATGCAACACAACAACACAACACATGCAACGCCACAACAAAACGAAAGAGCCATATAACACCACACAAAAAACCACAATACTACGCAACACCACACAACGTCACACGACAAAAGACAACACCACACGACATAACACGACACCACACGACACAACAATGATGCAGAACCAACATACCAACTACATAACACACCGCTAGGCAACACACGACAACGAGACATGACACAAAACAACGCCACAGAACGAGAAACACTGAAACCCAACGAGCAATAATACAACACTACACAACGAACCACAAAACAACACACAACAACAAACCGCCACACGACACATCACCACACAGCATGGCAGAACCCAACGCCACGCGACAAAACACAATACCAGGCACCACAATACGACGCAACACCACAAAACGCGCAACGCAACAAAAACACAAAGAGAAAAAACCGTACAACACCACGCACCATTATGCCACACAACAGAACACCACACAACAAGGCACCACACCACACGACATAACAAGATGTCAAACAACACAACAAAACAACAATTGACGTAACCCCTGGAGCCCGCCAGGCACCAAAACACAACGCGACACACCACAACACAACACATCGCCACACTACACCACGCAACGTAAGCACCACCACGTACCACGACTGGACGCCCGGTGTAACCACATACCACGAGCACGACACAACCCGACACAACACAACACGCCACCACACACCACACAACATAATAACTACACAACACGCCGCAAGGCAACACGAGACAACAACAAGCGATGCAAGACACCGTCACAAAACAAGGAACACCACAACCCAACGAACAACCATACAACACCACGGAACACAACGAAACACTACACCACACAACGAACCGCCACGAGACAACACACAACGCGACATGACACGACACCACCCGACATAGCACGGCACCACCAAGCGCCACACAGCGAGACACAAGACACGCCAGGACACAACACAACGACACAACCATACGACACCGCATGATCAAACACAATACTACACAAAACGACACAACGACGTGCGAGAAAACACAACGCGACACCACCAAGCGCAACACTCTCCAGCACAAAGTGGCACAATCCGCCACGATATGACACGACGCAGCGCACCACCTACGTCTACCCTGTGTGCCGCAGCTCTTCCGCATGGCAGACCGGCACCAAAGCCTGGAATAAGGGGCGCAGCACAAAGGAGGAACAGCGCCGAGGCCAACAAGCTCCGGTGCAGGGGAAGGGCAGAACGCAGGCGACATCGAAGCCAAGAGTGAGGCCAAGGGCAACAGGTATGCACCCCGCCCGCTTCGTATGTAGGACACACGCACATGTAACAACACGCAGTATGAGGTACACACACATGCAGCACCTCAGCGCCAAAGTACATGGCGCACAAGAAAGACCACACACGCAACAGAAACATAGGACATGATGGAGCAGGAGCGCAAGGACATCCCCCTAGGGGGAACCCACAACGCATATGCCGAGCATGCCGACAGCGACTACGACCCGAGATGGGGGACAACACCCGGCCGACCCCAACGACCTCGGCAGCCCGAGCGACAGGTCCCCAAGCCCCACCCATACGGTGTACAGCACACACCGGCGAGCAACGACCCAATGGCACACGGGCCATTATCCCAGCACCACCGACACAACCAGACTCCAGGCAGGAGGGCGACAGGGGAGCGAACAGCACAACAACAACTTGTGCACCCTGAACCAGACCACGCCCCATCACAACGTACCGACTACAGCGCCCGCGCCACAGACGGAAGCGCAAGCACCACATCACGCCAGCGTACCCCGAGGCCTGGACCGCACGGAGTATAGCACCCAAAACATGGACTACAGTCACCCACCGTGGCGCGACAGCAAGGACCTCGACAGCCCCAGCGATAGGAGCCGAGGACGAGCACCAGGCGCATACGCTCCAAGCCCCACCCACACGGTGTACAGCGCACAACGGGAAGAACCCCGACCCAACCATGCAACGACCCCATGCCAAACCGACCACAGCCCCAGGACGGTTGACACAACCGGGTTCCACGGGGGGAGGGCAGCCGGGTGGCGAACAGCACAGCGACGACTGGGGGACCCGGAACCGGACCACACCCCATCACAATGCACCGACCACAGCGCCCAAGCCACAAACGGAACTACATACACCACACCACGCCGGCCTACCCCGACCCTGGACCGCACGGAGTATAGCGCCCAAAACACGGACTACTGCCACACACCTCAACACAAGGCACAACACCACGACGACCTGGACAATGTGCGGGGGCCAGAACCACAAAGGGGGCCATTGACCATGGAGGCAATGCAGCCACGCACACCAGAGGACCACAGACACGAAGCATCACTATCTGTGTCCAACAGAACATCCAGAGCCGCGCTGGAAACCCAAGTATCCACCCCTGCCGATGCCATTAACCCAGCCCCGAAATCACTACCCAGTAGCCTTGACATCCCCGTAGTCCACGAACCCATGGACCTTGACAACGATCCACTGCAGGACAGCACCCAACGCGTACTGCAGGCGGCGACCGCCGCGCACCAACGAGTCACATGGAGCTTGTACCGAGCACTCAGCGAAACAGACCACGGATAACGGGAACAGAAGGGAACCGGGACCCAGGAGCGTACATCCAGGAACTGCGACACGGCATACAAGAGGCCCATCAACAGTCGGCAGAAGGAGTGGTGGTGGAAGGACAGGGATCCAAAACTGGAGCCTGGACGAACCTCGCGGGATCCCCACACGCGCAGGAACCCTTGACCTTCATCCAAGAATCTGACGCCCCAACACCAGCGACCCACGACGAAACAGCGGCGGCTCTCGTCCTAACCCTGCACAGCTGGACTTGGGGCTACACCATTGTCCTACATGACAGGACTGGGCCCCCCTATGCACGCACCGCAGCATGCTGACCGACCAAGACGCCAGCAGGTGAAGCCCACCTGGAATGGACACCGGAGCGAGGAGACGACGAATACACCCTGGTGCACGCCACCCCCCCCGGGAACAGGGTGGCCGAAAAAGAAGAATCCACACCAAGACCGACCACAACCCCCCCAACGAGACCAGCTCCCTGACACTGGACCCTATAGAAACAACTAGCCCATGCCCGCACCCTAGCTGAGCATAGTATCCAACCGTACACGGACGCTGTGTACGTGGAAGGCATGGTACAAGACTGGACCAAGTTCGAAACAGAGATCCTGGAGGGACACACGAGGCCACCGGATACCACGCCCCGTACAACATGGGACAGCGCAGTGCGAGACGGAGACATCGGCGCGCTGGCTACGACCGTTCGAACCCTGTTCGAAGACCGTTCGAAGCCTGATCACCCGTTCCGAAACAGCTACAACCCCGCCATCACGAACGCCATCCTGGCCTACCACAGCTGTTCCACCCAGCAAAGCATCCACCTCCACAGTCCGCACGAAGACCCGAGCGAGTGGCACCCTGTTGGGCCACCAGTGCTTGAGTTCTACCTGCACTAAAACGCAACCATCGGGGCACACAGCATCACCAGCGTTTGGCTGACGGCACTGCAACCAATACCGGAACCACACATATCCCACAGCCCAACAAAACCCCACACGCCCCCGCAGAACAATTCCCCACAAAAAGGACACAGCCCACTGGCCCACAAAGCAACCGAACCTGCCAGCGCCACAGCGACCGAGCAACATCTCGCCAAGCCCCTCACCACACGCCACGTCCCGGATAACTACCAACTGCCCCGAGAGGGGAACCCTACCCGGGGCACGACAACAACATGGCGATTGCCGACGGGCAACATCGATTAGAAGAAAATCCTCCCGGGAGTAACAACGATGGAAGTGATGCACCTCCTCACGCCGAAGCAGGAACAATTAACACAGGCCGTGCACCTTTTGATAACCACCCAGGGCACGGCCACCATTGAGTGCACAGCCCTGGGAGACGACGACCAGACACCCCATGCACAGCCCACACAAGCTGTCTGGATAAACGCGACAGCGAACACCGAAATTGCCCTTGACCCCGACCCGGGTTGGACGGCTGTCCATTATACCCTGGACTGCGCCGAAAACGACCCTTCGCCGAAATTGACCGCCTCGACAACGTCACCCTCGACGACACCCTCACGCCGCCGACAATGGAGCCCGCGGGACGCGTCGCCTGTACACCATGCATCCAGAGGCAGTGACCCAGATCAAAGAGGCACTCTCCCTAACCCTCCCGGACACCCACAACGCCCACCAATCAGGGGCGTTCACAACATACCCGAACTTCCCAACAGACACCGGCATAGTGCCCCAGGTCGCCGAACCCACACTGCCACCTACCGTCACGGCGCCCGCCAAGGCAGCCCAAGCCATGGCGCACAGGGGGGGTGCCCCACAGGACTGGACGCCGCACGTCCTCGTCGAGCAACGCGTTCACCACAGCGCCAACAAAGCACAGCAGACAGGGCGCCAGATACACCCACCAATACGAGACAAAGACGGCGACCTTCAGCCCCACAGCCCATGGATGGTACACGTCGTCATAGAAGACCAGGGGGACAATCAGAAAGGCACCAAATTACAAATCACACATGCCCTGGCGCACACACATCTCCACTACACCATTCCCCCCCTCAAACATAATCATCACCTGCGGCAAAGCACAGACGTCCATATACAGATTGCAGGCCAACACCGAAGGCACAGCATACACGGTATACACCTGGGCACGATACGGGGACCTGCCAGCCCCCATTTGGCATCTGGACCCATCCTGGCACCGACCCCTCCATGGGAGGCGTGTGCCCCGTCAAGGCACCAAGCCTGTGGGGAGCAATACCACTGGTGCCCATGGCATTCCGCCCAAAAACATCAGTCATCCCGCCCTCGCAAACGCTAGGATGCCCTCATCCATACGGGCCCCCAAACCCCAGATGACACCACCCACCGCAGGACATGGGGCACCATCAGAAGGGCTCTGCATCACAACATCGACGGAGACCAAGCCACCTGGCTCGACCAGGGCTCCACCACCATCAGGGCGGGGGGATGGTTGAACAACCTGAATACCCAAAAACTGCGCAGGGTGGCGGGACCCTACATACTATACCCCGTACCCCACAGCATGGATGACCAATGCCCGGGCCTCCGGCCCGGGGACCCCCCCTGCGGGCACCCCTGCCCCAACGCCCTGTTCCAAACATTACACCCACAACGCGCCCCACTCCCAGGTCTTTACCTCAACGCGGTAGCAGGCGCCAAGGGAGTGTACCTCACGCCGGGACACACCGCGGGCGAAGCCATCCCCCTCTGTCAGCTGCACCACATGGCCATGAAACCACGACTGTCCAACACCGACAAACCACGTCACCCGTTGGCGAGGCGCGGTGCGCGCGACCCAAGGCCCGCTGACCCAGGCGCCCGGGAACCCGACAGAGCGCTGCTACACCTCACCATGACACACACGGCCCATCTCCCGGCCACCCTGGCTGGAGAAAAGCACTTCATTGTGGAAGCCCTAACAGATGATGTCATCACCCTAGCGGCCAACACCCCGGCGGCCGCCACGGAAGCTTGGGACGATGCCCTGGGGCACCCCACGGCACGTAAGGACAGGGTGCAGGAAAGGGAAGACACCCTGACGCAGGATCTTGTAGACCACCTGGTGCAGCTAACCAGCCCACCACAGCAACACAACCGAAAGACCGAAGGTCCGAAAGTCACTGACTAAACGATCCTCGACAGGCCCCCAAACGCCCCCACGGTGACAGTAACGTGCCATCAACATACCTGGTGCGAAGTGTGGTATCTCTGGTTGGGGCATGTACCGTCCAGTGCATTGCCGTCTTGAGGGCCAACCAGTGTGCCAGGGGGTGGTCGGTGTGGTGGGTGGAGTGCGTAAAACGGTCCGCCAGTGTCAGTCAGGTTGCTGTCCTCGCTTCCGGTGTGAATGTGTGTACTCTGTACGTTGTGCCTGTGGCGTTCCATTGTGCAATACCCGCGACATGGCTCAATCTCACTCGCAACCTGGCAGCCTACATACGCAAACACGGGACATCACAGGCAGAAAGCTGGATATCCTGGCCCACGGGAACGGAACAAAATCTCAAACATACCACCACCAACTTGCAAGACCATGCGAACAAACTTCGAGGTATGCACCAGCCCCGTGGGGGCCAAGGACCGGCATATAGCATCTTCCACAACTTCCACAACCGCAACGCGCCGAAGCCAGCTCCCAACCCGGCGCGAGAACAAGCCTGGCCGAAGCCAAGGCCTCGTCCTGAAGGGGGGGGCATCCCGGGCCGCCGGGCCAAACGACCCAAGCCGGCACCGAAAGCGGCCCCAGTGCCGCTGCCGCCCGAACCACAGCCGACGCCAAAGCCCCAGGCATGCCCATTCTTCATGGTGGCGGAACGTAACGCCATGCACCTTGAATGGCCAGACGGCGCAGAAGTACAAGGGGTATTCGGAGCCACGCTCAAAGGACAACCAAAACAGTTCGTATGGTTCCGGGGCAAGATAAAGGGCAGACTGGCCACGCCAGGCCAACATGGCAACCTGCAGCTGAAGATGGCATGGCAAGCGCTCCCGGAGTGGGGCGAGAAAGCGGAAACCCAGAACCTTGCACTCTGGGACGACAGGCTGTCCCCGGAGTGCCTGTTCCAGCTCCGCACGCCCACCAACCAAGTGGCACCGGGCACCCTCTGGACAGGTGACGTGCCACAGACATGGCTGGAGGAGCCAAATATCCCCGAGGAGCAACGGGTGACGACAGCGATCAACCGCAGAATACACCTGGAACAATGAATACTACCCCGCCGCGCAAAGGGCCCCCAAAGGGACCGCCAGGGCGCACACCAACAAAGCCATCAATGCGCTCATCACCCTCATGTCCCTCAACGAACCAGGCGCCCTGTACGACGCAGCCAAAGCTCCGGACCTGCAAGACGTGCCTGTCATGGCGGGATGTGACAGGGACGCCATGTTGTGGCAAGAACAGGCCCCCAAACCCCAAGTGACCCACCCCAGCCTCACCCCCATCCTCGCTAGGATAGGACACCAATACCGCACCACATGGGTCAAGGGGGTGCCCATATCCCACAAAAGTGAGGTCGAAGTTCATGTCCACCACCACCTGGGCGTAGACGGCCGCCTGGCAGTATACGAACTGGTCGGCCCGACGTGGCTGCTGAACGTCACAAACGTTCATGGCCCTTTGGAGACGCCACAGAGACATTCCTAGAAAACCTCATGGAGGCCTACCGGCAACTCGCCATGATGGGGCAGACTGTCATCATAGGAGACTTCAACGCGACCCAATCAATGGGCGATCGCGGGGGGCGGCAAACGCCCGAGGACACAGCGGTGCAAATGGCCATGCAGCACATGGGCCTACAGGACCTCACAGCCACACTACGAGGCCAGCCCGCACACCAACCACCGAAACCACGCTCAGCAGATTCCCGCATCGACCTCTGCTACGCAGACCCGGCACACGTTAAGGTAACGCGGGCGCGATATCACAACCTGCCATCCAAGATCACTGTACATCGTCCCCTGGAGGTACAAATCAGGGTGTTTCAAGTGCCCCCGGCCTCAACGGAAGACATGGACCATGACGAACAACCACCTATTAGGCCACCAGACGAACACGACACAGACAGATGGATGGCGTACTACCGCACGGTGCAGCGCATCCTGGGCCAACAAGACGAGACAGACCTAAACCCTGCCATGCGACAAGCCGCCGCGGCATGCAGCCTCCACGGTACACAGAGGACAATGCCACCCTGCATCAGGACCTGCGATCAATGGTCACCACCATATGGCGCGACAAACTGGCACTACATACAGCCATACATTCCCATGACCCACAGGGGCAGCATGACGCCCAGAACATTGCCGCACGACTGGACACCACACGCCGGCACCTCAGGGAGTGGAACGTCCGCCGAGCGAAGGAGCTGGCACAGGAACAGCAACGCTACTTTCAGATCCCCAAGCCCTACAAGTCCTTAAAGCAGGTGGACAGTCCTGGGGGAAACCTGCCACCGGGGCATCAAGGTGGTGCGCCTGCAAAACAGCACAGTGACCAACCACCCCAAGGTGGTCCTGGAAGAAGTCCTCAACAGCTTCCAACGCCAACACAACACGGAGGACGAGGAGTTATCCGCGTACACGGAGGAATTGATATCGCATTTGCCGAAACTCTACAACCGGACACAGCGACGAGACATGCACCGCACCCCGTTCACCATTCGGGAACCGGATGAAGTACTGTACAAAGTATAACCGGGAAAAACTCCTGGGGTAGATGGCCTCCCGGTGGAGCTCTACCGCAGGCTCCCACGGAACCTAAAGAGACACTTGGCCGCGCGCCTATGGGATATCGCCATCGGGAAAACAGACGCACCACCCGATTGGGCAAACCTCGTACACCCGCCGTACATGAAAGGCGACTGGGCGAACCCAGACAACTGGAGGCCCATAGTGTGGGCAACCACGGAAGCCGAACTTATCTGGATGCTCATACTCAAACGGGTGGCCCCGGCACTATACCCTGCTGTACCGCCCACGATGTGGGGAGCCATACCGGGTAGTTCGCCGCTGGAGGCCATATGTATGCAAGACGCTGTGGTAGACGTGGACCCGATCAGCCTCATCATCACGTCCCTGTATGTCAAGGGGGCCTTCCCCAACACCCCGCACCGCCTCCTACGAGCCGTCTGGAAACGCATGGGACTCCCCTTTCAGGGTTTCCTACAAGCATACCTTGCCACCCGCATGCAGTGAAAACGGATGTTGGCACCACCCCATGGGTCCACCCCACCAGTGGGGTCCCAGAAGGGGGTGCGGTGGGCCCATTTTTTCTTCCTGCTCGTCACCCTTCTGCTGGCCTTTTACATCCGATGCACCTACCCGGACGTAGCACCGTACCCTCTACAGACCACGCTCCTAGCATTCGCGGACGACATGGCGGTGGTAACCGCCACCGCACGCCAGCCCCTGCCGACCACCCCGAACACCACCAGGGCCACCAAAGTACTCCATGATGTCACCAACTATGTGGAGGGCAACCAGCTACTGGTGCATAACGTCAAATTGGCCACCATGGTGTAAAATGCACCACCGCCGCCCCTCCGCCCCGGAGACCCGCCCATGAACCCCGTGAGCCCAGCCACCTACCTGGGAGTCTAACAAGCGGCCACCACGACCGAGGTCACCCTACCGCAAAACCTGATACGGCATTTGACGCAGACACTGGTCACAGCACGCATCGTGGCGCTCTCCAGCCAGGCCCTGGCATACTTCCTCCAAGCCGTACTCCACGCAGCCATAGGGTTCCAAGCCGTGCACTTAACGCACCCCCAACAAATGCTGCAGGAGGCCGCTGCCAGGGTACGGCCGGCGTGGACGATCCACGGCCAGCGACCCACGTCACTACCCGCAGCGGTGCATCACGGCCGTACTATGGGGGCAACACCGATCACCTCGTCTGCAACGCGTACAGGGCTCACAGCGCGAACCACCTGCACCGCCTGATGCACAACCATGAACCAGAGGTGAGGGAGGTATTCACGCTGACACTGCGAGAGGCCCAATACCATCGCAACACCTGTTCCCAGTACATACTTCACCAACAAGGCCTCCCGACCAAGGTAGGGACCCGCATATGGAACCACCTACAATTCCTGCTACCCCACCACCAACATGTCATGCAAACAAACCATCCGTGCACGGAAGCTGGTCCTTTGGCGGTCCTACACACCGATGGGGGTGGAGGACCAACGGGGAGCACCACCACTCTGGACCTGGTGGGCACCAACCTAGACCTGGTACGAGTCCCACCGAACCAGATGCGGGCCCTCGGACGAGTAGGCACACAAAATGTTCCCTTCCTGCAGCATGCGGAGTGGCCCAACAAATCGGTCCTGAAGAATCACATGCGAAACGCGGCCACACAAACCGGACACCCAGAGCGGACCGATGGGGAAGTACGTGAGGCGCACCGCCTGTTTTGGAACACGCACAGACAGCCACTACCGCGGGCCCCACCACGCGGGAAAGAGGACCACCACCGAACAGGTGGAGTATGTACCGGGCACCACGGTCCCAGCGGTACTCCTCCTGGCACCCAACGGACTCAAAACCACATTGCTACCTGGCAGGGCGCACGGCAACTTGTGGATGCTACCGCCGCCCAAGGCACGCACCTTCTGTCCGCCGCCACTGCCACAGGACGCGCTGACGGGCACCCCCACCACTTGCCAGAGATGTGGGCCCCAAGCGCTAGCCACCCCATGGCCCCTCCTCCAACTGCTGACCCGCTATCAGCACACACCAACGGCCCACGCTACCCCGGAACAACACCGGTGGCTACATACACACTTCGAACAGGATTCGGCAGAGGACACGGCCACAGTTGCGTGCGGACCCAGGTAGGTAGGTAGGTAGGTATCTTCGGGAGCTCGGGATGCCTCCTTTGACAATGCAGGAAGAAGGTCTTACCAAGGGGACGTCCTGTTTCTCCCACTGCCCTAGTTCAGGTGCCTCTTAAGCTGCTCCCGCAGGTGCTTGGGAAGGCAGTGTCGCGGCCACCCGGTCCAGGTGTCCCAGGTGGGAGAGTGTCCCCACATGTGTCCATGGGTAGGGCCACACGCCACCTGCCTTGGGTGGCAGCTCTGAGGCTGCCCAGCCGTGTGGGGTATCTCTCACCACAAGGGGTATTGCTCCCGCTGGTCCACGGTACGACAGCCTCACCCTTGTGGCTTGAGTTGCGGGGACTCTCTGCTTGGTAGGCGACCCTTTCCCTGATTGTGTGCCGGCTTACCATTCACTGGTTGCTTCCATGGCTCCGGGTCACGTTTGCCATGGTCCCCGATGCAGCCTGGCGCGCTCAGACCAGTGGCCTTGGGGTACTGCCCCTGCTGATGGCCCGGTGGGTCGGCTGGGTCGCCCAAGTGCGTCCGACCACCATGGGTTGTTGGTTCTTTCCTGTCCCTCGGCCGCCCTACGTGTGCACGTGTGTGCGGTGTCCTGGGCCACTTAGCTCCTGTTCCCCGGTGTGCCTGCTCGGTGCGTTGTGTTGCGTGTGCGGTGTCATGGGCCACTTGGCTCCTGTTCACTGGTGTGCCCGCTCCATGTGTTGTGTTGCGTGTGTTGTGTCCTGGGCCACTTGGCTGCTGTTCACCAGTGGGCCCGCTCGGTGCGTTGCTTTGCGTGTGCGCTGTCCTGGGCCACTTGGCCCCTGTTCACCGGTGTGCCCGCGTGATTTGTTGTCTTGTGTCTGCGGTGTCCTGGGCCACTTGGCTCCTGTGCACTGGTGTGCCCGCTGGGCGTGCTGTTTTGCGTGTGCGGTGTCCTGGGCCACTTGGCTCCTGTTCACCGCTGTGTCCACTCAGTGCGTTGCTTTGCGTGTGCGGTGTCCTGGGCCACTTGGCTCCTGTTCACCGGTGTGCCGGTGTGGTTTGTTGTGTTGCATCTGCGGTGTCCTGGGCCACTTGGCCCCTGTTCAGCGGTGCGCCCGCTCGGTGCGTCGCTTTGCTGGTGCGGTGTCCTGGGCCACTTGGCTCCTGTTCACCGGTGTGCCTGCTCGGCGTGTTGTGTTGCATGGGCGGTGTTCTGAATCACTTGGCTCCTGTTCACCGGCGTGCGCGCTGCATCCTTTGCTTTAGTTGTGCGGTGTCCTGGGCAACTTGGCTCCTGTTCACCGGTGTGCCCGCTGGGTGTGTTGTGTTGCGTGTGCGGTGTCCTGGGCCAGGTCGCTCCTGTTTACTGGTGTGCCCGCTCTGTACGTTGCTTTGCTGGTGCGGTGTCCTGGGCCAGTTGCCTCATGTTCACCGGTGTGCCCGCTCGGTGTGTTTAGTTGGGTGTGCCGTCTCCTGGGCCACTTTGCCCTTGTTCGCCAGTGTGCGCGCTCCGTACTTTGCTTTGCTTGTGCGGTGTCCTGGGCCACTTGGCTCCTGTTCACCAGTGTGCCTGCTCCGTCCTTTGCTTTGCTTGTGCGGTGTCCTGGGCGACTTGGCTCCTGTTCACCGGTGTGCCCGCTTGGTGTGTTGTATTGCGTGTGCGGTGTCATGGGCCACTTGGCTCCTGTTCCCTGGTGTGCCCGCTCTGTGTGTTGTGTTGCGCGTGCGGTGCCCTAGGCCTCTTGACCCCTGTTCACCAGTGCGCCCGCTCGGTGTGTCGTGTTGTGTGTATGGTGTCCTATGCCCCTTGGCTCTTGTTCACGGGTGTGCTCGCTCCGTATGCTGTGTTGGGTGTGCGGTGTCCTGGGCCACTTGGCTCCTGTTCACCGGTGTTCTCGCTCGGTGTGTTGTGCTGTGGGTTGCCTGTGCGTGTTGCCTGTGCGGGGCGCCTCTACAGGGCGCACACTCGTCCATACGGACGGGGGCTGTCCGTAGCCGGCAGGGGCTGGGTACCCTCTGGGCGCGCACTCGTCCATCCGGCCAGCGGCTGTTCCGTAGCTGGCAGGGGCAGTGTTTGCTGCCAGGCGCGCACTCGTTTGTCCGGACGCCAGCTGGTGTTGCTTGGCACTTGTTCTCGTGCTGTGGTTCGTTGCGTGTTGTGCGTGCTCGCTGGGTTTGCGGCACCCGGCATCCGTTGTTGCTTGGCACCAGTCCGCGTGCCTTGGTTGTGGCCGGCGGCGTGACTCTCTGGCGTGCCTCATGGCCCCGCTTGGTGTGCTGCCCTTCGTCCAGTCAGGTCGCTCTCAGTGCTCCGGTTGGCTTTCCCGACGCCGTGGTGCCTTTTTCCACCCCGGGGGCTTGCGCCCCCGTCTTTACTGGGCGACTGCGCGGGGCACGCGGAGGCCGGCAAGGAACCAGGCTCACTGTGCCTGCCGCTGGCTCCCGCCGAGACAGGGGCGCTGGGCTCGTTCTGCGTCGTACCCGTTTGGAGCCCCGCGATGGGGTTGTACCTGGCGGGTCCCTCCGGCGTCGGTCTTGGGCTGCGTGTGCTGCGGTGGTTGGCGTGTGTGGACCCGGTCACTGACGCGCCCGGTTTCCCGTACCGTCCGCCGTTCGACGGGGGACTTGGCCGGTGCATGGGGCTGTTTCTTTTGGACGCCGATACCTCCCCTTGCGGGTCGGTGGACGCCACGCCCGGGTCCCGTGCGTGTGTGTTTGTGTGCTCGTCCTTCCTGGCTGGGACGGGCTGGCCGGCCTTGCGGGCGCGTTCTGGTGCGCCTCACCTTTTCCTTTGGCCGCTTTGTCTTTCTGCTTTGCTCGGCCCCCTCCAGGCTGGAGTTGCCCCTTTCTTGTTCCTTGGTTTGCCTTTTTTTTTGTCTTTCTTTCTGCGTTGTTCCCTTTGCGCGCCTCCGTTGCCTCCAGCTTTCTTTGGTTTCTGGCCCCGGGTGCCTTGGGCCTTGGCTTTTTTTTTCTTCCCCCCCCCCTGTCTTGTGTTTTCTTTTTGTGCGCCCCCGTTGTCTCTGGCTTTCTCTGGTTCCGGGCCGCAGGTCCCCTCGTCCTTGGCTTTGTGCGTTGTGTGTTTTGTTGGTCTGCCGCTTCTCGGCTCTCTGTGCGCTCTCGCTGCTTATGTGTTTCCCGCCTGGCCGTTGGCTGCTCCGTGGTGGTTGCTGCCCCCCCCCCCCCATTCTGTTTCTCGCAGTTTTCGTCGCTGCCGCTTGGTGCCCTGTTTTTTTTTTCCTGCCTGCTCTTGCCTGCTAGCTGGGCGCTTGTCGGCGGTCTTCGCGGTCTGCCCCCCACCCCTCCTCTTGTTTGTTTTGCTGGTCTCCCGCTGCTCGGCTCTCCGTGTGCTCTCGCTGCTTTTGTGTTTCCCGCCCGGCCGTTCGCTGCTCCCTGGTGGTTGCTGCCCCCTCCCCCCCCCCCTTTCTGTGTCTCCGGTTTGGGTCGCTGCCGCGCAGAGCTTCGTTTTTTTTTCCTCTGCTGCTTTGCTTCTGCCTGCTTGCTTGGCGCTCGCTGTCTGCTGCCATCCCCCTCCCCCCGGTGCGTGCGTGGTGCCTTGTGCTGCCTCGTGTTGCCGCGCTGCGCCGCCCTTTTGTCGGGTGTTTTGCGGTGCCGTGTTGCCGTGTTCTGCGCTGCATGTCACGCAGTGGTGCCTCGCCTTGCTGTGTTGTGGGCTGCTGCGCGCTGTGCGGTGTTTGTTGGGGCATCTGATTGTGTGTTGTGCTGCGCTGTTGGTTGCTGCTGCGTTTTGTGCTGTGTCTCTGGTCGTGCCATCCGATTTGGTTGTTCGCGGCGTCGTTTGCTGTCTGGTTTCAGTCTGCGTTGCCGTGCGCTGTGCTGTGCTGTGTGTCCCTGGGTGCAGTGCTGCGCCGCGCTGCTGCGCGTTGTGCCGCCCGGTGGTGTGCTGTTGTGTGCTGTGTTCTTCTGTTGCGCTCGGTTTGTGCCGCTGCTTGTTGTGCCGTGACCTCTGGCGCTGCCCGTCGCCCTGGGGCCCTGTGCTCTGCGGCGCTGTGATTCGCGGTGTTCCCTCGCGCTGTGTGCTCTGTGCTGTGTGTGTTTTGTCGTGGCGTGCTGGTGCGTGCTGTTGTTCGCCGCTGTGCGTTGTGCAGTGTGTATCCTGGGGTGTCGTGCTGTGCGTTCCCTGTCCCCTCCGCTCTGTGCGATGCTGTGCTTCGCTGGGCTGGTGCGCTTGCGTTGTGTTGTTTGTGTTGTGTGTGCTGTTGCTGGCGCCTGGTGCTGTGGTGCGGTAGTGCACAACGTCAAATCTGCAACCATGGTGCACAACGCGCCACCGCCGCCCCTCCGCCCCGGAGACCAGCCCATGAACCCAGTGAGCACGGCCACCTACCTGGGAGTCCAACAAGCGGCCACCATGACCGAGGTCACCCTACCACGCAACCTGAAACGGCATTTGACGCAGACACTGGTAATGAAGCGGTACCCAGAACCCCATGACCATGGTCGGGTATACAACCGGTCTCCGTGTGCCCACTAACCCCATGTACGGAGGGGAAGAAGCCCGGTGAAGCCTGGTGAGAGCCCGGCAGGAGCGTGTCCCTTGCCGTAAAGCCCCAGTGACGGCATTCCGGCCACTTGGGGCATGTTACCATGTACCGGCAAACTGCCATTTGCCGGGATCTTACTATTTCACGCCAATCTGCCCCGCACCGCCTTCGGCCGTCGATTCGGCAACCTAACCCTAACAACAGATGTAGGTAAGACGTGTTTGTGTGAGAGATCTGGGCATTTCAGCCATTAGCGGCCGCATCGGCAACCGATGCGTCGCCCGCTGAGATTTACACATCAGAATATCAGGAATCAACAGGGTTTTATTTTCATATTGTTTCCGTAAATTTTCACGCTTCCGTTCTGATAATCAATGTTTTGACTGCTGGCGGTTGGCTCGTGACTTTAGCGTAACCGCCAGTTTAACTGTTATTTAGACAAATTTGAGCGCAATCCGCGACGAAGACTCTAAAGTCTTCAGGAATTGCATTGATGCATCTGCAATTTTCACATTGTACACTCGCAACCTTAATCCGAATTTTTCAGGATGTCGAAAGCGGATTTTCGACTTCGACATCCCCGCACTTGATTTGACTTCTTTCGAGTGGACCTACGTGCTTCCCTATGCACGAATCATCTTTCCTTTTGTCTTGCCCTCCATTTGTCTTAGAGATATGGGCAAAACAGAGTTGATTCGTGAGGCCACTTGTGAGGGTCATATCTCGTGCTTCTTGCGAGGAATGACAATAGAAAAGCATGGGATGTATTCACAATACTCTGGACGTAATTTGGGAAGCTTTATACGCCTTACGTCTCCACACGTGCGCGCTAGTGTAATGGATCATGGTCAAGAGGGTAGAGTTTGCGTTTTAACTCTTTTGCCATGATATTGCGTGCGTTGAGATAACTTTCGAGTGTAGCGCGCGAGTGTTGGTGTTGCATAGGAACTTTTCTTTGAGTTCCTATGAGCGATTGACACAAAGTTATGCCCTTGGAGGGGCATGACATATCGTGGGGGGAGCTACCTCTTTTGGGCAGTATGTGGTATGTGCCATGTGTTGTATTGCGTGCCCATTTGGCGGGTTTGGCTAAGAGCGATACACCCACCAATGGACCTCATATTGCACGAGGCCCTTCCTTATACTCCCCCCAATCAATTGCCAGCCTGACCTTCGTGGATGGAAGCTTGTGTGGCTATCCCAAAGCGATGCGTTGGGAGCAAGGTGTGTGTATTGCAATTTTCCAATATTTTCATGTGCCCACTTGGGAAGTAGCGCTCGTGACCTTTCAAAGCGCCCCAAGTGCAGCACATATGTGGAATCGGAGGTCAACGGTGTCAAGTCATTGTGTTTAGAAGGATTGGTCGATTACTCAATCCAAGCTGAAAATATTCTAATATATTTGTGCGCCTTTCAAGGCACGTTTGGGTGTTTTTTTCGCCAATATTGCTGTTTTTTGCCCGTCATGATGTCAAGTGGCGACCGTGTATCTCAACGTTGCGCCCAATTGACATCATGACCCAAGTATTTTATGAGGGTAGGTACTTCGGTGCCCAACATATCTTGGACTCGGCGAATAACTCCTCTTGGGCTTGGCACAACGTGGCCGCCATGTTGGCGATTTGGGACTATCCCAAATCATGGGCTCACTTGGCGACCCTGCCATTCCCAAAACCGGAGGAGTTGGGCGATGCCCAAAAGATATGTTGGACACATATGACTTGATACCAATCCTATGGCACACTCTGGTCCAAGTCGGGCATGTGCCTCATTTGCCGCAACCATGAGTGTGCGTGTTTCCGGCCATTTTGAGCAATTTTCCACATTTTCTGCCCGCCGTGCACCATGTTCAGCAACCCCGTGCACGCCGGACTCATGGACCAATGGACCATATATGACATGGGTGTTATGGTTATTGGTCCCCATGGTTCACACACCACGTGGGCGAAGCGGAGCAACCTTCGTTAGGGTGCTAGCCCAAAGTGAGTGTGGACAATTTTGCCATTTTGGCATTTGTGGACCCAATTGGGATTGTCACCACGCCAAGTGGCATTGAGATCCTTGAGGGCCAAGGGCATGGGAATCTCTGTTGGACTCCGGGTGGATCGCGTATTGAATGGCAGATCAGATCTCTAAGCCGGCGTGGAGATATACTATTGGGAGCACCCCCAAATTTTGGCTCATTTTGAGTAGCCAAAATGACCCCCTTTTGGGACCTCAATTTCACCCCCCCCGTGTGGTCGATTGGCGGCCCCATATCTCTACGCCCACATAGAGCCTGGAATCAATTTCAGGTTGTACATTCAGATAGTAGTCCTAGGTCCTGCCTCCTATCCTGTGAGCCATTGGCCTTGCCCTGGCCGGGCGAGCCACGCGTGAAGATGGTGCCAATTTTGGTGATTTTGGCATCATGACCCCACTTGACGAACCCGTGGTGTCCTGATGCCGGGACCTCAGAGGGAACCAGGTTGGGTGAGGGCTCCAGGGAGTCTGTACTCGAAGGGCACAGGGTCAATTGTCTCGTTCCTACCTCTGGCGGGTCCAGACAAGGGGTCAATTTTGCAGATTTTTGAGCTAATATCAGTTTCGGCTGAAACAGCCCATTTTCAGCTACCAACTCCTAGGGGACAATGGCGGGGCCATTCCTCTGGCTCAGAGGGAGTTGGGACCTGCCGTTAGGGAAGCATAGGGAGCCACTGTCAGCTGGCCTTGGAGCTCCTTGGTTGCCAGGAACTCGCCTGTGGCTGGGCGGGACACCTCCCCCATTGGCAGGGTTTCAGGGTCCGGACTGAGCAGGGCATGGGTTGTGTGTGAGCCCCCGCCCCCACCAGCCACTGGGAGGGTCGGACCTGGGATTGGGATACAAGTTGGGACTGAGTGTCTATTGTCCTGTGATGCCCTTACCCCAGTCCAGTCTTAACCCCATGTGTACATATCCTGATGTGTTGCTGTACATACTTTTGTTCCCTTGTTTCAGAGTGGCAAGGATCCTGAAACGCTTTGTCTCATGACACGAGCGTAATTGATGCCCCTGTGAGCGCAGTGCTTTGCCTGCCTGCTTGCTTGTGCGTGTCACCGGAGCGTTCCGTGGCCAGGCCCCCCACGGGAACGCGTCAAAAGCGTTTCACCGCCGCAGGATTACCCATCCCTCGCGTGCCACTCGGGGCCATCAACCCCGTGCAGCGCGGCGCCGCAGCTCGCAGCTCGCAGCTCGCAGCGCAGCACAGCGGCTCGCAGCGCCGCCCAGCAACAGCGCCGAGTCCGTGAAGGAAGTGCGGGGACCGGAACTCCGTCATCGACGAGTTCCCTCGGCCGACCAGCAAGGCCGCACTCCCAGCTACAGCAACCACTTCCACAACCACCGGCCGACCAGCACCGGCCGCACTCCCAGTCAAGTGCTACATCACCCACCTCAACAACCACCCAAGGACCACTCCATCGAGAGCACGGATGGTGAACTGGGACGAGGCGGGCAAGACCCGGCCGCAGCCCCACCCCCATGCGGCGCGCCTACTGCGTGGGTTGCTGTGGGGGCAGCAGTACCGCCACAGCAATCCCCAGTGCGAAGGCGGCATGCCCGGGAGCTTCGAGCTCCGCGAGGACATGGGCGAGGACCGCCTGCGGGCGGTGGAGGAATGGCTGCGGGCGGAAGGGTATGAGTACCGCTTCCGCCGCAAGCGCTGGAGGACCTGGACCCGCCCAGACAGGCCCGGCGAAGGGCTGCGCCCCGAGGGGATTGAGGAGGACGAGAAGCCCAACGAGTACCCGTCGGGCGCCTCGATCAACGTCTCCATGTGGGACATGATCGAGAAGGAGTTCCCGGAGCTGGGGAACGAGCGCAGGCTGCAGTACAGCAGCAGCAGCGCGTCTCCTGGGAAGGAGAAGCGTTCCGCCGGGGACCGGAGGCGGGACGGGAAGTGGCGGGAGTACCAGGAATCCCTGGCCGCCGAAGCCGCCCGGGGCGCCAGGGGCGGAACCCCAGCCCACAGTCCCCAACGGGCCTGTGGAGGTCACCACCCCGGCCACACCACCCTTGGCGACTTCCTGGAGGTCGCCAAGCAGGCCAAGGCCAAGCCCCGTTCGCTGCTCCCGAGGAAGTCAGGCCCGGGCAGCGACGTGGAGTCGGCCCACCGCGGGAGGATGCCGGCCGACCAGGGCAGCTCCAGCAGCAGCGTCGCTCCCCACGAAAGGGATGTGGCGCGCGCCTGCGAGCGCACCTGTGGGGTGCCCTGCAACCTTCCGGTTGCCCGGCAACGGGCCACGCAGCAGAACGCTGCCGTGGAGGGCACGGTCGGCATCGCCCATGAGGAGGCCACCGAGTGGGGCAGAGGCATGGACTACCACGCCTCGACCGTGGCAGCCATCGCGGCCGGTCTTACGGCTGCGGCCGCCCATGAGGCAGTGGCCGCCCGGATCAGGGGTGAGGTGGCGGCAACCGCCGAGGAAGCCCGCTTGACCCAGGAGGCCATTGCCTGCAAGGAGGCCGAGGTGAAGGCGCTGGAAGAGGCGCTTGCCCGAGAGTGGGCAAAGAAAGAGGCGGAGGAAAGGGCCCATGCCGAGGCAACGGCTAAGGCCAAGGCAGACGCCGCCAAGAAGGACGCCATCGAGGCCGCGCGACGGAAGGTCTCTGAGGAGAGGGCCAAGACGGAGGCGGAGTTGGCGGCGTTGGAAGCGGAGAAGGCTCGGCTGCAGCAGGCCCGCGAAGCCGAAGCGGCTTGTGCCCGGGAGGAAGCCGAAGGGCGAGCTGCTGCAGCCACAGCCGCCGCGATGGAGGAGGCAGAGGCCAAGCTCCGCCGCGAGACTCCCCCGGGAGGATCCCGAGTGGAGACCCTTCGAAAGCTTTTCGAATGGGACGCCTCCTCCAAGATGACGCTGGACGAGGTCGACACAGGCAGCAGTGGGAGCAGTGGCCCCACCGCCTACCGACGGAGGAAAGGGTGAGGGGAAGACCCCCGAGAGGCCACGGAGGCCAGCGGGCGGACACCCCCACGACAGTGACCCCTCCTTCACCGCCAGCGACGGGGATGAACGACGCTGCCGCCATCGCCGGGGAGTGGCTGGTGGAGCCCATGGAGCCGGAAGGTGAGGATGAGGATCTCCCTCCTCCCTACCGGAGCTCAGAGTCTTCCGAGACCGAGACGCCTAGGTGGGGCGACATGGACGAGGATGACGACATGGACTTCGACCACACGAAGACGCCCCCATCCTCTGACCCACCGAGGCGACCTGGCAGAGACCCACCGGGACCCCCTGGCGCAGGACCATCAGGACCCCCTGGAGGACGCCCACCAAGTGGACCCCCTGGAGGTGGACCACCGGGCAGGGGAGGACCCCCTGGACCTGGCGGACCCGGCGCAGGCCCTCCTGGAGGACCCCCTGGGGACCCCGACAACCCACCAGGGGATGGCGACCCGAACGCCAACCGGCGGTGGATTGTCTACCTCCGCAGGAGGGTCCAGTCCCTCGAGCGCGAGGTAGACACGGGCAAGGGCGAGATGACTCGCATCGCCAGGGTCGCCGCGCGCGCTCAGAGGGAGCTGGACATCGCCAAGATCGAGATGGTCAAGAGCGCCCAGGTCGCTACTGCCACCCAGAAGCTGTTCGACATCGCCAGGGGCGAGACCAGGTCGCTGAACAAGGTCATCAGCGGCCTGCAGCGGAGGCTCGACGCGCTGGAAACCCGTGGGAGCGTCAGAAGCGACCACCCACCCCTGGAGTCTGGCTCATCGGACGACCGCTGGGCACCGGACCAGGTCCAGGCAGACCCCACGCCCCCGGCAGAGCCCCCAAGAGTCGCCCCAGCGCCAGTGTCCCCTCTCTCAGCGCCCCCTCTCACCACAGCGCGGGCCGCCGCAACGAGCGCGTGCCGCCCGGCAGTGGCAGTGAGGAGTGGCATGATGAGTGGCTCAAGGCGGACTACCACCACCGCCGTGCCCCGGCGCGGACGCTGGTACGCCCCCGACGCCCCGCACCAGCCCCAGAGCCAATCCCAACGGCTGGCGGACGTTATGGTGGACTCAGGGATGAGGTCCCCGGAGGAGACATGGAGTGGGACATTGGCGGAGGCGAGGATCTGGACCTGGACCTGGAGGAGTTCGACATCTCCCCGCCGCGTGGTGTACGACGGGAGGCCGCTGAACACAGCCGCCGGCGCCGTTATGAGGAGGCATACATGGAAGGTGTACGGCGTGAACATCTAGGTTCAGCGTACATGGAGGAACCGCGGCGTAGCCACAGGGATTCCGGGGAGGAGATGGAAGTGGCAGCCGTGGGAGTCCGTGGGAGAGGCCGATGGGAACCTCGGTCGACCTCGCGGCCGGCGTTCATGGTCTCTAAGGCCGCGGATGCCGCCGTGTGGGAAGACTTCAAGGACACCAAGCCCCCCATGTACGATTGCTACCCCCTCAACCTCGACCGCTTCCTGGAGAAGCTGGACAATAGGGGGGTGACTGTCACTGAGCACATGGATCCCGCAGATGCGGGGAAATAAGTCTTCAGACAGTTCAGGTACCGCCTGCCGGAAGTGCTCCAAGAGCTATACTTCGTGGCAACCAAGGAGGGGAAAATCAAGACCCTCAAGGAAGCCAAGAAGTGGCTCAACGAGCATGAGCGGGTGGACGCTCCGCAGGTGGCTGCCAAGCGATGGAAGTCCATCAAGCTTCAGCATGATGGACGGGAGATCCGCCTACGGGACTGGCGAGATTTCCGAGGGCAATACACCCTCTTCCGCCCCAACGTGGAGGACTGGAACGAGGGTGACGAGCAGGCTCGCCTGCTCTCCATGCTGCTGGAAGCATGGATCAAGAGAGTCACCAAGGAGGAAGCCAAGAGGGCCAAGTCCAACCACACGGTCAAGATGATGCTCCCCAAAGAGTATCATACGAACGTGGTGGCTTGCACGAGGAAGAACGTGGCCCGGGATGTCAAACGGCACTCCCTGCGGAACGCTCTCCTCATCACCGTCTCGGGCGATCGCGAGAAGACCGCGATGTGGCGCCTTGACGAGTGTGACGTGAGCGGCCAGACCATCCGTCTGCAGGCCATCCCGGTGCGGATGAGCTGCGACGAGATCCTTGAGTGAGTTGGAGAGGAAGTACTCAAGGAGTACTGGAACCTCCACCACACCCGCGGGTTGAGGCCCGGCGACCGCTACGTCAACTACGTTGGCAAGGGGCCTGGCGGGGAAGCTGCCATGGACCCAGCGGGAGCCGATGGCGATGAAGCTCTCGTCGACGATGACGACGACGATGAGCCCGCCGAGATTGCCGTTTGTGCCTTTGTGGCCAACAACGGCGCAGGGGGGCAACCGGGGAAGCTGGAAGCCCCTGCAGCCGGGTTGGAAGAAGAAGGAGAAGAGGGACCCCCGCCGCATTGGCGACCCTCCGTTGTCCTTCGGGGAGTTCATACGAGCTCACCCTCAGGGCTGTTTCATGTGTTATGGGAGGAAGAAAGGCTTCAACCATGACCACCGAACAAGCCCCAGCCACCAGGCCGACACGGAGGCCTACAAGAAGGCGCACGGGTCGAAGAAGCGTGCACCCGCGGGTATCCGGGAAGCCAAAGTGGAGGTGGACAAGGACGAGCTCTCCAAGCTGATGTCGGTGGGGACCGAGTTAGCCAAGGAGATCCAGGAGATCAAGAGGAACTGGGTCCCCAGGTCGGACAACACGAACAAGGAGAACAAAGAGAACGACCAGAACAAGGACAAGGACAAGAAGCCTAGGAATAGGAGGAAGAAGGGCGTCAACGAGGTTGATGCGGAGGAGAATACCCCTACTTCCACAACCGACGCCCCCTAGCGGAGCCCCTGCAGCCAAGGGCCCCAGCTAGGGCGGTCGCAGGATGGTGTCGTGGGAAGCGCCACACCATCCCAATCGGGAGTCGGTAAGCACAAAGGCACTGCCGCGGGCAGAAGGCCCGGTCCGGCACCCGACAGTCGCGGTGGCGGGGTGAGGGCAAGTGAAGGCACGAACCCTTGCACCCGTCCATCCTTCGCGACCAAGAATGTGTTTGATGTACTTCAAGATCTATCCGAGAGTATCGGAGGATCACCCGGACCGCGGCTGGATGCTGCAGATGGGCAGCCTGAGCCCATTGTCCACGACCTGCACCAGTCGCTTGTTGAGCTTCTGGAACGGCCGGAGATCCTGAGCTTGCACGCCGTGCGCCGAGTGGGGCGCGAGCGGCAGTTGCACCTTAAGGTCCGTGCCTTATGCGGGGAAGTGGAAAAGGTCTTCGACGTGTTGGTCGACACGGGAGCACAGGTCAGCTTGGTCAAGGCTGGCCTACTTCCAAAAGAGCGTTTGACCGACAGTCGGAAACCTGTCAGGCTGAAGGTGGCGAACGGCCAGTACATGCTGGGAGGCACGAAGGAAGCAGCCATTGGGCTGCAGTTCGTGAACCACCGTGAACTGAGCCGCCCAGACCTTGGCAAGGAAATCCTCCTGCAAGGTCACTTCTACGAGGCCGAGATGGACTGGGACATGATCGTTGGGTACGACTTCATGATGGAGACGGACTCCGGCGTTCTCCCGGCCCAGGCCTCGATGACCCTGTACCAGGACGACCAGCTCTCGTGGCTTTCGTCACCTGAGCACCATGTGGAATGCCAATGGATCCACCTGGAACGCATTCAGCTCGAAGTGGCCGCGCTGGACACTGAGCCAACTGGGCCAGCAAACCAGGAGTACGGCGTAATGCCGGAAGTGGCGAGCCGACTGGTTGCGGACCTGGGAGCTTCGAATCTGGCCCTGGATGCGTTCCCTTCAGGAACCTCCACCCATCTGCGGGTTTGTGAGAAGTACTGGAGCGCACAGGACTCCGCGTGGAAGAAGCACTGGGGTCCGCATCAGGGCTTGATGTGGATCAATTGCCCTCGATGGGACATTCAAAGGGCGGTAGCGAAGATCCGCAAGGACCGCTCCAAGGCAGTGCTGGTTGTTCCTATGGGATGCACCGAGGAGGAAAGTAGCCGACATTGGGTAGTCTCATTGACCAACATGACCTTAAACAAGGTCGTCCCCCCGGCTGGAGAGAGTGTCTATCAGGACGCTAAGGGACAGCCCATGCCACCCCAGAGATGGCCAACAGAATTCCACTATGTGGATGGGGGCCTTGATCAGGCCGACACCACGGATTTCGTGTGTGTCAACCGCATTGTAGCGGAGCCATGGCGGCAATGCTTCGCGGTTTCCCCTGTTGACATCGGGGAATCGGAAGACCCCCTCACAGAAGAGGAGTTGGATCTGGTTCAGGGGTATATGCATCAGCCCTTTCACGACTGGGGAAGCCAGCGTGAGGGCAAGGGCCAGGATAAAGCATGGTGGGAAGTGGACTCGATCGTCTCTGGTTCCTATGATGGGGATATCTTCGTAAGGAGGGTACTCGATCACATGTCCAGCCAGGACGAGCCAATCGGCGGTAACCCACCCACCTACGGCGACATATTCCGAGGCAAGACCAGAGATGGCCCTTTGGGCCACTTGGGAAGACCACCTGAGCCGAAACCGAGCGGGGTCGCTACCCCTCAAGTAAGTTCAGTGGTCCAGGTGCCCGGAAAAGCCAAGGCGGAGTCCGATGATTGCTTCAAGATCCAGGCATTGAGGGCCAGGCTGAAGCAGAAGTATGGTGATACCTTCTTCAGCGGAAAGCCTGTGTTTCCCCCACCAGTGCGTGGACCGTATGGCAAGGCCAGGATACGACTGAAGCAGGACCCCCGTGTGTATCGGCACCGGGAGTTTGCCCTGAGGGGCGAGAGGAAGGAGGCCATGGAGAAGATCCTCCGTGACTTCATCGAGAGAGGCTGGCTTGAGCCGTGCCACTCCGAGTGGGCCTCTCCGTGCTTCGTCGTCCCCAAGAAGGTGGCCGGGGAGTGGCGGCTCGTGGTCGACTACCGCGGCCTAAACGCCCCAACGCAGCACGACAGCTATAGGCTGCCCCTCATTGAGGACATGCTGCAGAAACAACACCGGCGGAGAATCTTCACGGTGATTGACCTGAAACATGGTTATCATCAGATGCCCCTCGCCGAGGAGTCCCGTGCCTGCACAGCCATGAGCACCCCACTTGGACCTCTCCAGTGGAAGGTGATGCCCATGGGCGTTACCAACGGCAATGCGGCTTTTCAGCGGATGCTGGAGAACCTGCTTGAGCCGGTGCGTGACTGTGCGGACCCCTTCGTGGACGACGTGATCATCGCCTTCGGGGACCCCAGTATGAGCTACGAGGAGTAGGGTCTTGTAACTTCAAGTATAGTATCAAGTATCAAGTCCCGGGTACTGGCGGCGATTGTTCGGCATCCAAAGGACCCGTTAACCCATACCAGGCGCACCGGGTGCCGGCTGTGACGGTCACCACCACAGTGGCAGTGGCATACACGGCCAACATAGGCGTCACACGACAACCGAGGTGGTCCCACAGGTCGAAAGCGACCACAAGGATCCATCAGGCTACCCCAAGCTTCCCAAGGCCCGCCGCCTGGGGGAGAGTCCCCACGGGTCCTTCCTCGGGCGCACCATGTCCATATCCACGACAGAAGTCCAGAGTGGTACAGCCGAACGAGCTCCTCCTTAAGGGATCGGGCATCAAGGCCGTCTTTTCCCTCGCCCTATTACCACGAAGGCCATACATGACAGAGTCCTCATGCACTGTGGGCGGAGGCGTCGACTCCTCAAACCACCAGTTTCCCAGGCAGACTGACCGAGGTCAGGAACACCGGGAGTCGCCACCAGACTGCAAGTGCGTCTGCGAGTCGGTAGGCTCACACTGGGACTGACAGTGGCGGACCGCTGGGAGTGCATTCAGGCAACTGGGCTTCCCGCCTGGCGCCATCAGGATCTCAGCAGATCACAGTATCACGGGCACTCAAACAGAAGAATCTGTACTTAGGTACTGGTCCAGGCTGGACCTTATGTAAGAGCATGTAAACGGCGACTCAGGGCGACTTCGTAGTCGATTCGCATCCCCTCGGGGGAGAAAAACAGTCCATACTTCGGTGATGGGCTGACATACAAATGCACATATCCTGGAGGGGCAGAAAAACAAGCAATAAACGGGGTAATAGGCGTGTAAACACACTCTGGACAGAGCGCCAAACCACGCCCCGGTTAGGATAAGACATATGCAGGAGGGTGGACAGGAAAGCACTTGAGTTCAGGTCATATATAGTCTGCAGACACACGTCGACTGGTCTGGATTCCGCAAGTGCCATGGAACCAGACCACACACCAAAAAAAAACGCAATGCTGATGACAGCGGCATCCGTTGCGCAACGTCGTATGGGCTTCAAGGCCCTAAGAGCTCAGAAAATATGAAGGTCAGTCGCCCTGCCTGGTTTCCCAAGGATTCAGCAGGCGGGGGAGTGACGAATAGAAGTTGAAGAGAGGGGTCATCCTCCCCGGGATTCAGCAGGGGGGGGTATATGGCCACTCTGATTGCAGGTCACCGGAAGATGGGAGAGAGCAAGCAGGTGAGGGACGATCCGTCGACCACACAAGTGCTCCAAACGCATCAGGGGAGAGCTCAGGACGCTGATCAGGCGCCCCTGGCTGCAATCGCCCGGGTGAGTGCTGTCAAGTCCGAGACGTGGATCTTGGTCTTGTGCTTGCGGATGTACTCCATGAAGGGAGTGTTAACCCGCGGTACGAACGAGGAGACGGGTTCCCAGGTGTCGTGGGATCGTCCATAGCCTCGCCAACGAACCTTGAACTCCAGACCTCCGGGTGCCGAGGCATTCGGGCGCTGGGCCAGGATTTTCTCGACAGTATAGTCGTCCTGCTCAGCATAGTCGTCGTCTGTATCCGCCGGATGTGCGGCAAAGCTCAGGGACACATGTTGGCCACGGAGGTCGGGTTCCCGCACACGGAGTTGACTCTCGTGGCGCCCCCGGAACTGTCCGTGACCCACCTTGATGCGGTAGGTGTCCTCACCAATCCTGTGGACCATTCCTCCGGGTGTGAACCAGGTTTTGGTGCGGTGGGTGCCCATAGGGAGGGGTCTGATCACCGAAACCGGGTCTGCCACCCTGAACTTCTGCGCTGTCGAGCTCGGGGCGGACTTCTGACGCTCAGCATGCTCCTTCTCGAGATGCTGGCGGATGTCCCGCGCCGTCGCCTCTTGCCGCGCGAAGAATTCCTTGGCATCCATAGCCATACCATCACCAGACAACGGAAGTCCCCGACCCAGGGGGTCCCGGCCGAACAGAATCTGGTGAGGGGACAAACCACCCGGAGTGGGGGTGTCATGATGGGCCTTCAGAGCAGGCCACATCTCCTCAAACCAGTTCTGCCGTGGATTGGTGATGTGAATCTTGCGCAGCTTCTCGAACAGCTGCCGTCCAGCCACTTCAGCACGGCCGTTAGACCGGCTGAGATAGGCGACGCTCTTGGCGTGACGTATTCCCATCAGGGAACACATGGCCTTGAACCAGCCACCAGTAAACCCGGGCCCTCGGTCACTGCAAATGGTGCGGGGGATGTCAAAGACGGTCAGCCAATGACGAATCATCATGACTGCCACTTCCTTGGCAAGCAACCCCCTTTTGCGTGCCGGAACGGCTACTACGTAGCCACTGTGGCGATCCACACAAAGAACAACACAGTCAAAGGTCTCCCTGCCAATGTGCACTTCGGGAATGGAGAAGACGTCCATGGCCACGCTCTCCATGGGCTGGTCAGGAACCGGGGTCCATTGGGCTTCCCCCTTGACGTGCCGGTTATCGGGATTGCAGGCCTGACAGACCGAGCAACCGTTTCTGACCTTCTTGATGGCGGTGTAGAGACCGATGTGGTCGATCTCGAACCGGCGCTGCATGTCAAGGGCTTGCTTTTTGACCCCTGGGTGCAGCATGTGGTGGTGCCAAGCTTCGCACAGCTCGAGCACTCGGGACTCTGGTACTAGCAGCACCCAGGGGATGGTCCGGGGATACCCCCCCCCTCAGGGGATAGTCCAGAGATACCCCTCCCCTCAGGGGATGGTCCTGGGTACCTGCTGCCATGCGTGGTGTTATCGAGCCCCCCCCAGGGTTTGCTCTAAGGAGGGGGGTGAAGCGGTACCCAGAACCCCATGACCATGGTGGGGTATACAACCGGTCTCCGTGTGCCCATGTACCCCATGTACGGAGGGGAAGACGCCCGGTGAAGCCCGGTGAGAGCCCGGCAGGAGCGTGTCCCTTGCCGTAAAGCCCCCGTGACGGCATTCCGGCCACCTGGGGCATGTTACCATGTACCGGCAAACTGCCATTTGCCGGTATCTTACTATTTCACGCCAATCTGCTCCGCACCGCCTTCGGCCGTCGATTCGGCAACCTAACCCTAACAACAGATGTAGGTAAGACGTGTTTGTGTGAGAGATCTGGGCATTTCAGCCATTAGCGGCCGCATCGGCAACCAATGCGTCGCCCGCTGAGATTTACACATCAGAATATCAGGAATCAACAGGGTTTTTTTTTTCATATTGTTTCCGTAAATTTTCACGCTTCCGTTCTGATAATCAATGTTTTGACTGCTGGCCGTTGGCTCGCGACTTTAGCGTAACCGCCAGTTTAACTGTTATTTACAGACATTTTAGCGCAATCCGCGACGAAGACTCTAAAGTCTTCAGGAATTCCATTGATGCATCCGCAATTTTCACATTGTACACTCGCAACCCTAATCCGAATTTTTCAGGATGTCGAAATCCGATTTTCGACTTCGACATCCCCGCACTTGATTTGACCTCTTTCGAGTGGACCTACGTGCTTCCCTATGCACGAATCAACTTTCCTTTTGTCTTGCCCTCCATTTGTCTTACAGATATGAGCAAAACAAAGTTGATTCGTGAGGCCACTTGTGAGGGTCATATCTCGTGCTGCTTGCAAGGAATGACAATATGGAAGCATGGGATGTATTCACAATACTCCTGACGTAATTTGGGAAGCTTTATACGCCTTGCGTCTCCACCCGTGCGCGCTAGCGTAATCGATGATGGTCAGGAGGGTAGAGTTTGCGTTTCAACTCTTTGGCCATGATATTGCGTGCGTTAAGATAACTTTCGAGTGTAGCGCGCGAGTGTTGGTGTTGCATAGGAACTTTTCTTTGAGTTCCTATGAGCGATTGACACAAAGTTATGCCCTTGGAGGGGCATGACATATCGTGGGGGGAGCTACCTTTCTGGGCAGTATGTGGTATGTGCCATGTGTTGTATTGCGTGCCCATTTGGCGGGTTTGCCTAAGAGCGATACACCCACCAATGGACCTCATATTGCACGAGGCCCTTCCTTATACTCCCCACGATCAATTGCAAGCCTAACCTTCGTGGGGGGGAGTTTGTGTGGCGATCCCAAAGCGATGCGTTGGGAGCAAGGTGTGTGTATTGCAATTTTCCATATTTTCATGTGCCCACTTGGGAAGTAGCACTCGTGACCTTTCAAAGCGCCCCAAGTGGAGCACATATGTGGAATCGGAGGTCACTGATGTCAAGTCATTGTGTTTGAAAGGATTGGTCGATTACTCAATCCAGGCCGAAGATATTATAATATATTTGTGCGCCTTTCAAGGCACTTTTGGGTGTTTTTTTCGCCAGTATTGCTGTTTTTTGCCCGTCATGATGTCAAGTGGCGACCGTGTATCTCAACGTTGCGCCCAATTGACATCATGACCGAAGTATGTAGCTGGGGTACATACTTCAGTGCCCAACATATCTTGGACCCAACGAATAACTCCCCTTGGGCTTGGCACACTGTGGCCGCCATGTTGGCATTTTGGGACTATCCCAAATCATGGGCTCACTTGGCGACCCTGCCATTCCCAAAACCGGAGGAGTTGGGCGACGCCCAAAAGATATGTTGGACACATATGACTTGATACCAATCCTATGGCACACTCCGGTCCAAGTCGGGCATGTGCCTCATTTGCCCCAACCATGAGTGTGCGCATTTCCGGCCATTTTGAGCAATTCTCTACATTTTCTGCCCGCCGTGCACCATGTTCAGCCACCTCGTGCACGCCAGACTCATGGACCAATGGACCATATATGACATGGGTGTTATGGATATTGATCCCCATGGTTCACACACCACGTGGGCGAAGCGGAGCAACCTTCGTTAGGGTGCTAGCCCAAAGTGAGTGTGGACAATTTTGCCATTTTGGCATTTGTGGACCCAATTGGGATTGTCACCACGCCGCGTGGCATGGGGATCCCTGAGGGCCAAGGGCATGGGAGTCTGTGTTCGACTCCGGGTGGATCGCGTATTGAATGGCAGATCCGATCTCCAAGCTGGCGTGGAGATATACTATTGGGGGCACCCCCGAATTTTGGCTCATTTTGAGTAGCCAAAATGACCCCCTTTTGGGACCCCAATTTCACCCCCCCCGTGTGGTCAATTGACGGCCCCATATCTCTTCGCCCACAAGGAGCTCGGACCCAATTTCAAGTTGTACACTCAGATGAAAGTCCTAGGTCCTGCCTCCTATCCTGTGATCCATTGGCCTTGCCCTGGCCGGGCGAGCCACGCGTGAGAATGGTGCCGATTTTGGTGATTTTGGCATCATGACCCCACTTGACGAACCCGTGGTGCCCTGATGCCGCGACCTCAGAGGGAACCAGGTTGGGTGAGGGCTCCAAAGAATTCGTACTCGAAGGGCACAGGGTCAATTGCCTCGTTCCTACCTCTGGCGGGTCCAGACAAGGGGTCAATTTTGGAGTTTTTTGAGCTAATATGAGTTCGGGCTGAAAGAGCCCATTTTCAGCTACCAACTCCTAGGGGAGAATGGCGGGGCCATATCTATGGCTCAGAGTGAAGTTCGGACCTGTCTCTCAGGGAACATGGGGACCCACTGTTGGTTGGCCTTGGAGCCCCTTGGTTCCCAGGAACTCGCCTGTGGCTCGGCGGGACACCTCCCCCATTGGCAGGGTTTCAGGGTCCGGACTGAGCAGGGCATGGGTTGTGTTTGAGCCCCCGCCCCCACCAGCCACTGAGAGGGTCGGACCTGGGATTGGGATACAATTTGGGACCGAGTGTGTATTGTCCTGTGATGCCCTTACCCCAGTCCATTCATAACTCCATGTGTACATATCCTGATGTGTTGCTGTACATACTTTTGTTCCCTTGTTTCAGAGTGGCAAGGATCCTGAAATGCTTTGTCTCATGACACGAGCGTAATTGATGCCCCTGTGAGCGCAGTGCTTTGCCTGCCTGCTTCCTTGTGCGTGTCACCGCAGCGTCCCGTGGCCAGGCCCCCCACGGGAATGCGTCAGTTATAGCACGCATCGTGGCGCTCACCAGCCAGGCCCTGGTATACTTCCTCCAAGCCGTACTCCACGCAGCCATAGGGTTCCAAGCCCTGCACCTAACGCACCCCCAACAAAGGCTGCAGGAGGCCGCTGCCACGGTACGGCGGGCGTGGACCACCCACGGCCACCGACCCAAGTCACTACCCGCAGCGGTGCGGCGGCGTCACGGCCGTACTATGGGGACAACAACGATCACCTCGTCCGCAACGCGTACCCGGCACACACCCCGAACCACCTGCACCGCCTCATGCACAACCATGAACCGGATGTGAGGGAGGTATTCACGCTGACACTGCGAGAGGCCCAATACCATGGCAACACCTGTCCCCAGTACATAAATCATCAACGAGGCCTCCCCACCAAGGTACGGACCCGCATATGAAACCACCAACAACTCCTGCGACCCCACCACCAACATGTCATGCAAACAAACCATCCATGCAGGGAGATCGGTCCTGTGGCGGTCCTACACACCGATGTGGCCGGAGGACCAACGGGGAGCAAACCACTCTGGACCTGGTTGGCAGCAGCTTACATCTAGTACGAGTCACACCGAACCAGATGCGGGCCCTCCGACGAGTAGGCACACACCATGTCCCCTACCTGCAGCAAGCGGAGTGGCCCAACAAATCGGTCCTGAAGAATCACATGCGAAACGCGGCCACACAAACCGGACACCCACATCCGACCGATGGGGAAGTACGTGAGGCGTACCGTCTGTTTTGGAACACGCACAGACAGCCACTACCGCGGGCCCCACCACGCGGGAACCAGGACCACCACCGACCGCCGGAACAGGTGGAGTATGTAGCGGGCACCACGGTCCCAGCGGTACTCCTCCTGGCACCCAACAGACTCAAAACCACATTGCTACCTGGCAGGGCGCATGGCAACTTGTGGATGCTACCGCCGCCCACGGCACGCAACTTCTGTCCGCCGCCACTGCCACGGGACGCGCTGACAGGCACCTCCACCACTTGCTGGAGATGTGGGCCCCAAGCGCTAGCCACCCCATGGCCCCTCCTCCAACTGCTGGCACGCTATCACCACGCACCAACGGCCCACGCTACCCCGGAACAACACCGGTGGCTACATACACACTTCGAACAGGATTCGGGGGAGGGCTCCGCCACAGTCGCTTGGGGACCCAACACAACAGCGGAATGGAGATTCCACCAGCGAGCGTGGGACACCAAACACCCAGCCATAACCTTTCCAAAGCTGGCAGAACACCGCAGTAACACGCCGGAGGCCCCTGCCTACCCGTTGAAACACCACTGCTCCCAAGTCCAGGACTGGGAGATGATTGAATGAACCACATCCCACCCACACAAGGCGTACCTGCTCCAATATGTGTACGGCTATTCCACGCAAGGCCACGAAGGGAAGAATGACTATATACGCATGATCCCAGCGGCGACCGAGATCATCCACCAGGCAAAAGGCGTCTACGCTACCTGAAGGCTCCAACCAGCCCCCACCACGCCATGGGCCACCACGGAGCAGGGGGCGCAAGTCCACGCCTACCAGCCGACGACGCCGTGCCGCCGGCCATGCCCGGACGACCGCAACATCGTCATCTTTGCAGATGCCCCCGGCACCACGAACCTCACCCCAGCGGCCGTGGGGCCGGCCTTGGAGCTACGGACGGAAACGGCGGGCTGACTACGCGAACACCACCTCACAGGGGCCACCATCTTCGGGGCCTCCTCTCACGGGGAACTAAAGACGCTGGCAATCATTGTGGACGCCGTCAACAACACCCACCAACAACCGCGAGACAACACGCACCATGTGTGGGTCGTAGTAGACGCAGCAGTGGACTTTCAGATCGTCCGCAAACTGGCCCGACAGCCCCTACACAAGGCAACAGACCACAGCCTGGGCACCCAAGCCCTACACCTCTGGGTGGCTTTACTGCGCCTCCCGAAGCACGTCGTCTTACACCTCGTCAAACAAGAGTCCCCTCGGTACAGCCTTGGCAACGGACACATAGACCTACACACCTACAACCAGCTTGCAGAGCATATGCCGGACAGCGAAGACCCGCCGCTACAAGACCACATGCACACACACCTCCAACGCCTGCCGACGATCCCGCAGCCCGGGGAACCACCAGCCTGGGTACCAGACGACCAGATCTACAACGACACGGTACAGGCGTACCACTACCCACCACCCATCCGCACCATGGCGCACATCCGAGGCAGCAACACCGACAACACCCTTATGAATCGCCTCAAACATGAGCTGCGGACCGCGTTATACTTCTCAGCTCTTGACCCGTCCCTCCTGCTGGTACACCTGCAAACACGACGTGCCCAACTCCTGCTTCAGCAACTGCCCCTCCTGGACAGGGTGGCACGCTGGTATGACCAGCGAGGTATAGACATACCCCCGGAATACACCATATGCCCCTGCTACCTCCAACAGCCAGAGACGTGGGAACACTTGAAACAGTGCCCGCTGGCTCAGGGAGACAACCACCTGGCCACGCGGAAACCGGAGGACACCAATGCACAACACGCCGGATGGGGCCCGACCGCGCCGCCGGCAAATGAAGTTGGGGCCTGATGCGGCAACCCGAAATCAAGGAGGCGGTGATCAGGGGAGCGGTACCACTCCAACTCTACAGGGTCATCGCCGACCACGCCGCGGAACCAAAAACCACAGTACGTCACATGAAACTCACCACCGTCAAGAGGGCAGATGCACAGCAGCAACAAGGCCTCCAGCTGTACACACAGGAAGCACAACAGACCTTCCAAGCCCACCGTATGTATTACAACTCCCTCATCTATTACCAACCGGCGCAACCCAGCGACTAGCCACACACACTGACACACGGCAACCCCCGGGAGACTGCAACCGCACCACCCACCACACCGCACTGCACGAAGGCGCGCGCATTCCCATAAGATCACCTGATTGTCCCACGACCTGTACCTCTCCTCAGAATGCCCGCCGATGAAGCCCCGCATCCGCGGGCACCCTGGAACCCGTGCAACGTCTGCTGGGAAATAATCAGGGACGACGGCGCCCGGCTCCTTGCGCATGACCTCGGCTGCGGCAGCTACGAAGCGCTACACTGGTTCTGCAGCCTGTGCATCGCCCAGCTGCATGCCTGCCCACTTCTGAGGCAGGCGCACCCCCTCTGCACAGCTTCACCGCCACGCATCACCCAAACCGACGACCTCACGCCCCACACGCTGCGCGGGCTGATTGCCCAGAACGTCTGGGCACCCCCCGACGCCAACGGACGGGACAGCACCGACGTTACGTGGCTGGATGTCCTGGGCGAGGAGGACCCGGCGGCACCGCAACCCGGTTCCCCCCGGCGCGCACCAACGTGGGCGCTGCCAGACAGGTATGAAGACCCAAAGATCTGCGTTCCAGACTACGAATATTATGGCGGCGTGCCACGGGGCAGCCTGCCCCCCGTCGGGAATCTGCCGGACAGTTGGGGCCCCATTGGCCCCATGAACCGCGACAACTGGCGCACCACCGTCCTCACTCTTACCACCTGCCTCCCGTTCACCTTCGGCTGGCTGGATGGGGACGCGGAATGGGCCATGGGGATTGCGTGCAGCGCCCAGGGCAACGAGTGGGGTGACTGTTTCCGCCGCCGCGGGGGCATGACCGAGGGGGCACCCGAGAGGCTGATGGTGGCCTAGCTAACGTGGAGGGGGATACCCACCCCCCGCAGAGTCGTGGCAGTGGCGCCTCGCGCCCACACACCACTCCTCAAGAGGCCGCAGCCGGAAACGTACGGCAATGCAGCAGTGCCCCGGATGACGGCCGGGGGTGCCCGACACCACAGATCCTCAACCTCTACCCGGAGAAACGCGACGAACACCACCCAGCCCCGGCCGCGCACCACCGTTGCAACCAGGGCTACAAGTGTACGCGCTCCGGCACCATCAGGGACCGGCGCGCCACGAAGCCCAACGACCTCCACGTCCTCCAGCCCATCAACCTCCACCCCCCACGGGACCGCCCACTCACCCCACCCGCAGCACACCAGCGAAGCCTCAAGGACCACGGGCGCTCCAACACCATCAGGGACCGGCACGCCACAAAGCCCCCGGCACAAACGTGCAGCCAAATCGGCATTACAACGACATCCGCCGCAGCACCACGCCGCCACATTAACCCGGGAACACCACGCATCAGCTGCCGGCAGGGAAAACATGCCCAGCCACACGAATACGGCACCTACAAGCGCCCGGCCTGAGCAACCCCTCGGCATCATGCGCCCACGAACGCGCCCTGGCCCGGGCACCGCCGGCGACCCGGGTCAACAACCCCAAACGCCACCCGACGCGTCCACGCGCGGACACCGGGCAGCGGCCCCGATGCAGGCCAACCTGGAGCCCCATCCGCCAAACAACCCACCAGTCCGACACACGGCAAGCCCCACGCACACACCGTCCGACGTCCCTCCCACACCGACACGTACTCCGAACCGATGCCACCAGCGCCCGGCCCGAGCGACCCCTCGGCACTATCCTCCCCCACGCCCACATGCCCACCTGAAGCCCAAGTCTCGAGGCTCCAGCGGCACCCTGCACGTCGACCCAAGGGTACCATCAGCCAGCCCCGGCAAAGGCAGAACCGGCACCCCGTCAACGCAAAGACCCATCAGCCGGACAGGCAGCACGGCCCACAGAAGCGGCATCTGGCAGTCCCCTGGCCCCCAGCCCGGACCCGGCCCCGGACCCGGCGCACGCCATCGTCCCGACCAACGCCCCTCGGGCAAACACGCCAGGCCACGGACTCCCGACTGGGGTCCCGCATTCCGAGGGCGGGACCCTGGCAGCATGCCCCCCCGCGGCGGAGGGAAGTGGCAGCACGCGAGCACTGGTACGTCACATGGGAAGCCTGCCCAGGCCGGCACCAGTGCCAGACGTCCAAACCCGTGCGGCGACGCCAATGAAAGACGACGCAGCCGTGCCACCTGCACCGCCCGCCGAGCCACAACGCGAGGGACCTACGGTGGACAAGAGTGCCCGGACCACGGAGGATGCGGAGGGACGCCTGCAGCGGAAAGAAACCCCGATGCCAACGGCGGACCTAAACGCCCGGGGACCAACCACAGCGGAGATACCTAGCGGGGTGACGGGCCAGCCGGGCAACCAGCACGCCGGCACGCCAGCCTATCGCCCGCCGGACATGGGGGCACACGAAGACAGCCAGGCACCGGACACTGGCCCACCCAGTACGTGACCTGGGTGACCAACGCCGGGCACTGGTCATGCCGCCGACTTGCCCCCACCGCCTGCCCAAGGGGCACAGACCGCGGATCCCGCAGGCACCGCTCCATCCACGGCCCCAGAACGACACAGCGACACAGGCACACCAGGGGACACAACGTCCGGAGAGGCACCGACCCAGGGCCCACCATATACCCACGCGCAGCCTGACGCCAGGGCAACAACCCCCGACACGCCCCAGCGCGCAACTGGGGGCCCGTCAGACCCAGCCGCGAGGAAGACTCTTTCGACGCCTTCATTGAGTCCTGCAGGAGCGCCCCCCAAACGGACCAAGCGCCGACTGCCCCGCACAGCCACCCGGAGCCACAAGGCGACCATACAGGGCCTGCACGGGGGCCCCCGGGGAAAACCCCCGCGGTGTCCCGTCAGGCACACCTCCAGCGCGATTACGCCGTTCTGGGGGCGAGAACTGAAAACAGGGCCGCCACGGGTGACGGGCAACACCACAAGCGCGGCAGCAGACCAGACGTTGAACCGCCCCGGCACAGCGCCCAAGGGAGCGGAACGCGTGTGGAGACGGGCACCAACACCGCTAACGAGCCTGCTGATCAGCCACTGTGGGCCACCCCAGCCTGGGGGCGGAGGCATCTTGACTACGCTTGCTCGGAAGGGGACGCCTGCCGCCCCAACACCAACGTGGAACAGTAGGCGGCCCAAGACCTGGACCTGTGGATCAACAGGATCACCATAGGGGATCAGCTCGCCCTGGGAGTCAGCATCCGATGGCTGCTTACTTCGCATTCACGCCACCTCGAGGATGGAACCTGCACCATGGCGGACGTCGCCTTCGGCCAGCGGACAACACCGCAGCACCCCCCACCACCATGGACCACCCCAGCCAGTGGCACTACGTGGCCACCCAGCTCATGGCACATATGGGGGCCTATAGCCCGGATGAAATGAACGGGCTACACTGGTTGTGGCACCAACGCGCGGCCCTCCGCATCCGTGCAACCATGCAAAGGCACAATATCTGGGCCATCCCTGGGTCCGCGGGCTCCCAGGGACTCGCCTGGGACACCGGCGACCACGGTCCCAAGAGGTCACGGAGCCCCCAAGGCAAACGGCACGCCATGACTCCCCGAGACGCCACCAGGGCCCACCACCCGGTGTGGGTTTCCCCTCCGGCACAAACGGTAGCATCCTCCGACCATTCGCACGGCGGTGGAACCGAGGCAGCCCCCGTGCCCCGGGGATGAAGGGCGGGACGCCAGACGGGGACCAGGAAGTGGGGAACCCTGACCAATCCTGGCGCCCCAGCTGCACGCCAGCCCCCGCAGCACGGCGAGTCGTCCTCCACAAGGGTGCGGACAGAGACCATGGAGGCGCCAACGACCCGCCGGCTCGACAGACATCATCTGCCGCCGATCCCCGGCGCCGGTTGAAGAGGCCCCGCACCGAGCGGGCGCACATCCCCACCATTCCCACGCCGGCTGAGCAAGCGCGACAAGGAGGCGCTCCACACGGGCCCCCACCAGGCAACAGACGGTGCATCCAGGATGTCCGCCGCCTCCCTCCCGGAGTCACCGGCCGGTCGGCTGCCAGAGGGACAGAACGCCGCGGACGCGCGGCCCAGGGGACCCGCAGCAGACCAGCAACCCGAACAGGGGGTGGGGGGACAAACCCCTCAAGGCCCCCCCCTGCACGCCGGACGTGGCAGCACCAGCCCCAGACACCGGCACCGGCCACCCGACCAACCGGGCCAATGCGCCACGGGGCTCCCCACCCCTGCCTGAACGCAGCCAAGCCACCGGGACGCGGAGACAAGAGGTGGGCCAGGGGCCCAACACACGGGACCCACGAGCCTGCCGGCTCCCGCCGGCGAACACGGGAGTGTTACGCCTAGCCCAGCCCGCCGCGCCATATGGGGCCCCCTGACACCAGAGCACATCGGCCTAGAGAATGTTACCTCCCAGGGCGGGGGCCCAGGGACGAAAGTACCGCCGGCACGCATGACCTCAGAGAAAATCGTACACCAGGGCACCAAATCACGGGACGCCCATGGCAGCGCGCATGGGGTCCGGACATCAGGGCACACAACCTGCAAGCATGTTATATCAAAGGGCATGGGGTTGAGGGACGATTGTGACACCAGCACCAATGCGCATGGCCTCCGAGAAAGTTAAAAACCAGGGCACCAGATCACAAAACGCTTGTGGCGGCAACGACGGCGGGGGGGGCAGAGAACTGCCGTACCACACTAAAGGCCGGCGTGCCACCAAGCCAAAGCATCCTGACCTCCGGCAACCACCCTGAAACAGCGACGCACACACCGCCGGAGCCGCGGAGCAAGGCACGGAACGGAACACAGCGAGCTCGGCACCCCGCGAACCGGGCCAAGGCGACTGGCCAGCGGACGCGAGCACGAACACCGCACCACCACGCAGGCACTGCACCCGGAGGCTCCCAGAGGGAACACGGGGATGCACCGTAGAAGAGAGCGAACCGAAGGGGCTTTGCCACCGACGGGGGTGTACATACGATAGGCACAGGCGAGACCGAAAGGAAAGCCAGAGGGCACCGCGATGAACAAGATGACGGGTTGTGCATGTAACGCTGACTCCAGGGCGGGGCAGGGCATGTCGTACCAATTTTCAAAACTTATCTCAGCAGGGGTCACGGAGGGGTCAAGACCAGAAGCCAGACAGCACGTAATAAACTACGCGGCCGGCGTGTGAAACTCCTGCCAGCCAAACGCAACCGGTACAACCGGCACTGACCACAAACGGCCACCACAGCCAAACAATTCCAACAGCAGGACAAGCCGGCCATTAGGCAGCGAAGACGACGGCGAACCAACAAAACCAGGCAAGCGTAGTGCTGGCAAGAACGCAACAACCTCACACGCAGACACGCCAAAAGCGGACGAGCCATGACAAAACACACCCCAAGGGAAACCAACAGCGTACCAGACGGCCTACAGCGGCCCCACGCGGCCGGCCAGACCCCTACGGGCCACCGCACAACCCCAGACAAGCCGACCACCGGCAGCTACCAGGACGGCGAACCCACACAACGCGCCGGGCACGGCGCGGTTGCAACTCCATGACCGCCACATCGGACGGGCCGGCCGCAACACACCTCAGAACTAACCGAGAGGACAACAAGGACAACATCTGGCTGCGCCAGCGCGGGGTGCAGCGCGATAGACCCCGCTACGAACAAGCTGACCGTAGGGCGGCTATCACAACTATGTACCAACCAAACTGCTGCAGAGAAAACGACCCGACAATAAACAGACCACACGCAAGCCGGCCAACACCAAACCAGCCAGGCATGCAAGGGTCGAAACGGGAACGGCGCCCCACAGGCTGGCGGCACCATGATGCGCCACGCCCGCCGTCGACCATACCAATGGACACAACACAGCGCCGCAACTCTACCATTATACCACCGACCAACCCACCGCAACGAACTACTGCGAACCCCCTGCCCCCCGGAGAAGCCCAAGCTAGAACGAGTCAGGAGGCGTGAGTACGCGTCACGGCATGCGAGTCCCATAGCACGTGCTTCTTCAAGTCGTCTCACGCCTACCGAAAACCAACCCAGGTGGGGGTGCCTGCAGGACAGGGCCTTTGGCCTGGCTCCGGGCCCCTGGGCCCCAGAATCCGGAGGTTGATGAGGATGTGCGATGGGCCCCTCCCCCACGTGTCATTTGCCGGAAGGAGACGAATGTGAGACTTCGGTCGAACATGGGTTACCTCTCTGGGCGGCACCCGCAGTGGGGTACTGCTCGCGGTCACCGCGCCCTTCCCCCATGAGGGGGAGCCACTTTGTGGGGGCACGTGAAGTAGGGCCGTTGGTCGGTGAGCAAAAGCCCCTTGGTGAGACCCCCCTTGGGGCCAACCCCAGTCCCGAGATGACCTACCTACCTACCTAAACTGTGTCGCGTTCTTGTGTTGAACGTGAGTCGCTGTGCAAATGTTAACACCAGTCGTGCCGCCAGGTCGTTTTGTTTCAGTCCATTCCACAACTCGTCAGCTGTTTGGCATGCTGGTTCTGCAGCGCATGCCTCTCTTAGTGCTGCTGCTCCTTGGCTTACTTCTGCAATCATTCCATATTTTACTGATTTTCTGGCGCTAAGCGGCATTCTGCGTATTTCTGCGTTACATTGGATTTGAGCACATATTCTAGTTATATTTTTGCACAGCGTTATTCAAAAACAGCGTGGTTGACAACATCTGACATTTTCCTGTCGTCATTATTGTTGCGCACGCTGTCATCGCAGTTTGTATTTGGTGTCTGTGTGACCTCCGTTGCCAGTAACCGAAAAATTGTTTTCCAAACCACAATCTCCGGTTCCGTTTTCTTCCCTAATCCTAGTTAAAAAAAAACCCATAAAGTACCGCCGGTACGCATGACCTCCGAGAAAATCGTACACCAGGGCACCAAATCACGGGACGCCCATGGCAGCGCGCATGGGGTCCGGTCATCAGGGCACACAACCTGCAAGCATGTTATATCCAAGGGCATGGGGTTGAGGGACGATTGTGACACCAGCACCAATGCGCATCGCCTCCGAGAAAGTTAAACACCAGGGCACCAGATTGAAGCGGTACCCAGAACCCCATGGCTAGGTTACGGTCTCCGGTCCACTAACCCCATGCACGGAAGGGAAGACGCCCGTTGACGCTCCGTTCCGTGCTGTGAAGCCCCGCATCGGCAACCGATGCACCGCCAGCGGAGATTTGTGTATCAGAATATCAGGAATCAACAGGGTTTTATTTTCATATTGTTTCCGTCAATTTTTACGCTTCCGTTCGGATACTCACTATTTTGACTGCTGGCGGTTGGATCGCGACTTTACCGTAACCGCCAGTTTAACTGTAATTAATGGAAATTTTAACGCAATCCGTCACGAAGGCTCCAAAGTCGCCAGGAACTGCATGGATGCTTCCGCAATTTTCATAATTAATACTCGCAACCTTAATCCGAATTTTTCAGGATGTCGAAATCGGATTTTCGACTTCGACATCCCCGCACTTGATTTGACCTCTTTCGAGTGGACCTACGTGCTTCCCTATGCACGAATCAACTTGCCTTTTCTCTTGCCCTCCATTTGTCTTAAAGATATGGGCAAAACAAAGTTGATTCGTGAGGCCACCTGTGAAGGTCATATCTCGCGTTGTTTGCGAAGAATGACAATAAGGAAACGTGGGATGTATTCACAATACTCCCGACGTAATTTACGAAGCATCATATGCCTTGCGTTTCCACACGTGCGCGCTAGTGTAATGGATCATGGTCAAGAGGGTAGAGTTTGCGTTATAACTCTTTGGCCATGACATTGCGTGCGTTAAGATAACTTTCGAGTGTAGCGCGCGAGTGTTGGTGTTGCATAGGAACTCTCCTTGAGTTCCTATGAGCGATTGACACAAAGTTATGCCCTTGGAGGGGCATGACATATCGTGGTGGGAGCTGCCTTTTTGAGCAATATGTGGTATGTGCCATGTGTGGTGTTGCGTGCCCATTTGGCGGGTCCATTGCTCCAAGACAAGCCCGCCAATGGACCTCATATTGTGCAAGCCCCTTCTCCATACTCCCCACGATGAATTGCAAGCCTAACCTTCGTGAAGGGAAGCTTGTGTGGCGATCCCAAAGCGATGCGTTGGGAGCAAGGTGTGTGTTTTGCAATTTTCCATATTTTCATGTGCCCACTTGGGAAGTAGCGCTCGTAACCTTTCAAGGCGCCCCAAGTGGAGCACATATGTGGGATCGGAGGTCATTGGTGTCAAGTCATTGTGTATAGAAGGATTAGTTGATTGCACGATCCAATCCGGAGATATTATAATATAATTGTGTGCCTTTCAAGGCACTTTTGTGTGTCTTTGTACCAATTTTGCCGTTTTTGGCCCGTCATGATGTCAAGTGGCGACCGTGTATCTCAACGTTGCGCTCGATTGACATCATGACCCAAGTATGATATGAGGGTACATACTTCGGTGCCCAACATATCTTAGACCCGGCGAACAATTCCTCTTAGCCTTGGCATACCGTGGCCGCCATGTTGGCGATTTGGGACTATCCCAAATCATGGGCTCACTTGGCGACCCTGCCATTCCCAATATCAGAGGAGTTGGGCGACGCCCAAAAGATATGTTGGACCAATATGACTTGATACCAATCCTATGGCACACTCCGGTCCGAGTCGGGCATGTGCCTCATTTGCCCCAACCATGAGTGTGCGCATTTTTGGCCATTTTGAGCATTTTTCCACTTTTGCTGCCCGCCGTGCCCCATGTTCTAACCTTCGTGCACGCCAGACGCATGGACCAATGGACCGTATATGACATGGGTGTTATGGGTAATGGTCCCCATGGTTCACACACCACGTGGGCGAAGCGGAGCCACCTTCGTTAAGGCGCTAGCCCAAAGTGAGTGTGGGCAATTTTGCAATTTTGACATTTGTGTACCCAGTTGGGATCGTCACCACGCCGTGTGGCATGAAGATCTCCGAGAGCCAAGTGCATGGGAGTCTCTGTCGGACTCCGGGTGGATCGCATATGGAATGGCGGATCGGATCTCCAAGCTGGCGTGGAGATATACTATTGGGAGCACACCGAATTTTGGCTCATTTCAAGCAGCCAAAATGACCCAATTTTGGGACCCCAATTTCCCCCTTCCGTGTGGTCAATTGGCGGCCCCACTTCTCTAAGCCCATAGGGAGCCCTGACCTAAATTCAAGTTGTACACTCAGATATGAGTCCTAGGTCCTGCCTCCTACACTGTGTACCATTGGCCTTACCTTGGACGGGCGAGCCACGCGTGGGAATGACGCCAATCTTGGTGATTTTGGCATCATGACCCCACATGACTCATCCGTGTTGCCCTGATGCCGGGACCTCAGAGGGAACCAGGTTGGGTGAGGGCTCCAGGGGGTTCGTACTCGAAGGGCATAGGGTCAGTTGCCTTGTCCCTACCTCTGGCGGGTCCGGACGAGGGGCCAATTTTGGGGATTTTTGAGTTAATTTCTGTTTGGGCTGAAACAGCCCATTTTCAGCTACCAACTCCTGGGTGATAATGGCGGGGCCATATCTCTGGCTCAGAGTGGAGTTGAGACCTGCCATTCAGGGAGCATAGGGAGCCACTGTGGGTCAGCCTTGAAGCCCCATGGTATTCAGAGACTCGCCTGTGTCTGGGCGGAACACCCCCCCTATTGGCGGGGTTTCAGGGTCCGGACTGAGCAGGGCATGGGTTGTGTTTGAGCCCCCGCCCCCATCAGCCACTGAGAGGGTCGGACCTGGGATTGGGATATGAGTTGGGACTGAGTGTCTATGGTCCTGTGATGCCCTTACCCCAGTCTAGCTTTAACCCCATGTGTACATATCCTGATGTGTTGCTGTACATACTTTCGTTCCCTCTTTGCAGAGTGGCAAGGATTCTGAAACGCTTTGTCACATGACATGAGCGCATTGATGCCCTTGTGAGCGTAGTGCTTTGCCTGCCTGCTCACTTGTGCGTGTCCACCGCAGCGTCCCGTGGCCGGCCCCCCACGGGAACGCGTCAAAAGCGTTTCACCGCCGCGGGGTTACCCAACCCTCGCGTGCCACTCGGGGCAACCAACCCCGAGCAGCGCGTCGCAGCCGCTCGCAGCTCGTAGCTCGCAGCGCAGCGCAGCAGCCCGCAGCGCAGCGCAGCAGCTGGCAGCGCCGTCCAGCGACAGCGCCGAGTTCGTCACGGAGCCCGCAGCGCCGTCCAGAGCTTCGCCCTGACCGCGCAGCGACCGTGGAAGAGGTGCACACACCAGGACTCCTGCATCAGCCCCATCGGCCGACCCGGAGTCCCATCGGCCGACCAGCAAGGCCGCGTCAACCACCTCCACAACCACCGGCTGACCAGCACCAGCCGCACTTCCAATCCAGTGCTGCAGCACCCTCCTCAACAACCACAACCAGTTCGTTGAGTTGAACGAGTGCACATCAAGGACCTCAAGACCAACTACGCCCCCGCTGCCATGGTGAATTGGCAAGAAGCGGGTAGGAGGTGGCCGCAGCCCCACCCCCATGTGGCGCGCCTGCTGCGCGGATTGCTCTGGGACCAGCAGTACCGCTACAGCAATCCCCAGTGCGAAGGCGGCATGCCCGGGAGCTTCGAGCTCCGCGAGGACATGGGGGAGGACCGCCTGCGGGCAGTGGAGGAGTGGCTGCGGGCGGAAGGGTACGAGTACCGCTTCCGCCGCAAGCGCTGGCGGACCTGGACCCGGCCGGACAGCCCCGGCGAAGGGCTGCGCCCCGACGGGATCGAGGAGGACGAGGACCCCAACGCCTACCCGTCGGGCGCCTCGATCAACGTCTCCCTGTGGGACGTGATCGAGAAGAACTTCCCGGAACCGGGGAGCGAGCGCAGGCTGCAGGGCAGCAGCAGCGCGTCTCCGGGGAAAGAGAAGCGGTCCGCCGGGGACAAGAAGAGGGACCGGAGGTGGCGGAAGTACCAGGAGTCCCTGGCCGCCGAAGCCGCCCAAGGCGCCAAGGGCGGAACCCCAGCCCCCAGTCCCCAACGGGCCAATGGTGGTCACCACCCCGGCTCCACCACCCTTGGCGACTACATCCAAGTCGCCAAGCAGACCCAGGCCAAGCCCCGTCCGCTGCTCCTGAGGGCCCGGCAGGCCCCAGCAGGCCCCAGCAGCGACGTGGAGTCGGCCCACCGCGGGAGGATGCCGGTTGACCAGGCCAGCTCCAGCGGCAGCGTCGCTCCCGAAAGGGACGTGGCGCGCGCCTGTGAGCGCGCCTGTGGGGTGCCCTGCAACCGTCGGGTTGCCCGGCAACGGGCCAGGCAGTAGAGCGCTGCCATGGAGGGCGCCGTCGGCATCGCCCAGGAGGAGGCTGCGGAGTGGGCGCATGGCATGGCCATCCACACCCAGACCGTGGCGGCCATTGCGGCCGGACTCACGGCCGTAGCCGCCCATGGGGCAGCGATTGCCCAGGTCAACGGTGAGTGGGCGGCAGCCGACGAGGAAGCCCGCCTGACGCAGGAGGCCATTGCCTGCAAGGAGGCCAAGGTAAAGGCGCTGGAAGAGGCGCTTGCCCAAGAGAGGGCAAAGAAGGAGGCGGAGGAAAGGGCCCACGCCGAGGCGACGGCTAAGGCCCAGGAGGACGCCGCCAAGAAGGAAGCCATCGAGGCCGCGCGACGGAAGGTCACTGAGGAGAAGGCCAAGACGGAGGCGGAGCTGGCAGCGTTGGAAGCGCAGAAGGCGCGGCTGCAGCAGGCCCGGAAAGCCGAGGCGGCTCGTGCTCGGGAGGAATCCGAAGCGCGAGCTGCCGCAGCCACCGCCGCCGCAATGGAGGAGGCAGAGGCCAAACTCCGCCGCGAGACTCCCCCGGGAGCATCACGAGTGGAGACCCTTCGAAAGCTTTTCGAAGGGGACGCCTCCTCCAGGATGGCGCTGGATGAGGCCGACACGGGCAGCAGTGGGAGCGGTGGCACCACCGCCCGTCGACGGAGGAAGGGCAAGGGGAAGACCTCCGAGAGGCCGCGGAGGCCAGCGGGTGGGCACCCCCACGACAGTGACCCCTACTTCACCGCCAGTGACGGGGATGAACGAGGCCGTCGACATCGCCAAGTGGTGGCTTGGACGGGCGGAGGCGGCGGAGACGTCCCCATGGAACCGGAAGGTGAGGATGAGGATCTCCCTCCTCCCTACCGGAGCTCGGAGTCCTCCGAGACCGAGACGCCCAAGTGGGGCGACATGGGCCAGGAAGACGACATGGACTTCGGCATCACGAGGAAGCGCCCATCCTCGGACCCACCGAGGCGACCCGGCGGAGACCCACCGGGACCCCCTGGCGGAGGACCATCAGGACCCCCTGGAGGACGCCCACCGAGTGGACCCCCTGGAGGCGGACCACCGGGCGGGGGAGGACCCCCTGGACCGGGCGGACCCGGCAGAGACCCTCCTGGAGGACCCCCTGGGGACCCCAACGACCCACCAGGAAACGGCGACCCGGATACCACCTGGCGGTGGATTGTCTACCTCCGCAGGAGGGTCTTCTCCCTCGAGTGCGAGGTAGAGACGGGCAAGGTCGAGATGGCTCGCATCTCCGGGGTCGCCGCGCGCGCGCAGAAGGAGCTGGACATCGCCAGGGCCGAGACCAAGTCGCTGACCAACGTCGTCAGCGGCCTGCAGGAGAGGCTGGATGCGCTGGAAGCCCGTGGGAGCGTCGGCAGCGATCACCCACCCCTGGAGTCTGGCTCGTCGGACGACGGCTGGGGACCCGGACCAGGTCCAGGCAGACCCCACGCCCCCGGCGGAGCCCCCAGGAGTCGCCCCAGCGCCAGTGCCCCCTCTCTCACCGCCCCCTCTCACCACAGCGCGGGCCGCCGCAACGAGCGCGTGCCGCCCGGCAGTGGCAGTGAGGAATGGCGCGATGAGTGGCTCAGCGCGGACTACCACAACCGCCGTGCCCCACCGCGGACGCCTGTACGCCCTCGACGCCCGGCACCAGCCCCGGCGCCAATCCCCAGGGCTGGAGGACGTTATGGTGGACTCAGGGATGAGGTCCCCAGAGGAGACGTGGAGTGGGATGTCGGCGAAGGTGAGGACCTGGACCTGGACCTGGAGGAGTTCGACATCAGCCCGCCGCGTGGTGTACGACGGGAGGCCGCTGAACGCAGCCGCCGGCGCCGTGATGAGGATGCGTACATGGATGCAGTACGGCGTGAACATTTCGGTTCAGCGTACGTGGAGGAACCGCGGCGTAGCCACAGGGATTCCATGGAGGAGATGGACGTGGCGGCCGTGGGAGTCCGTGGGCGAGGCCGATGGGAACCTCGGTCGACCTCGCGGCCGGCATTCATGGTCTCTAAGGCCGCGGATGCCGCCGTGTGGGAAGACTTGAAGGACATCAAGCCCCCCATGTATGACGGCAACCCCCTCAACCTCGACCGCTTCTTGGAGAAGCTGGACGATTGGGGGCTGACCGTCACTGAAGACCTGCCTCCCGCGGATGCGGAGAAGTATGTCTTCAAACGGTTCAGGTACCGCCTGCCAGAAGTGCTCGGAGAGCTATACTTCTTGGCGACCAAGGAGGGGAAAATCAAGACCCTCAAGGAAGCCAAGAAGTGGCTCAACGAGCAGGAGCGGGTGGATGCTCCGCAGGTGGCGGCCAAGCGCTGGAAGTCCATCAAGCTTGAGCATGATGGACGGGAGATCCGCCTACGAGAGTGGCGAGACTTCCGAGGGAAATACACCCTCTTCCGCCGCAATGTGGAGGATTGGAACGAGGGTGACGAGCAGGCTCGCCTGCTCTCCATGCTGCCGGAAGCATGGATCAAGAGGGTCACCAAGGAGGAATCCAAGAGGGCCAAGTCCAACCACACGGTCAAGATGATGCTCCCCAAGGAGTATCATACGAACGTGGTGGCTTGGGCGAAGAAGAACATGGCCCGGGATGTCAAACGGCACTCCCTGCGGAACGCTCTTCTCATCACCGTCTGGGGCGATCGCGAGAAGACCGCGATGTGGCGCCTTGACGATTGTGAGTTGAGCGGCCAGACCATCCGTCTGCAGCCCATCCCGGCGCGGATGAGCTGCGACGAGATCCTGGAGTGGGTTGGCGAGGAAGTACTCAAGGAGTACCGAAACCTCCACCACACCCGCGGGTTGAGGCCCGGCGACAGCGACGTCAACTACGTTGGCGAGGGACCTGGCGGGGAAGATGCCATGGACCCAGCGGGAGCTGGCGGCGATGAGACTCTCGTCGACGATGACGACGACGATGAGCCCGCCGAAGTGGCTGTTTGTGCCTTCGTGGCCAGGAACCTGAGCGCGGGGAGCAAACTGGGAAACTGGAAGCCCCTGCAGCAGGGTTGGAGGAAGCAGGAGAAGAGGGACCCTCGCCGCATTGGCGACCCTCCGCTGTCCTTTGGGGAGTTCATACGAGCTCACCCTCAGGGCTGTTACGTGTGTTATGGGAGGAAGCGAGGCTTCAACCATGACCACCGAACATGCCCCGTCCACAAGGCCGACACGGAGGCTTACAAGAAGGCGCACGGGTCGAAGAAGCGTGCGCCCGCGGGTATCCGGGAGGCCAAGATGGAGGTGGACAAGGACGAGCTGGCCAAGCTGATGTCGTCGGTGGGGACCGAATTGGCCAAGGAGATCCAGGAGATCAAGCGGAACTGGGTCCCCAGGTCGGACAACAAGAACAAGGAGAACAACCAGAACAGCCAGAACAAGGACAAGGACAAGAAGCCTACTCGTAGTGAGAGGAGGAAGAAGGGCGTCAACGACGTTGAGGCCGAGGAGAACACCCCCTCTTCCACAACCGACGCCCCCTAGCGGAGCCCCTGCAGCCAAGGGCCCCAGCTAGGGCGGTCGCAGGATGGTGACGTGGGAAGCGCCGAACCATCCCAGTCGGGAGTCGATAAGCAGAAGGGGACTGCCGCGGGCGGAAGGCCCGGTCCGGCGCCCAGTCGCGGAGGCGGGGTGAGGGCAAGTGAAGGCACGAACCCTTGCACCCGTCCGTCCTTCGCGACCAAGAATGTGTTTGATGTACTACAGGATCTTTCCGAGAGTATCGGAGGATCACCTGGACCGCAGCTGGATGCTGCAGATGGGCAGCCTGAGCCCATTGTCCACGACCTGCACCAGTCGCTCGTAGAGCTTCTGGAACGGCCGGAGATCCTGAGTTTGCACGCCGTGCGCCGTGTCGGTCGCGAGCGGCAGTTGCATCTTAAGGTCCGTGCCCTATGCGGGGAAGTGGAAAAGGTTTTCGACGTGTTGGTCGACACGGGAGCTCAAGTCAGCTTGGTCAAGGCTGGCCTACTTCCACCAGAGTGTCTGACCGACAGTGGGAGGCCTGTCAGGCTGAAGGTGGCGAACGGCCAGTACATGGTGGGAGGCACGAAGGAAGCGGCCATTGGGCTGCAGTTCGTGAACCATCGTGAGCTGAGCCGCCCAGACCTCGGCAAGGAAATCCTCCTGCACGGTTGCTTCTACGAGGCCGAGATGGACTGGGACATGATCGTCGGGTACGACTTCATGATGGAGACGGACTCCGGCGTCCTCCCGGCCCAGGCCTCCATGACCCTGTACCAGGACGACCAACTCTCGTGGCTTTCGTCACCTGAGCACCATGTGGAATGCCAATGGATCCACCCCGAACGCAACCAGCTCGAAGTGGCCGCGCTGGACACTGAGCCCACTGGGCCAGCAAACCAGGAGTACGGCGTAAGGCCGGAAGTGGCGAACCGAGTGGTCGCGGACCTGGGAGCGTCGGATCTGGCCCTGGATGCGTTCTCTTCAGGAACCTCCGCCCATCTGCGGGTGTGTGAGAAGTACTGGAGCGCACAGGACTCCGCGTGGAAGAAGCACTGGGGTCCGCATCAGGGATTGATTTGGATCCATTGCCCCCGTTGGGACATTCCAAGAGCGATAGCGAAGATTCGCAAGGACCGCTCCAAGGCAGTGCTGGTTGTTCCTATGGGATGCACCGAGGAGGAAAGTACCCGACATTGGGTAGCCTCATTGACCAACATGACCTTAAACAAGGTCGTCCTACCGGCTGGAGAGAGTGTCTATCAGGACGCTAAGGGACAGCCCATGCCACCCCAGAGATGGCCAACAGAATTCCACTATGTGGATGGGGGCCTTGATCAGGCCGACACCACGGACTTCGTGTGTGTCAACCGTATCATAGCAGAGCCTTGGAGGCAATGCTTTGCGGTTCCCCCTGTTGACATCGAAGAATCGGACTCCGAAGACCCCCTCACTGAAGAGGAGTGGGATCTGGTTCAGGGGTATATGGATCAGCCCTTTCACGACTGGGAAAACCAGCGTGAGGGCAAAGGCCAGGACAAAGCCTGGTGGGAAGTGAACTCAATCGTCTCTGGTTCCTATGACGGGAATACCTTCGTACAGAGGGTGCTGGATCACATGTCCAGACAAGACGAGCCGCCTGGCGGTAACCCACCCACCTACGGCGATCTGTTCCGAGGCAAGACCAGAGATGGCCCTTTGGGCCACCTGGGAAGACCACCTGAGCCGAAAGCGAGCGGAGTAGCTACCCCTCAAGTAAGCTCCGTGGTTCAAGTGCCCGGAAAAGCCAAGGCGGAGTCCGATCACTGCCCCAAGATCCAGGCGTTGAGGGCCAGGCTGAAGCAGAAGTATGGCGAGACCTTCTTCAGCGGAAAACCTGTGTTCCCCCCACCGGTGCGTGGACCGTATGGCGAGGCCAAGATACGACTGAAGCAGGACCCCCGTGTGTATCGACACCGGGAGTTTGCCCTGAGGGGCGAGAGGAAAGAGGCCATGGAGAAGATCCTCCATGACTTCATCCAGAGAGGCTGGCTCGAGCCGTGCCACTCCGAATGGGCCTCTCCCTGCTTCGTCGTCCCCAAAAAGGTTGCCGGTGAGTGGCGGCTCGTGGTCGACTACCGCGGCCTGAACGCCCAAACGCAGCACGACAGCTATACGCTGCCCCTCATTGAGGACATGCTGCAAAAGCAACACCGGCGGAGGATCTTCACGGTGATTGACCTGAAACATGGTTATCATCAGATGCCTCTCGCCGAAGAGTCCCGTGCCTGCACAGCCATGAGCACTCCACTTGGACCTCTCCAGTGGAAGGTGATGCCCATGGGCGTCACCAACGGCAATGCGGCTTTTCAGCGGATGCTGGAGAACCTGCTTGAGCCGGTGCGCGACTGTGCGGACCCCTTCGTGGACGACGTGATCATCGCGTCCGGGGACCCCAGCATGAGCTACGAGGAGCTCCTGGAGGCACACGAGAGGGACGTCACTCGAGTGCTGGACCTTCTGGTTCGGCACAAACTCACGGGCAGCAGTGACAAGGCCACCATTGCGGTAAGCGAGGTGGTCTTCGCTGGCCACGTAGTCGGGAACGGGCAGCGAAAGCCCATACCTGGCAAGGTGGCTGCGGCTGAGCACTGGGAAAAGCCCAAAACGGTCTCTGAGCTACGGGCGTATCTGGGGTTCTGCAACTACTACTCGGGGTATATCAAAATGTATGCCGAGTATGCAGCCCCCATGACGACCATGCTCAAGGGCAACCGAGAGGAGACCAAGAAGGGGTCCAAGAAGGCTCTGGTCTGGACAGCTGAGTCCGACCGTGCCTTTGAGGGGATGAAGCAGGCGCTGCTATCCGCAGTGGGTCTGCACCTCGTGGATCCCGACCGAGGGTTCGTCCTGCGCACCGACGCTTCCGACTACGCCATTGGCGCTGTGTTGGAGCAAGTGCTTGACGACGGGAGGCACGTGCCCGTGGCCTTCTGGAGCCGAGTCCTGGCGGAAGGCCAGAGACGGACATGGACGCCCCGTGAAAAGGAGGCGTATGCCATCGTCATGGCTCTCAGGAAATGGGCTGGGTACATAGCCCTCCATCCCGTCACCGTCTGCACCGACCATCAGAGTCTGCAGTCGTGGCACAAGGAGCACGTGGACACCCCCTCAGGTCCCGCCCCCCGACGGGCAAGATGGCACGAGGCGTTGGCCAAGTTCGACCTTACGGTTGTTTATATTCCTGGAAAGGATAACACCGTGGCGGACTGTCTCAGTAGGTGGGCCTATCCCGCCAGCAAGGGCATGCAGGACATCTCTGCCCATGGCGATGAGGCTGAGACCGCTGAAGCCAAGAGGATCATCGAAATGGAGCGCCTGATGGAGGAGGAGGGTGCCAAATGCTTCGTCGTCATGGCTGCGGATGCCCCCCTCGCAACGAGGGTGAGCAGAGCGGTCAGAGTACTCGCCCCTGAGGGGTCTGAGTCCGACAAGCACCTCTTCCCGGAGTCTTGCCTCGAGGACGACTGGACGGACGACTACGCCAAGTCTGAGGCCTTTGCGGCCGAGTATAGGGCTGTGACCGACCCTGACGACAGGCAGAAGTGGCCAAAGGGGCTGACCGAGGAAGACGGCAAGCTCTACCGGAATGGTAAGCTGCTAGTACTGGAGTCCCGGGTGCTCGAGCTGTGTGAAGCTTGGCACCACCACATGCTGCACCCAGGGGTCAAGAAGCAAGCTCTTGACATGCAGCGTCGGTTCGAGATCGACCATATCGTTCTCTACAGCGCCATCAAGAAGGTCAGGAAGGGTTGCTCGGTCTGTCAGGCCTGCAATCCCGATAACCGGAACGTCAAGGGAGAAGCCCAATGGACCCCGGTTCCTGACCAGCCCATGGAGAGCGTGGCCATGGACGTCTTCTCCATGCCCGAAGTGCACATTGGCAAGGAGACCTTTGACTGTGTGGTTCTCTGTGTGGACCGCCACAGCGGCTACGTTGTAGCCGTTCCGGCACGCAAAAAGGGGTTGCTTGCCAAGGAAGTGGCAGTCATGATGATTCGTCATTGGCTGACCGTCTTTGACATCCCCCGCACCATTTGCAGTGACCGAGGGCCCCAGTTTACTGTTGGCTGGTTCAAGGCTATGTGTTCCCTCATGGGGATACGTCATGCCAAGAGCGTCGCCTATCTCAGCCGGTCTAACGGCCGCGCTGAAGCCGCTGGACGGCAGCTGTTCGAGAAGCTGCGCAGAATCCACATCACCAATCCACGGCGGAACTGGTTTGACGAGATGTGGCCTGCTCTGAAGGCCCATCATGACACCCCCACTCCAGGCGGTTTGTCCCCTCACCAGATTCTGTTCGGCAGGGACCCCCTGGGTAGGGGACTTCCCTTGTCCGGTGATGGCATGGCTATGGATGCCAAGGATTTCGGTGCGCGGCAAGAGCAAACGGCGCGGGACATCTGCCAACAGCTCGAGAAGGAGCATGCTGAGCGTCAGAAGTCCGCCCCGAGCTCGACAGCGCAGAAGTTCAGGGTGGGAGACCCGGTGTGGGTGATCAGACCCCGCCCCATGGGCACCCACCGCACCAAGACCTGGTTCACACCTGGAGAGGTGGTCCGCAGGATTGGTGAGGACACCTACCGCATCAAGGTGGGTCACGGACAGTTCCGGGAGCGCCACGAGAGTCAACTCCGTGAGCGGGAACCCGACCTCCGTGGCCGACATGTGTCCCTGGACTACGCCAAACATGAGGCCGACTCGGACGACGACTATGCCGAGCAGGACGACTATACAGTCGAGAAGATCCTGGCTCAGCGTCCGAAAGCCTCGGCACCTGGAGGTCTGGAGTTCAAGGTTCGTTGGCGAGGCTATGGGCCGTCCCACGACACCTGGGAACCCGTCTTCTCGTTCGTACCGCGGGTTAACACTCCCTTCATGGAGTACATCCGCAAGCACAAGACCAAGATCCACGTTTCGGACTTGGCAGCACTCACCCGGGCGATTGCAGCCAGGGGTGCCTGATCAGCGCCCTGAGCTCTCCCCTGATGCGTTTTGAGCGCTTGTGAGGCCGACGAATCGTCCCTTACTTGCTTGCTCTCTCCCATCTTTCGGTGACAGAGTGGCCATATACCCCCCCTGCTGAATCCAGAGGAGGATGGCCCCTCTCTTCAATTCTATTCGTCACTCCCCCCCCTGCTGAATCCTTGGGAAACCAGGTAGGGCGACTGACCTTCATATTTTTGAGCTCTTGGGGCCTTGAAGCCCATACGTCGTTGCGCAACGGATGCCGCTGTCATCGGCATTGCGATTTTTGGTGTGTGGTCTGGTCCCATGGCATTTGCGGGATCCAGACCAGTCGACGTGTGTCTGCAGACTATATATGGCCTGAACTCAGGCGTTTTCCTGTCCGCCCTCCTGCATTGCCTTATCCTGACCGTGGCGTGGTTTGGCGCTCTGTCCAGAGCGTGTTTACACGCCTATTTACCCAGATTATTGCTTGTTTTTCTGCCCTCCAGGATATGTGCATCTGTATGTCAAGTGTCATCAGCCCATCGCTGAGGGATGGACTGTCTTTCACCACGAATCGGGATACAGAGGCGCCTTGAGTCGCCGTGTACATGTTCTTACAGCCTGGTCCAGCCTGGACCAGTACTTGATTACAGATTCTACTGTTTGAGTGCTCGTGATACCGTGTTGCCCTATTCGCTGTGATGTGTGGAGATCCTGATGGCGCCAGGCGGGAAGCCCAGTTGCCTGACTACACTCCCAGCGGTCCGCCACTGTCAGTCCCAGTGTGAGCCTACCGATTCGCAGACGCACTTGCATTCGGATGGCGGCCTCCGGTGCTCCTGACCTCGGTCAGTCTGCCTGGGAAACTGGTGGTTTGAGGAGTCGACGCCTCCGCCCACACTGCATGAGGACTCCCTCATGTATGGCCTTCGTGGCAGTAGGGCGAGGGAAAAGACGGCCTTGATGCCCGATTCCTTCAGGAGGAGTTCCCTTAAGATTTGGGGTTCTTAAGGAGTTCGACTATGGCACTCTGGACTCGCGTCGTATGGATATGGACATGGTGCGCCCGAGGAAGGACCCGTGGGGACTCTCCCCAGTCGGCGGGCCTTGGGAAGCTTGGGGTAGCCTGATGGATCATTGTGGTCGCTCTCGACCTGTGGGACCACCTCGGTCGTCGTGTGTCCCCTATGTTGGCCGTGTATGCCACTGCCGCTGTGGTGGTGACCGTAGCAGCCGGCACCCGGTGCGCCTGGTATGGGTTAACGGGTCTTTTGGATGCCGAACAATCGCCGCCAGGACCCGGGACTTGATACTTGATACTATACATGTGCTACGAGCTTACACAGCTCATACTTATCTTACTGTGACTTACTGAAGTGGGGATGTGACACCCCCCCCCCCTTCAGGATATGGTCCTGGGTACCCGCTGCCATGCTTGGGTGTTATCGAGCCCCCCCCCAGGGTTTGCTCTAAGGACGGGGGTGAAGCGGTACCCAGAACCCCATGGCTAGGTTACGGTCTCCGGTCCACTAACCCCATGCACGGAAGGGAAGACGCCCGTTGACGCTCCGTTCCGTGCCGTGAAGCCCCGCATCGGCAACCGATGCACCGCCAGCGGAGATTTGTGTATCAGAATATCAGGAGTCAACAGGGTTTTATTTTCATATTGTTTCCGTCAATTTTTACGCTTCCGTTCTGATACTCACTATTTTGACTGCTGGCGGTTGGATCGCGACTTTACCGTAACCGCCAGTTTAACTGTAATCAATGGAAATTTTAACGCAATCCGTCACGAAGGCTCCAAAGTCGCCAGGAACTGCACTGATGCTTCCGCAATTTTCAGAATTAATACTCGCAACCTTAATCCGAATTTTTCAGGATGTCGAAATCGGATTTTCGACTTCGACATCCCCGCACTTGATTTGACCTCTTTCGAGTGGACCTACGTGCTTCCCTATGCACGAATCAACTTGCCTTTTCTCTTGCCCTCCATTTGTCTTAAAGATATGGGCAAAACAAAGTTGATTCGTGAGGCCACTTGTGAAGGTCATCTCTCGCGTTGTTTGCGAAGAATGACAATAAGGAAACGTGGGATGTATTCACAATACTCCCGACGTAATTTACGAAGCATCATATGCCTTGCGTTTCCACACGTGCGCGCTAGTGTAATGGATCATGGTCAAGAGGGTAGAGTTTGCGTTATAACTCTTTGGCCATGACATTGCGTGCGTTAAGATAACTTTCGAGTGTAGCGCGCAAGTGTTGGTGTTGCATAGGAACTCTCCTTGAGTTCCTATGAGCGATTGACACAAAGTTATGCCCTTGGAGGGGCATGACATATCGTGGTGGGAGCTGCCTTTTTGAGCAATATGTGGTATGTGCCATGTGTGGTGTTGCGTGCCCATTTGGCGGGTCCATTGCTCCAAGACAAGCTCGCCAATGGACCTCATATTGTGCAAGCCCCTTCTCCATACTCCCCACGATCAATTGCCAGCCTAACCTTCGTGATCGGAAGCTTGTGTGGCGATCCCAAAGCGATGCGTTGGGAGCAAGGTGTGTGTTTTGCAATTTTCCATATTTTCATGTGCCCACTTGGGAAGTAGCGCTCGTAACCTTTCAAGGCGCCCCAAGTGGTGCACATATGTGGGATCGAAGGTCATTGGTGTCAAGTCATTGTGTATAGAAGGATTAGTTGATTGCACGATCCAATCCGGAGATATTATAATATAATTGTGTGCCTTTCAAGGCACTTTTGTGTGTCTTTGTACCAATTTTGCCGTTTTTGGCCCGTCATGATGTCAAGTGGCGACCGTGTTTCTCAACGTTGCGCTCGATTGAAATAATGACCCAAGTATGATTTGAGGGTACATACTTCGGTGTCCAACATATCTTGAACCTGGCGAACAACTCCTCTTAGGCTTGGCATACCGTGGCCGCCATGTTGGCGATTTGGGACTATCCCAAATCATGGGCTCACTTGGCGACCCTGCCATTCCCAATATCGGAGGAGTTGGGCGACGCCCAAAAGATATGTTGGACCAATATGACTTGATACCAATCCTATGGCACACTCTGGTCCGAGTCAGGCATGTGCCTTATTTGCCCCAACCATGAGTGTGCGCATTTTTGGCCATTTTGAGCATTTTTCCACTTTTGCTGCCCGCCGTGCCCCATGTTCTAACCTTCGTGCACGCCGGACGCATGGACCAATGGACCGTATATGACATGGGTGTTATGGGTAGTGGTCCCCATGGTCCACACACCACGTGGGCGAAGCGGAGCCACCTTCGTTAAGGCGCTAGCCCAAAGTGAGTGTGGGCAATTTTGCAATTTTGACATTTGTGGACCCAGTTGGGATCGGCACCACGCCGAGTGGCATGGAGATCTCTGAGAGCCAAGTGCATGGAAGTCTTCGTTGGACTCCGGGTAGATCGCATATGGAATGGCGGATCCGATCTCCAAGCCGGCGTGGAGATATACTATTGGGAGCACACCAAATTTTGGCTCATTTCAAGCAGCCAAAATGACCCAATTTTGGGACCCCAATTTCCCCCTTCCGTGTGGTCAATTGGCGGCCCCATTTCTCTAAGCCCATAGTGAGCCCGGACCTAAATCCAAGTGGTACACTCAGATATGAGTCCTAGGTCCTGCCTCCTACACTGTGTACCATTGGCCTTACCTTGGCCGGGCGAGCCACGCGTGGGAATGACGCCAATCTTGGTGATTTTGGCATCATGACCCCACATGACTCATCCGTGTTGCCCTGATGCCGGGACCTCAGAGGGAACCAGGTTGGGTGAGGGCTCCAGGGGGTTCGTACTCGAAGGGCATAGGGTCAGTTGCCTCGTCCCTACCTCTGGCGGGTCCGGACTAGGGGCCAATTGTGGGGATTTTTGGGTTAATTTCTGTTTGGGCTGAAACAGCCCATTTTCAGCTACCAACTCCTGGGTGATAATGGCGGGGCCATATCTCTGGCTCAGAGTGGAGTTAGGACCTGCCATTCAGGGAGCATAGGGAGCTACTGTCGGTTGGCCCCGGAGCACCTTGGTGTCAGGGGACTCGCCTGTGGCTGGGCGGGACACCCCCCCTATTGGCAGGGTTTCAGGGTCCGGACTGAGCAGGGCATGGGTTGTGTTTGAGCCCCCGCCCCCATCAGCCACTGGGAGGGTCGGACCTGGGATTGGGATATGAGTTGGGACTGAGTGTCTATCGTCCTGTGATGCCCTTACCCCAGTCCAGTCTTTACCCCATGTGTACATATCCTGATGTGTTGCTGTACATACTTTCGTTCCCTCTTTGCAGAGTGGCAAGGATTCTGAAACGCTTTGTCACATGACATGAGCGCATTGATGCCCTTGTGAGCGTAGTGCTTTGCCTGCCTGCTCACTTGCGCGTGTCCCGCAGCGTCCTGTGGCCGGCCCCCCACAGGAACGCGTCAAGATCACAGAACGCTTGTGGCCGGCACGCATGACCTCCGAGAAAATCGTACACCAGGGCACCAAATCACGGGACGCCCATGGCAGCGCGCATGGGGTCCGGACATCAGGGCACACAACCTGCAAGCATGTTATATCAAAGGGCATGGGGTTGAGGGACGATTGTGACACCAGCACCAATGCGCATGGCCTCCGAGAAAGTTAAAAACCAGGGCACCAGATCACAAAACGCTTGTGGCGGCAACGACGGCGGGGGGGGCAGAGAACTGCCGTACCACACTAAAGGCCGGCGTGCCACCAAGCCAAAGCATCCTGACCTCCGGCAACCACCCTGAAACAGCGACGCACACACCGCCGGAGCCGCGGAGCAAGGCACGGCAAGGAACACAGCGACCTCGGCACCCCGCGAACCGGGCCAAGGCGATTGGCCAGCGGACGCGAGCACGAACACCGCACCACCACACAGGCACTGCACCCAGAGGCTCCCATAGGGAACACGGGGATGCATGGTAGAAGAGAGCGAACCGAAAGGGCTTTGCCACTGACGGGGGTGTACATACGATCGGCACAGGCGAGACCGAAAGGAAAGCCAGAGGGCACCACGATGGACAAGATGACAGGTTGTGCATGTAACGCTGACTCCAGGGCGGGGCAGGGCATGTCGTACCAATTTTCAAAACTTTTCTCAGCAGGGGTCACAGGGGGGGTCAAGACCAGAAGCCAGACAGCACGTAACAAACTACGCGGCCGGCGTGTTAAACTCCTGCCAGCCCAACGCAACTGGAACAACCGGCACTGACCACAAACGGCCACCACAGCCAAACAATTCCAACAGCAGGACAAGCCGGCCATTAGGCAGCGAAGACGACGGCGAACCAACAAAACCAGGCAAGCGTAGTGCTGGCAAGAACGCAACAACCTCACACGCAGACACGCCAAAAGCGGACGAGCCATGACAAAACACACCCCAAGGGAAACCAACAGCGTACCGGACGGCTTACAGCGGCCCAACGCGGCCGGCCAGACCCCTACGGGCCACCGCACAACCCCAGACAAGCCGACCACTGGCAGCTACCAGGACGGCGAACCCACACAACGCGCCAGGCACGGCGCGGTTGCAACTTCATGACCGCCACATCGGACGGGCCGGCCGCAACACACCTCAGAACTAACCGAGAGGACAACAGGGACAACATCTGGCTGCGCTGGCGCGGGGTGCAGCGCGATAGACCCCGCGACAAACAAGCCGACCGTAGGGCGGCCATCACAACCATGTACCAACCAAACTGCTGCAGAGAAAACGACCCGACAATAAACAGACCACACGCAACCCGGCCAACACCAAACCAGCCAGGCATGCAAGGGTCGAAACGGGAACGGCACCCCACAGGCTGGCGGCACCATGATGCGCTACGCCCGCCGTCGACCATACCCATGGACACAACACAGCGTCGCAACTCTACCATTATACCACCGACCAACCCACCGCAACGAACTACTGCGAACCCCCTGCCCCCCGGAGAAGCCCAAGCTAGAACGAGTCAGGAGGCGTGAGTACGCGTCACGGCATGCGAGTCCCATAGCACGTGCTTCTTCAAGTCGTCTCACGCCTACCGAAAACCAACCCAGGTGGGGGTGCCTGCAGGACAGGGCCTTTGGCCTGGATCCGGGCCCCTGGGCCCCAGAATTCGGAGGTTGATGAGGATGTGCGATGGGCCCCTCCCCCACGTGTCATTTGCCCGAAGGAGATGAATGTGAGACTTTGGTCGAACATGGGTTACCACTCTGGGCAGCACCCGCAGTGGGGTACTGCTCGCGGTGAGCGCGCCCTTCCCCCATGAGGGGGAGCCACTTTGTGGGGGCACGTAAAGTAGGGCTGTTGGTCGGTGAGCAAAAGCCCCTTGGTGAGACTTCCCTTGGGGCCAACCCCAGTCCCGAGATGACCTACCTACCTACCTAAACTGTGTCGCGTTCTTGTGTTGAGCATGAGTCGCTGTGCAAATGTTAACACCAGTCCTGCCGCCAGGTCGTTTTGTTTCAGTCCGTTCCACAACTCGTCAGCTGTTTGGCATGCTGGTTCTGCAGCGCATGCCTCTCTTAGTGCTGCTGCCCCTTTTGCTTACTTCTGGAGGCATTCCATATTTTACTGATTTTCTGGCGCTAAGCGGCATTCTGCGTATTTCTGCGTTACATTGGATTTGAGCACATATTTTAGTTATATTTTTGCACAGCGTTATTCAAAAACAGCGTGGTTGACAACATCTGACATTTTCCTGTCGTCATTATTGTTGCGCACGCTGCCGTTGCAGTTTGTATTTGGTGTCTGTGTGACCTCCGTTGCCAGTAACCGAAAAATTGTTTTCCAAACCACAATCTCCGGTTCCGTTTTCTTCCCTAATCCCAGTTAAAAAAAAACCCATATCCTTCGGGCAGCGAACGCTACGGCCGCCATTAAAACTGGACACACCTGCCATTTAGTGGCTGTTGGAAAAAAAGAAAATCATTCCCCTGATCCCCATGACAAATACAACGAAGGTTACCGATGTATAATCGACAGTCACAAGTGGTAGCCTTGAAAGGGAATGTAAATGCCGGCGTAGCCTGACGTGCCCGCCTTTTCATTTCCTTGTGTGGTTTGAGTGTGCGAGGCCTCGCGCACTGATTGTTTCCGTTGGATAATGTTGTGTACCGTGTCATACGTGATCAACACTGTGTCTACACACACATACACCGCAAGAATCAAATGTGCTTGGTAGTATGGTACTGCGCCTGCAGTCTTACGCCGCATATCCACCCAGTAAACCATAACATTACGTGTTCAGACTGCGCAAGGCCTCGCGCACTCCGGATGCCTAACTTTGTATTTTAGTTTTACTACAGAGCACATGTGTTTTACCGAGCATGGGAAGTCTGGCTGTCATACACGGTCAATGCTGCTTCGTCAATACAATGTGAACTTTAATAACGTGTGAAAGCTGTGTATTTACACAACCTCCAGTCATTACGGTTTTTCTGGTTCCATACTAAACTCTACTTCGAATATCTCGAGTGCGCGAGGCTTCGCGCACTCAGAGCAGCGTAGAACATAAAAAAAACCCCTGATTCCGGAACAGGGGTTGTGTAATGCCTGAAAAACAATCTATTCCACAATGCTCAAAAACACATTCATCAAATATCCAAAAAACGTTTTTGTAGTGTTGTGAACCAGACATTTTCCGCGCGTCTGATGCGCAAAACAGGCTGCAGTTTGCGTGGGCTAAGGCTTTGGGCAAGGTGGCTGAGTACCCTCCTTTAAAACACTCAGATAGTACCCCTGATCCTCTGCAATAAACTCTCTTCATAGGTCCCCTAGTGAAAGAAGACGCCTGTTCTGTGAGCAGATGAAATTGTGCACATGGGCTCTAGCCAAGGTGGCTGAGTACCCTGCTTTACAAAACTTGGATAGTACCTGTGATCCTGTGCAATGAACTCTCTGCATAGTTTTGTGCAGAGGAAGCTCCTTGTACTCTCAACATATTAAATTTTGCACATCGGCTCTAGCCAAGGTGGCTGAGTACCCTACTGAAGATGATCTACACCACTTGATGACGTCAGAAAATGCTCCTGTTCAAATGATGCACAAGACGCCTTCTTTGTGGTAGAGGGCAGCATTCTGAGCTGACCACGTGCATCCCCATAGAGGGTTGCGCCCATAGATTGTTGGGCACTGTCTACAGCAAGAAGGTTTAGGGGGGGAGGGGGGATCGGTCCAAAGAATACGGTGCAGTGAATGCAGTTAACAAGACAGCTTAAGGATGTCCCCTTCAGTCATCCACTTCCCAAAAACACTTCAATCTTTGAATTCTCCAATGCCATCTTGGTACTAGGGGGCGGTGGCCTACGCTGCTGGGACGAATTCCTTATCCACCGGGCTTTTATTTTGCTCACCAATGAGTCACGCAGAACGGACAATTACGAGTTAGCAAGTCTTGCAGCTTTAGCGTCGTTGCTAGCGGCAAGTGCACAGCTGTGCCTTGCATTTATGCTGAACGTGTTGTGTGTTTGCAGAACCCAACTTCCCTAACCCTCCAACAGCAAGCAGCATTGTCGTGGTAGGCCCATGCCTTGGTCTTGCAACCTTCATGCGCACAATCATAACGACAGCAGTGCCCTGGTTTTAAAAGGAAACGCCCATCAATAGTTCTAGCCGCCGTGCTTGCAATCTTTGGAGTATGGAAGGATTGCCTATCCAAAGTGCCGAGCCCAGTGTCCCCATCACTTGACGTCTCGAGCGTAGGTTTCGTTTTTGCCATCGTTGGTACTGCTGCGGTAGGTTGCGGGGACGGGGTAGCAGCAGAGAGGCTGTGTAGGGCCACTGCATTGGACACAGCAAGCTTGAATCACCCCATACATGCCATTGTGGTGTTGGGTAAGATGGCACAAAACACCTACTGCAAGACAGTTCCCAGACTAGCAATAGGTAGTTTCGCCAAGTGCCCCACACACACCTTTGTCAAATATTATACGATCTTATGAGCTGGATGTCAAAACGGGGCACGGTAGGGTGGAAATTGGAAACGTGAGGTACACTATGGTTGAGTAGCCTAAAGTAAAGTCCAGTAAACCAAACCTTTGCATCTTAAACGGCACACATCACAACACAAAGCAATGCAACGCAAAAACGGTACTACAGTGGATCATGGTACTACGTGCATTGCGAGTCCCTAACCCCAACTCAGAGGGCTGCGCAACAAAGAGTAGACTACCAGTCCCTAACCTCTCCTCCAATGGCCACGCAAAAAGGCGTGGTTTGCTTGTCCCCAATGCCACCTCAAGGGGGCCCGCAGCAAAGCGTAGATTGTGAGTCCGTAACCTCAGCTCAAGGGGCGCCACAATACTGACCAACATGGCGTTGTGAAAAAAACAAACAAGTAGAACACCCCGAATTTGATATTATTTAGGGCAATTCCCATCCCAGGTTGTCACAGGGCCACCAAACGCTGCTGGTCACGCTGTTCCACGCTTCACAAACACTCAGTAAGTAAGTAAGTAAGGCCGGCCGCGTCCGCAGCCTCATCTGTCATCTCCCTGTTTGTTTTACATGGTGGCCGCCTCTGGTGGGAAGGAGAGGTCTCCACCATCAGTTCGCCTGGCGACCTCTGTCTCACCTCATCGTTGAGTACTTCAACCAGGTTCCCTCGGGGCATGACCGGCGGTACGTTTTGTTCAGTTGCTGCCCTCACAGTCAGCTCCTTCCAGTCACCCATCGAAGGACCCCCCGGCCTTCCCCCCCTAGCACAGCCTTTTGGGTGCCTGCAGGCAGGTTTCCTGTGGATAGCTGTCGCCAATAGCGCATCATTGCTCTCCACCACATTCCACCACTCCCCATCTCTCACGGGTTGGAGTACCCACTAGCCTCCCGGATGCACTTGGGTGTCGTCCATCCCCGGCTGGAGGCCGGGGGGTGACCATTTCCACGTTCCGCCAGGTCCCGCTCACGCGTGAACCTACGTGTACTCGGGCCATCGACCCGGGGACCTCCGGGTCAACCCTCACCCCTGTGGACACCTCATGGCCGTCCCGGAGTTCAGGGCCTTTCCTGACTTCCCGTGGTCAGGCTCCCCATGGTTGGCCCATGGTTCACCAGTCCATGGCAACTGGTCTCCCAATCCAACGGGGCTGTTGCTCGACGTCCTATTTCCCTTTGCCACATCCCGTCACCCATCTCGGCCTACTCCCCGCGTCCCGTGCTTTCCCGTTCTCCTGCAGCTGTTGTGCGACCCTAGCCACGCTTTCTTCTTGGTCCCGTCCCCTGTTCCCATCACTGATCCCGTGTTTTTACCCCACCGGGCCGCCAGCAACCCTGTGGCGAGGGCCCACTGGATTTTCATCCATACGGGGACCGTTTTGTGCGCCCTGCACGGGTCGCTCCCTTCCCGCCCTCTTTTGTTTGGGTGGTTTGTTTCCTTCTGGACCTGTTGGGGGCCCTTCTTCTTGGCCCCGCATCCGCTTCCCACATTACCCGTGCCTATTCCCCACCTGGTCACCTGCGTTTTTTTTTCCGCGCTCTACCCGCGGCCCCTCATCTGCACCGTTTGCTCCTACCCGTTCACCCGTTCCCAGCTCGCTATGTGCTGTGCGCCCTCAGGCGGTGCCTTGTGGTTTTGTTCTTCGTTTTTTTTTCGTGGTCTGCCCCCCCCTATTTTCCCTCTGTGTGTCCTGCCTTGTGGATTCCTGCCCCTGCCGCGTTGCTCTGTTCTCTTTTGTTTTTTTTTACCCTCCTCCCTGCATGGACGCACGTCAGCACTGCACTGGTAATCGGGTCACGGCTCCCCTCGGTGTTCGTCTCCGGTCCCCTCACCCTCTCGGGGCGTGCCCCTGGGCGGTCCCCGGCCAAGCCAGGTGGGCGCCCGTCCCTCGCGTCACTCTCCTTTCTTTTCTCTCTTCTCTCTCCTCCCCCCCCCGTCACCTGCCTCTCGCCCGCCCTCTTACCGCTGCTCTCCTCCTCTGTGTGCTCTCCGTGGCTCTTCTCCACGCCAGGGCTGTCTCTGGCGCGCTCTCACGCGCCTCTCTGCCTCCGCCCTGTTCTCGGTCCTGTAGGCCGACTTTGGCGGCCTCCCCAGGTACCTCTTTGGGGGGTTTCCCCTGTCGTTCGCCCCCGCCGGCCTCTCCTCTATCAGCTCCCTGATTATGGGGCAGGGCGGCTCACCCACACTCAGTGCTGACTCGTGCCCCGTTAGCGTACCAAGGCTAGCGGCTCTGCTTGGAGAGTAGATGGATTGGACACAATGCTCAATGCGGGTGGCAGCGCCCCGCACCAAGGGTCTGTTGTCCGCGGGCTGACGATTGCATTTGACATGTCGGGACAACAAGGATCGTTTGTATAGCGCCTCGTCTTGCCAATGTGGTGCTCCGGAAGGGGTCTAGAGGTTGGGGGGTATCAGCCTCACAGGTCAGTGTCCTCTGTTGGTATGGAGCAATGAACCCAGAAAAAGATTAGATGTGGTGGGAACGCCCAAAAAGGTAGAATTCGCTCACACAAGGGTGTAACTCTGAGCTTCAGGGTGATTAATCTCAAACTTGCTTCTTTATCCCTGCTATCATGCGCTCCCAGCACACACTACGTTCTTGCCTGGGTAATCACCCATAACACCTTTGTGACCACAAATTTGCCGCATTTGCGCTAAACAAATACTGCGGCGGAAAATAAATGTCTGAGTCTTTCTCTAGCGTGGAATATTTTTAAGCGCGGAGTACACTTTTTTAATGCGGATTATGCTTTTAGCCAAACCAATATGACCTCCCAAAAATTACTGCATCTAACAAAAAACCGGACCGTTCTTGTGTGTCTGTTCTTGTTTGTGCTGAATGGTTCTTTTTGTTGTGTATGAGCGGGTGCTAGTTGTGTTCCTTGTCCGTTGTTGTGGGGCACGGGTGCGGTGTGTCTGCTGCATCCTTTCTACGTACTACTGCGTTTGTTGTGTTTGGAGCTTTGCAACCTGGTTGGATTGGATGAACTGAGAAAGTTAAAATAGGCTTCCACTGTTGATGCTTTGATGATATTCTTTTGTTTGTGTCTCTGCTTGCTCCTGCTGCTTCCTGCTGTAGCTCAGGTTTTCCAAATACAAATTGTTTGTTGAAATAAACCAAAACTCCCAACTACCCACAGTGCAAGAAGAGGAAATACAGAATGAAAACCACAACATGAAGGGCTGCAAACAAAGGAGAAAGGAGAGACAATGTATCTACAAAGGAACTCACAATAACTAGAGATTTAGGAAACGATAGTTAGAAAATATCCTACATTCACGGGGAAACTGCCGACATGGGCACTCTCTCTTTTATAGTGCCATCTAGAGATGTGCAATCTTTGTTTAGGGTCCCATAGGTGCTGAGATGGCATGGTTCGTGGCGCTGAGGTCACTGCCATGTCACATGGCATCTTCCTACTTAGCTAGGCTGAATGGGAAATGAACCCAGGACCTCTCAAAAAGAGATGCCCCAGCCCCCAAGGGTGCAGACCACTAGGATAGCTAAGCATTCATGAGAAAATATAGAAAAATGTATAGGCTCTGGATCAATGTCAGCGCCTCAGTCAGTCCAGTAAGTGGTGATTAAGTCCAGTCAATTGGGGGGTCAGGGGTCCACACAACATCTAAAGTTCAATGTTTGTTTTTATAGGTCGAAATGCTTTGTCAGCCCGGTTTGGAGAGGCCAAAACTAAGATAACAATGCAGTATGCCTCTAGGCCTCTTTAAAACAACTAAAGCTTACCTTTTGGCATGGAAATGCAGTTTTTCTTACTCCCACTCTGTGCTGTGGTTGCCACCACTGTGGCATTCTAGAGGAAAAAGGGTATTTTCCTTGACCTCCCCATGGTTTCAGCATCCTTTTTACAATTACGTACGGGCCCGCGCCACAGGGTTGCTGGCGACCCGGTGGGGTATAAACACGGGATGATGGGACAAGGGGACAGGGCGGGGAAGGGCGTGTGGCTAGGGCCGCACAACAGCCCGACGGGGTAGGGAGTCCATCGGACGCTGGGAACGGGCCGGTGCCGGGATGAGGCAAAGGGGAATGGGACATGGGGTAAGCGAGGAGACCAAAAGCGCCAAGCAACAGCCACGTGGGATTTGGAAACCAGTCACCATGGAGTGTTGAACCATGGGCCAACCATGGGGATCCTGACCACGGGAAGTCGGAAAAATGCCCTGAACTCCGGGACGGCCGTGAGGTGTCCACTGGGGTGAGGGTTGACCTTGAGAACCCCGGGTCAATGACCTGAGCACTCGTAGGTTCACGCGTGAGCGGGCCCAGGGGGAACGTGGAAAGGGTTGCCCCCTGGCCTCCAGCCGTGGATGGACGACATGCAAGTGCATCCGGGAGCCGAGTGGGTACTCCAACCCGTGAGGGATGGGGAGTGGTGGAATGTGGTTGACAGAGAGAGAAAAGTTTATAGTGGTTTCAACGCTGTGTTTTTGTCTCTCTTGCTGCTTGCTGCTGGTGTAGGGCTTCCTGCTGCTTGTTTTTGGAGATGAAAACCTTTTGTTTGCAGAAATATAGTCAATCCAGGATAACCCAAGCCAGAGGTGTGCAAGGAGAAGAGAATCAGGATCAAAGCATGAAGGGCTGCAGTGTAAACAGTGAAAGATGAAAGGATATTCACAGAAACTGCAACTCAGCATATTCACAAAGATAGCTGAAATGTTTTGGAAAAGAGTTGGAAAACTGCCCCATGGTCACTCTATCTCCATAGTGCCATCTGAGGAGCTGTGCACTCTTTGTTTTGGGTCCCATATGTGCTGAGGTGGCAGGGCATGTGGCGATGAGGTCACTGCCATGTCACATGGGATCTTCCTACTTAGCTAGGCTGACCAGGAATTGAACCCAGGACCTCTCAAAAAGAGGTGCCCAGCCCCCTAGGGTGCATACCACTAGGACAGCTAAGTATTTATGGAAAAGCATAGATAAATTCATAGGCTCTGCCCTGGATATGTCAGTACTCAGTCAACTCAGGAAAAGATGATTTGCCTCACATTGAAAGGGAATTAAGGGGTCCACTCCATATCCTGATTGGGTGTTTGGTTCCATAGGTCAAATTGTGTTATCACCAGTTTTGGTGGGACCAATACTAAGAATGAAATGCCTGGATGCTCAATGCATCTCTAATACAACTAGAGTATGCCTCAAAGCATTTGAAAAGCACTTTTCTTACTCCCCCCTTGTGCTGTGGTGGCCACCACTGTCGCATTTTAGGAAAAAGGGATTTTTTCTTGGCCTTCCCTTGGTTTCCACATCTACTTTAAAATACCTATAGTTTCCCTCACACAGAAAAATGGGGGCTCACCATGGCTGGCGCTCTTTTGCTGCTCTGTTCGTAACATTTCCTACAGAAGACTCAGCGCTCATGGCGCTGTCGGGGCTCATGTGGCTTGGTTGGGTTAGTTTGGGAGCATGCCAAAACATGTGCATGTGCATCCCTCCCTCCAAGACGCAGCGCGACACAAACCCAACGCAAGACACAATATACACACTCGCATGGGTTCTCGTAAACCTGGTGGCGACCTGTGACCTGTCTTAGGGCGAAGGGAGTCTCTCAAAAATTAAATTGCCCCTTGGTGGGGTCTTGGGTTCTGCTCAGTCTCTCCAGGCTGCTGCGTTTCGGCCCGAACACGGCCTACTCAGCGTGGCTGCGCGTGGGTATCTGCAGAGGCAGGAATGGGAGAATGTTGGACGAATCCACGCAAAAGCAAAGCGACGACACCAAAATCCGTCAAATGACGGCCTAGAATTTTTCTAAGACAACACACCTGAGCAGAATCCAATCGTGCATCAGAAGCACATTTTTATAAAAATTATAGTCATCTCTAGATTTTTTAAATCAAGAAGTTCCTACGCATAAAAAGGCGGCGCGCAGGAGCGGCTCCTAGCGAAGCGCCGGAAAATGCAGAAATAATGGCATTATAAACGTATGTCTCACGTAGTCTTGAAAATGACGAGACACACATTAATAAATAAACATACAGATTCCACCTACACTAATAGAAGTGTCAAAAATTCAAGAATTCGAAAATCAACGAAAACACTTCAATGAATCAGGTATAAACTACAGGTATGCTCGTCTCGTATGCCGCATACACATTGCTCGTCTCGTGTCTCCGTGAACGAGTCTTGTAGCAGCGCTAACAACGATAGGACGCGATAGAGGGATTGATTAGAAAGATTGCAGATGATTGGAGGTCAGATCAGGGTGATTAGACATACACACAAGTGCATAGCAACGTTCTTCGCGTGCACCCTTCACTTGCTCTCTCTCTCCAGCGGTAGGTAAGGTGAGTAAGCCCAGGTGGGGCCACCCCCTGGTGGAGTCGTGATTGAGGCTCAGATGGGCAGGTTTGCCCAACGCAGTCTTGCATGCTCGCGCATTCACACACGCATTAAAGGTAGGCCACACGGAGTGCGCACGGTAAATCTTGTTTAGGCTACCCAGGGGCTCCTCGGTACGTTCTTTAAGAGAACCTGAGGAGTCCCTCAACGCTTGCTTGCTTGACAGGGAAGCTGATCTTCAGCGCGTTTGCGGACACTGTATTATAGGTCACACTGAGAACCGTCTAATACGGGGAGTGTGGCTTGGTTCCTCTGCCGCAAACATCCCTTCATTTGCCTTTGCTTTACAGGTGGGCAGGTAGGGTGATTGGTGCAGCAGCATACCATTCTTTTCATGCCCTGCTAAACAAGGGCGCAGATCACACAAACAAGTAACTCCCCTCTGCCTGTGGCAGAGCAGGGAGTCCGACTCCATCGACATCTGCGCCGTGCACGCAAGAGCACCTCTTCCCTCCAAGCCCTAGCAGGGGAAACGCGTTGTGGCGTCCCCTGTTAGGCCACAGTTGCTTAGCAGCGCTGTGTTCTCTTGTCTTCTTCACAGGAGGGTCGCTAGGACCCACGACATGTTCTTCAACACCACCCAGTAGAGTGTGCGTGTAGGAGTGGTAGTCCTGAGTGGGGGCTTGAGCCAGTTGCGCAGTGCTCGCCCACCAGGATGGTGCCACTGTAGGGTGTGTAGGACCTGTAGTGCGTGTGTCACTGTCCAACCCGTTTCCTGCAATCTTAGCAGGGTTGGTGGGCTGTGGCAGTGGTTAGGTCAGTGTTTTGGCCGCTTAGCAAAACGGCGTTTTCATGCCTTCATAGCTTTTGGCCACCCCTCACTGTAGTAGACAGATAGGTAGGGAAAACAATACCTGGATTAGTACGCTTGGTATTCCCCAAAGGTTTTGCGCCAGCACAGAAATGGGGCGCTTAGGGGAGGGGAGACCCGGGGCGTACCCCGTGGCATCAATAAGCCAACCCTCCAGGTTTAGCAAGCGTGCAGACTTGGGTATAATTAGGACACCACTTCTGCGGCTTGCTCTCAGGACCTTAGGAATAGCACACTCACACATACCCTTCGGCAGGTAAGGGTAAGGTTCAGTCCCTATCTTTAGTCTTAGAGGCAAGCGTCTCAGCGAGCCTCAGCAACTCACCAAGGTTGTTCTGGGACAAGTAGTCCTCCAGAACTGAGTTTAGGCGTCCATCAGGTAGAACAAATGCAGAGAAGGGCTCCCAGGTGGCCTCTTTGACTCCAAACCCTTCTCAGAGGTAAGGAAGCGCCAACCCTGGCGATAGCGGTGGCGTAGGACAGACTTCACCAGGTAGAAGCCCTCCTTAGCCATCTCCTCGGCGTTCATGTCGGGGAGTTCACCTTCAACTTCCATAGGGCTGGCAGCCCCTTGTAGGTCCAGAGCGGCGATTTCCTCGTCGTTCAGCTCCCACTCCTCCCCACAGAGGTCTTCGGGATCATAGTAGCGCTTCAGGTGTTGAGCAGCGCACACCAGGGTCCCCCCTAGACGGGGAGATCACCGCACGGTGATACGGTGTCCATCCACTGATAGAATCTTGTACGGCCCGAAGTATGGGTCATCGCTGGTAGAGCGTGGCCAGGCAGGTAGTCGACTGTGGTGCACAAGCACCCAGTCCCCCTCTTGGTAGGTGGCCGGTACTCGGTGCTTGTTCTTCTTGTTCCACTGACGCTCCCTCACTCTCTGGAGCATAGCCTTGGCCTTGTCCACCTTCGCTTGTTGCTCTTGGACCCATTCACCCACAGAAGAATGGGTGTCCTCTGGATAGGGGGCATGTAGGAACCATGCCGGGCGCCCTAGGAATAGCTCATGGGGCGAGTAGCCAGTAGCTGAACTCTCTCGGGAGTTCATCATTAAGGATATGACGGGGAGTAGTCTCACCCAGTCTCTGGTGCGTTCAGTTTTGCACCATATCCGTACATTCTCCTTCAGGACACAGATCTGTCGCTCACATAGGGGGTTGCTCGTGTGAGAGTAGGGAATCCCCGTAGACACCTGGACATTGAGGGATCTCACGACCCTCTTGTACGAGCCAGTATCTGAGCGTACTCGTACGTCCTCATCGGAGTTGATCTCCTTGGGCGCCCCATAGACACAAAACCACTCCTCCAGGAGTATCTTGATAGTCTCCTCCCCGGTAATGTGCTTGGTACATGGGAACACCCTGGTAAACTTGGTCAACCCACAGGTTACCACGAGGGCGAAGTCATAGCCCTTGAACTTCGGCATCTCCGTGTAGTCCACGTATAGAACACTGTTAGCACAGTGAGGGATGGGCAGGGTCGAGTAGAGACCTCTGTCCCTGATATCCCCTGGTTTACAAGACCTGCACGGGCACTTGTCGGCGATAGGCTGGATGGTTTTCCACAGTTGGTCGTCAGTCCACGTAGTGTGGAACCACTGCTTGAACAGCCTCAGGGTGCGGTCAGCACCCACATGACCGCTGGACTCATGGGTCCACTTCAGCAGCGCCGGGACTCGGTCACTAGGCACCACAATGCGGTCCTCGTGCCAGAGGTAGCTCTTGTACCTCTTCCACTGGTCTTGGTTGACCAGGAGGGGTTCAAGACGTTTCTCCAGGCGCTTGTAGATATCCCCAAACTCCTTCGGGTACTCAGATTGTTGGAGTCCATCCAGCAGGCATATCATCGTCATGTTGAGGTCCAAGTGGACGTCCATACAGCTGAACGCCTCCTTAGCCAGCGCTTCAGACCGGGCACCAATCAGGGCGTCGAAGTTGTTGCGGCTGATGTAGTCGGCACACTCGTTCTTCACTCCCTGGATATGGTGTATCGTCAGCCGTAGTTGACTGAGGTAGGTCCACCAGCGCCGTAGCTTGGCCTTCTCAGGTGTGGGACCCTTCTGAAAACTGCGGACCGGTTCTTGGTCGCATAGCCAGACCACAGGGTTACTCCCCAGCAGTCGTGCTTGTGAGGATAGCACCAGCATACCCGCGAGCGATTCCTCCTCATACGTGGAGTAGTTCCCCCTGGCCTGGCCCCACTTCCAGTTCCAGTGGCCCAGAGGTACTAGGCCCCACTTGTCGTCGGGGTAGCTGTGCTTGAGGGTTCCATCTCGGTTGAGACCTTCCGTCCCCCATTGGGAAATGGCCGAGTCGAACTCCTCCTTCTCTAGTGCTTGCCATTGGAACAACGTTCCACCACCGCCCACATTGCTGGTGTCGGTCACCAGGAGACTCTCCCCTTGTGCCCTAGGCACGCCCAAGCACTTAGCGTTGGCTACCTTGTCTTTGAGCTCATCAAACGCTTGTTGCTCTTGTGGGCCCCAGCGCCAAGTAGTACTCTTCTTGATCAAGTCCGTCAGGACGGCGCTGGTGTAGGTGAAGTTTTTGATGTGGCGGCGATAGAAGTTGCACGCCCCAATGAAACTGCGTACATCATGAAGTCCTTTCTTGGGGTCTTCGTGTCGTACCTTGGCATCCATCAGGGGTTTGGCCTTAGAGGCCGCTGGGGTCCACCACCCATAGCCAACGTCAAACCCCAGGTACTGCATGGTCTCCTGGATGAACTCACACTTCTCCAGCTTGAGTCGTGTGTGGTTCTCCTGGCAGACGGCAAAGAACTCACCCAAGAGGATTAGGTGATCCTCCTGGGTATTGGTCCCGAGGCATACATCGTCGATGTGAGCCTCCATCTGGGCACCACGGGATATGAGCTCCTGCACCTTAGGTCTCCTTCGTAGGATGGACAAGATCTTGTTCATCAGCTCTTGGAACAGAGCGGGTGCGTTAGCCACGCCAAACGGCATGACCTTCAACTTGAACACCCTCCCCTGAGGGGTGATGAAGGCCAGTAGTTCCTGTGCGTTGGGCGTCAGGTCCACTTGCCAGAATCCGCTCCTCTTGTCCATCTTGGTCTTGTAGCGGCAGGAGGCTATCTTCTCCAGGGTAGACTCCATATTGGGAATGGACCCTGAGTGGTTCAGCGTCTTCTTGTTCAGCTCTCCGTAGTCCACTACCAGCCGTTTGGCTGTAGACCGAGGTTTAGCCACCAGGAAACAGGGGCTGCAGTGTAGGGGGTAGTCCCCGTCCTTGTACTCCAGGACTAGGCCAGCGTCGATACATTCTTGTATCTGTCGCTCAATCTCGTTGGCCTGCTCTTTAGGAGCTGGATAGGGTCTCCTCCGGATCTTGTGACCCACGAACTCGGGTTTCAGCTTGAGGTCCATCTGTACCAGCCTGTCACATGAGGCTGGAGGGGGTAGTTCTCCGAACACCTCCAGATAGGTCCTTATAAGCTTCTGTACCCGCGGGTCCAATACCTTGGTCTTGTCCTCCATGTCCTCGTCAGAGTGTAAGTTGCTTGCCCCCTGAATAGACGTCGGGAGGTGGTCCTCCATCGACTCTTCGCCAGTGGTAGTGTCCTTCAGCCCTTGGTAGGCATATAGGAGGTCTTGTTCAACCATCTCCGGTGGACGGTGGCAACATAGGCACGCTCCAGGGGGTTCACATACACATTCCTCCGAGAGGTCGTCCTCCTCTGGGGTCCTCACATGGGCGCCCCACACGCTCTTCATAAGCTTGAGATCTACGTCCCTTTGCCAGGTGGTGATCTTCTGTTCGAGGTCCTCCTTCAATTGGGATAGGTATCCCATACGTCCTTGCTTCGGTGGCCATGAGCTGCGGGTAGGCTTCACGTAGCATAGCCTTTTCGCCACCAACTTCCTCTTGGAATCCACATACTCCCTGAGCCTGGATCGAGGGTCCAGCTCCTCGTCCACGGGGTCTTCCACCCTCATGGAGAGTAGAAGTTTCAGTGGGGCGACGTACTCGCCGTTCTCCACTTCCTCCACACAGGTCTGCACGAAGAAGGTGTCGTGCTCAGTTTCGTCTTCTGAGTGGATAGAGCTAGGTAGCTCAGATAGTCCACACTCAGAGACTCCATCAGGAACAGGTACATGACAGGGAGAGTTCGGGGCGTTGGTGTCAGTCACGACGTACTCATCTCCTCCAGGTGTAGTTTTAACAGCATCTTGAGGTCGTAGGCGATCCTTCAAGTCACCCAAGGCGAGTCCGTCGCTTTCTCGTTGTATAGCCTGGACCAGAGTCCGGTCCAGATCCTCCCAGGGGATGGAGGTAAGACCTCCGTCCACCACGCTCAGCATACTCCCCCATCCGGTTTTCCCAATAGGCGTCTTACGACCCAGAGGCACGTAGATGGCCTCATCAGGTAACCGAACAGAGCTGATAGTCAGCCTGTGCAGGAGGTTTCGCCAGTATTCGTTGCCCCCATGGGCTCCCCAATCGCGGGAACACAGGACCATACGGGAACGTTCCAAGGCCACCTTGGTCAGCACCTTCCCCAGTTCACTGAACCTGGGGTTCCCGTAGGCCATCCCGAAAGAGGGCCAGTAAAATTTGTAGCTGCAGTTCTTCCCCTTGCTGCAGTAAAGGTCCAGTACATGCTGCTTGTTGCTGGCGAACAACTCCACACTCAGGTCTTCTCGAGAGTAAGCCAACTCCTTCAGACCTTGGTCTAGGACTTCCCCCAATAGTTGATAGTCCTCAGTTTTGGAGGCCGCCATCATGTTCGAGGGCTCCTCCTTCGATTGCCTCAGGTAACTCGAGGTATGTTCCGATTGCTCCAGTGGCACAGACTCTCTACCACTGCCGTGGTCCACGTAGAGGAGGTAGAGCGCTTGCAGCGTCAGGGATTGTATCTGGGAGTGCTGTACGAAGAAGTCAGTCCCCAGTACAAAGTCGAAGGCCTCAGTGTCCATCACATAGAACCGATGGGCGATAGTCTGGGAGCCCATAGGTACCTCCACTTCACAGTCCATGCAGCTGTGCACCACATGCCCATCCCCCACGCGTATAGCAGCGGTGGTCATGGTGTTCTTCAGGCTCCCACAAGGTAAGATTTTCTTGGCCACTATAGATATGGTTGCGCCAGTGTCCAATACCCCCAGGTATTCGCGTCCCCCTAGTCGGATACGTACCCAAAACACCAGGTCTTCGGTGCCACCAGAGCGTCCCCGTCAGAACTCCGCGGGACAAATCACCTCGAGCCCCTTGTTCTGCAATTTGCGGGCCATCTTCATGAAACGGCTCCTCTTCTTAGCGTTGCCGTCATCACCACCTTCATGCTCACGCTTGGCTCCTTGTTCTTGCTGGGCCTGCGTCTGTGAGCGTCTGGTAGGACCAGACTGCCCTCCAGAGGGCTCGGAGTTCCCCCCTGGATTAGGGTTGGGGTTGCCTCCGTTCCTGTCCTTGTTCTTGTTGTCGGGCTGGCGGTTAGCGCCTCCTCCTCATAGACCTTGACCCTTGTCTTGCCCTTGACCACGTCCTTTCGACTTGCCCTTGCCGGAGTCGTTGCCTTTGCTTTTGCCTCGACTTTTGCCTGAGCATTTGCCAGGATCTTCACCCTTAAGCTTCGCCGATAGGCGTTGCTTATGGTAGCACTCATCCTCGTAGTGCTTCCGCTTCCCGCAGAATGCACACGTGATGGTGCACCTGTAATGATCCGGCAGCTTCGCTTTGGCGCCGGTGTTCTTCTCCTGCTGCTTCCCCTGGACTACGAAGCAGTCTCGCTGCTCGCAGTCAGGGGCGTGCTGCAGGTGGCCCTGCTCGTCCCTGGCATCACATCAGAATAGCTCCTTCACGTTCTCCATGACACGGGCGTGGGCGTGTTTGGGGGTAGTCCCCTGCCCAGGTCGGCACCCTTGGTACCCTTTGCCATGGCCTCCAGAACGATCCACCACCAGGACGGCAGTTGTTCAAGTGCTAGTCGCTCTCCTTCTCCAGCGCCAGCTCCAGGAGTAGCACGCATAGATCCTCGTAGCGGAGGGATCTAGCCTTGCGCTCTGCCGTCGAACGGCACTCGTCCCACAGCTCTCGAGGGAGCTCCGCCACCAACCAGAACAGCAGGTCGTCGCTGCTGTAGGAACCGGGCGTCAGTCGTCCAGCCCAGTGATCCAGGTCAGCCAACAGCTCAGAGACCCTGCCAGGTTTGGGGTTGTTGGGCAGCACGGGCAGGTTCTGGATCTCGGCCCTGATGGAGAGGTCGGTTTCGTAGGTCGGGTACTGCCTCTCCAGGGCAACCAACACATCGGCAAAGGTGGCAGAGTTAGTCACGATCTGCCTGACCTGCTTCTCCAGGTACTTGGTCTTGCAGCACTGCAGGAGCAGATCGCACTTGACTCGCCCACTAGCGTGGGTTTGGCCGGTCAATCGGAGAAACCGGCCAAAATTCTCAGCGAACTCGCTGAGGTCCTTGCCTGTGAACTCAGGCAGGTTCACCACGATCTTGGAGGTGGCAATAGCCTCCGCCTCCTGAGACCTGCGTCCCTCAGGGCGTCGGGTCTTCTTCTTCTTCTTCTTCTACTTCTTCCCCTTTGGGTCCTCGGGGTCCTCCGGGTCATCGTCCTTCGAGGGCGAAGTAGAAGTCATCGACGGCGGCTCGTCATCGGAGGGGTCTCCGCCTAGATCAATAGAGCCATAAGGCTCTACGTCCACCATTGCCCTCAAGGCTGTCGTCCCTCGTCGAGTTCGTCACGTGGCTGTAGGGCGGCTGGGCCGTTCTCGGCACGAAGGGACTTCTCGGTATAGCTGCAGGAGTCGGCATCGGTCGGCTCCTCAGGCTCCCCAGGGTGTTTGTCAACCCTGCCGCCAGGTGGTTGGCCTGTACTCGGTGGGGTGACACTCCCACTGTGGTAGGTGACGCTTGGGGCGGGATCATCAGGGGCTCCAGTTTCTCTCGGATCTCTTGAGTGAGGTCGCCCACGATTTTTGAAGTGGCTCCTCGGAGCACCTCGTTGATCTCTGACCGCGTCAGGGACCTGTTGGAGGATCTCCCCGATCCTCTACTCCTGCCACCAAGAGACTCAGGTCCTCTCCTCAACCCACTCAAGGTTGCATAGCGAGGTGCATACCCAGGAACATCCACATAGGTTCCAGTAGCGGGTAGTGGATGGGGATATTCAGCCGCATACCATCGCGGCGCAGAGCTGGAAGCCACCGGCTCACTGGCAGTAGTTGCCTCAGGGAGCGCAGTGGTAGGTGGGCCCATACCATAGGCGGGGTAGGGAGGCATGCCAGTAAAGCCTGTGCCCTCTGCCATAGGCGGGTTGGTTATGGGAGTGGATGTTGCGGCGGCTGGGTCTGGAATTGGGAGTGTGGTGGTTATAGCAGAGGGTGATGCGTGGGGGCCAGAAGCGCTTGGTGCGCCTTCGAAGGTAGGGTCATTCGTCAGGTCTTGCCCTTGTTCCTCTCCCTCGTCTGCTCCGTCTCCAGCATCCTTCTCTCTCTCTCTCTTCCTCTTCACAGGCTGAGAGACCACCACTTCGACAGACAGGGCCCCGAAGGCCGTCTGGAGTCCATCCAGGGAGTCCTCAGCCGCTTCCACTGGCCCATGTAAGGGCTCCGAAGGTACAGCGCCAGGTGCTGGCCTTGCCGGTGCCTCAGGCGCTGTCTTCACGTCGGCGTCCTCCTTTCTTGTATCCATCTTCGTTCGCCCTTCTGCTTATATGTGCCTGTACTCGGCGCACTGGACGTACGGCGCGGGGTTGCTGCCGGTGCGCAGAGACAGACTGCCTTCTGCTACCAGAAAAGTTTATAGTGGTTTCCACACTGTGGTTTTGTCCCCCCTGCGGCTTGCTGCTGGTGTAGGGTTTCCTGCTGCTTGTTTTTGGAGATGAAAACCTTTTGTTTGGAGAAATATAGTCAATCCAGGATAACCCAAGCCAGAGGTGTACAAGGAGAAGAGAATCAGGATCAAAGCATGAAGGGCTGCAGTGTAAACAGTGAAAGATGAAAGGATATTCACAGAAACTGCAACTCAGGTCAATTCGGAATGCATATTCACAAAGATAGCTGAAATGTTTTGGAAAAGAGTTGGAAAACTGCCCCATGGTCACTCTATCTCCATAGTGCCATCTCAGGAGATGTGCAGTCGTTGTTTTGGGTCCCATATGTGCTGAGGTGGCAGAGCATGTGGCGATGAGGTCACTGCCATGTCACATGGGATCTTCCTACTTAGCTAGGCTGACCAGGAATTGAACCCAGGACCTCTCAAAAAGAGGTGCCCAGCCCCCTAGGGTGCATACCACTAGGACAGCTAAGTATTCATGGAAAAACATAGATAAATTCATAGGCTCTGCCCTGGATATGTCAGTACTCAGTCAACTCAGGAAAAGATGATTTGCCTCACATTGAAAGGGGATTGAGGGGTCCACTCCATATCCTGATTGGGTGTTTGGTTCCATAGGTCAAAATGTGTTATCACCAGTTTTGGTGGGACCAATACTAAGATTGAAATGCCTGGATGCTCAGTGCATCTCTAATACAACTAGAGTATGCCTCAAAGCATTGGAAAAGCACTCTTTCTTACTGAGAGAAATGCTCCGCTGTCGGCGAGGGCTATCCACGGGAAACCCGCCTGCAGGCACCCAATAGGCTGTGCTAGGGGGGGGAGGCCGGGGGATCTTTCAAAGGGTGACCGGAAGGAGCTGGAACCGTGAGGGCAGCGACTGAAGGGAGCCTACCGCCGGTCATGCCCCAAGGGAACCTGGTTGAAGTTCTCGGCCATGAGGTGAGACAGGGGTCGCCAGGCGAACTGATGGTGGAGACCTCTCCTTCCCGCCAGAGGCCGCCACCATGTAAAACAAACAAGGAGATGTCAGATGAGGCTGCGGACGCGGCCGCCCTTACCTACCTGCCCACAATTACGTATAAATTCCCTTACACTGTAAAGAGGGCGCTGCACCAGGGCAGTTGCCAGTTTTTGCCTTGTTGTAACAGAGTCCTACAGCCCCCACTGCGCTCAGAGGCGTCCCTGGGGCTGCTATGGTTTGGTAGTGGGGTAGAATGAGCATGCAAAGTCATGTGATCATGCATCCCTCCCTCCAAGTGGCAAAACGCAAAACCCAACGCAGGATACGGTCAGGGCACACAATCTGCCTCTCTGTAGTACCTGCAGGCTGTACCTGATCTGTCTCTATAGCGAGGGGGTTGCGTTAACGTTTTTTGCCCCTCAATGGGGTCTTGGGATTCTGGACAGTGGTTCTTGAGGCAGTGGTTCAGCCAGAACACGGCCTACTTCGCTGTATTCACTCAGGGATATCTGAAAAGGAAATATGCGAGGGATGACAGCCTGATCTACGCGCAACGATCGACGATACACGTAAATCCGTCAAATGACGGCATAGAATTGTTCTGAGGGTACACACCTGACGAGAATCTCCATGTGCATGAAATGCACATTTTTACGCATTTTCATTTTCATTTTCATTTCACGTGAATGTTTAAATGCCTGGATTCATACGCCGAGAAAAGCGGCGCACAGAGGCGCGTCTTAATTCACGGCCGGAAAAGCACGAGAAAATAAGATTATAAGAGTATGTCACGTAATGATCAAGAAATGACGAAACGCATATTAAATAATAAACGTAGATATTGCACTCATGCTTATAGGAACATTCAAGGGTGAAGAATTCGATAATTCAATAAGAGTTCAAAGGAGTAGGTATAAACATACAGGTTGTGATTGCTTCGCATGCAGCATACATATTGCTTGTCTCGTGTTACCGTTAACAGGCCGTGTAGCAGCGCAAACAAAAAAGTAGAGGGGTTGATTAGAAGATTGCACGATGATTAGACGTGAGATTAGGGTAAAACACGCTCTGCCTCGTTTGCGTGTCAACCACCCACTTGCTCTCTCCCTCCAGCGGTAGGTAAGGTGAGTAAGCCGGGGTGGGGCCACCCCTTGGTTGAGTCAGTGATTGCGAAAAACACTGGGTATGATTTGATTGTGGTCGATCTGTTAAAAATAGGCAACTGCCGAACTCGTGCATACTTGTGCATGCATATGACGCATCAGAGCGTAGGTGACGCAAAGTGCGCACGGTATGACCCTTATTTACGTTACCCACTGGCTCGGCTCTACCTTCTATAAGAGAACGAATCGAGTTCCTGAGGCTTGCTTGCTTGATAGGGCTGCTTTTAGACAGTGTATTATTTTCCTGTTGGAGACCTGTATATTATAGCTAGGCAGGTTAGGTTCCTCGGCTAAAAGCTGTCCTACATTTGCCTCTGTTCTCAGGTGGCAAAGGTCGGGGTGAATGGTGCAGCAGCAATTCTTTTATGCTCAAGCTAAGACGGGCGCTGATCACAAAACAAGACTCCCTCTGTGCCAGCGCCAGGCTCTGTATGGCGCAAAGAAAACAAGCTCACACGCTGTGCACGCAGACAGAGCACTCCTTCCCCCCAAGCCCTAGCAGAGAAACGTGTTGTGACATCCCTGCTAGGCCACAGCAGCTTAGTAGCGCTGTGCTCTCTTGCTTTCTCACAGGGGGGGCCACTAGGGCCCGTGAACTCTTCCTGAACAACACCAAGTAGCGTGTGCGTGTCGGAGTGGTACGCGTGGGTGAGGGCTAGAGCACAGCCCTGTTTGCTCATCCGTCGAAGGCTGGTGAAACAAGACTGCAGGGTCAGGCGCAGATGTCGCAGTGGCATGGGCAGCAATATTGCTTGGCAAAGAAGACATAACGATAGTGTTGACTGGAAAGTATCCTGCAAACAGATATGATACACATAGCCAAAGAAATACCTGAAATGCATATATGAGAAGTCCACCCTATCATCCACTAATTCATATAACTACTAAAGATCCCAGACTCCCTTATCTATCCCACATCCTATGTTCCTAACAAGGAAATGGAATATAATATACAATGTTCCCATATATAGGGCCATATGATGATCCCTTAAGGGTAATATGCTACGGTAGGGTTGTGACCTGCTTCACCCCCCCACTGGAAAAGACTGCCACAGGCAGGAAGTATATGCCCAAGAGGAACGTAGCAGTCACAAACAGTAGCGAATTTTGGGTTAGCACATAATCACTCCCATAGGGATTCAAACCTCTGCTGGCAATCTCGGGGCCGGCCGCACGGCCGCTGGAGTAGCCCCGATCGAAGGGAATCGAACCATCGCCCAAATCCACAAATTATCAACGAGATCCCGCAGATCCTGCAATTAGTAGTAGGCGAAATCGCGAAATGTTGCGCGCAAAGTCTGGTCCCTGCGTGTCGCATAACGCATTGTGGAGTCTAGCAGGTAAAAAATGGTATTTTTCTTCAAAATTAAAACTAAAGGCAAAGTGAAATCACAATTTTGAACGATTCCGGAGGTAATGGTACCCGCAAAACGGTGCAACGCGACAGTGCCCAAATTTTACTTTCGGGAAAAAACTGTCCAAACCACGGACGGGAAGGTGTATCCATAGCTTAGGACCTTGCCTGCAACAGGGAACACGTGGGAAAGTAAGGATAGAGGTCAGGAAAACAAGGATGAAGGACACCACGAAACCTGATGGCGTTCGGCCAGGGGACTGTTACCACGGGGGCTAACGGTCCTGTCCTGCAATACAACGCGGGGCACTGTCGTTAACAGTCCCTACAGCCACCACAGTGAATTTTACACAAACTCCAACTGTGAACACTGTGATCGACGACTTATGCTTTGAGGTTGCCGTGCGATGATTACTGCCTTGTGCCTGCCTCAGTCTTGTGCCACGCTTAGGCCACTCACAAACACGGCCACGATGGCCCCACCGTGCGCGCGGTAGTTCACTGAATAGAGGAAAGAGGTAACGATAACCTCAGGGTAAATGATTGAAAAACAGTCCGGCATACGTCCAAACACGGGTACGATGCCGACCCCTTGTACCTTCGTGCTTCAGAGAGTTTATGAGCGCTTGCATGTGCTTGATGTCCTTGATGTGCTTGATTGAACGCTTGTAATAACGAGTGAGCGCTTGCTTGTAAGATGTAAGCTTGCTTGCTCACTTGCTCGCAAATGCGAAGACAAGGTCCAGCCAAAGGCCCACTTGCCAACCCACCGGCCAAACACGAAAAACGACGTGTTAAACGGCCGGAGCGCCGTTGCTCGTGTGGACGGAAAGCCACGGTTGTGGCCATAAAGTGCTGGAACCCGTGGGCACGGCCCAGCCAAGGGCCGTGTCCTTGTGTTCGCTTAAAGTTTGCATGTGTGTCAGACGTGATGCACCACCTAGAGGGTAAAGGAGGAGGTACGAAGATGGAATGAGGGCGTGAGTAGACACACTTGAATAGGCACACCTCTTAACCATATAATAAAAACCTGACCTCACCTGCTAACCCACCACCTAGGAGCCATATTACGTATATATATCATATACACACATGATAGAGCGCTGCACGGCAACAAACACAAGACATACTTGTGTGCGCACATCCAATGCCAGGGCCCGGTGGCACACACTCGCCCGGAGGGCGTCACAGGATGTGGACCTCGCGTTGCCGGCCTTGGAGCACGTGGTGGCACACGACCACACAGACAAAAGCTCTAACAAACTACTCAGGTAAATACAACAAACGGTTAACATATTCACAATAGAAGACGTGTATAGATATGCCACCTTGTTGCTGGGTGTTCGTGTGTGTCTTGGGGGCGTGCGTATAGACACTTAGGTTAGCTTGCGTGTTACCTTTGTCGGTGGGTGTGTCAGCGGCGGGCAGTAAGGCAGGGCGTCACCTTCATGCGCAAACTTGGGGAGGTCGCCCATACTGTCCCGCTGGTGTATCAGCCCACCCAGCTCCCTGGGGGCACGATGACACCCCCCTGAAGAAGCATTACTCCCCCTAATCCCTTACACCGTGTATGACGGTGCATGTTTACACCTCCGTGTGTAAACTTGCTACCATGTACACGGGTACAAAAAGCAAAGGTAGGTCAACCTAGGTCTTGCTTCGTCAGGGGGCGGGTGATAACCCACGTGCTAGGTAAGCATATACTCCCGTAATTAGAATAAGCGCATGCACACACACTCACGCAATCAATGGACACGGGGCACAGCCCGTTTTGGTGTGTCAATGACGGAGAGGTCCGTGTGTGTTGTGGAGATCGAAGTCCACGCACGGACCTCTACAAAAATATGCCACGCCCATATCACGACCCATTTGGTTGGGTGTTGGGATAGAGTACCCCTCGGGTGTTGTGGAAATCCAAGTCAACTGGTGCAGAAGTCTAGAGAAAATATCAACCTATACATCCTCTCATAAATATATTTGCACGTGCACACTCACCTTCTCTTCATGTTGTTCGTTTCCCTTTCGTTGCAGGCAGGAATACCCCCCGTGACACTCATCAAGCACCTGAATAAAATACCCAGCCAGCATGTGGCCCCATGCAATGGCCATGAAGGGAACACACTCCCAACGCAGGCACGCATAGCGACGGGGCGTACATACGCAGGCGGCGGAGATGGCAGAATTCGCAGCGCCATTGCCTTTGAAGACCCAACGAACTCACTGAGTGACAGGGCAAAGGCACCCATTGCAATTCATATTAGAATACCTGTACGTAGAGGACAACACCTCCCTGTAGATTTAAGTCCTCGCCGTATGTAGTGGCAATTTTGCACGCCACAAAATTTTTTCTTCATGTAATGTGAGCGACACGAGTACTTTGTACCTTGTATACTTTACCCTCGTGTGGACAGGGGCAAATCAGTGAAAAACCATCACGCCCAATGCAAAAAGGGTAAATGGGTTGTACCCGCCAACCCACCCAAGTTTTCAAGCCTTTGCCACCTTTGAGCAAAGGTTCTAGCTTGCTTGCTTGGGTCACGGATCAGCGACGGTTGTGGGGTTGCGGTTTTGGTATGGGGCGGCACTCCGAAACCTTGCAAAAACCACCATGCGCACAACCCGGCAGAGTCTTGAGATAGAGCTTGCCACGTTGTTAGCACCCCTGACGGGGGGCGTCATCGTTGGCAGGACTTGGTCCCCGTGGTGGTAGGAGTGCTCCAGTAAGACCCAAGGATAGGGTTTTGAATGGCATTAAGACCCCCGAAAGGACACGTTCCACTTCCGCCCCAGACTATACGCCACGCCACCCCACCCCAAGGACTCTCAAGCCTTTGCGGTGAGAGGGGTAGACGCCGGGGTACACATGCGGTACCCACCGCCCTGCTCTGGTGGGGATTTTTGTAACCGAGGGGCGCGCCGTGCATGCAGGTTCTCTTCTTCACGCAGTCTTCCTGCCTCCCACCGCTTCTCGCTCTCTCCTCCCTTGCCCAAACAATAATATATCCCCATATTGGTTAGGGGTTTTTTTTCCATGGCATGCTCATGAGAGTGGTCCACCAAGGTGGGCGAGGAGGTCAATGGTTTGGGTGAGATTCCGTTTCTGCAAGTAATCTCGCCAAACCTTATTGTAGGACGGTGAGAAGGTTTCAACGGGCTCCTCGGTATCCTAATCCTTAGTGTAACGCTCCGAACGTACCTTGAAGAGAAGTCTCTTGCAGTGAGTACGGTGACCCAGTAAATTCTTCACGTTATAAGTGTCCTCCTCAAATTGGGAGGGCACTCTAGCAACCTCCTCCGTGTAGTTGGGAGGCACGGGCGAGCGAGGCGAGTTGACCGTCTTCAATAGACAATCAACGTGGACATCAACTAGTCTCTGTTGGTCAACTTGAGTAACATAGAGGTTGTGAGTCTTCTTGGCTACAACCTCATCGGGTCCATCCTAATAGGGACAGGTCTTATCGCCAAGATTTTTGCGTTGGCGACGGACCCACACGCGGTCCCCTTTCGAGAAATTGGGGGACATCCTCCTCCTCTTATTGCATTTATGAGCGATTGTCTCTTGCACGTGAATCATATCTCTACGTGCAAGAGCAGTAAGCTCCTCATGCCACTGGAAGTAGTGAGCGGCGTCTTGGGCAACCCCCTTAGGCTCCGCAAGAGGGGGCCCCTTAGTACGGTTGTGTTTACCAAACACAATCTCGTTAGGCATATAACCCGACGGACCTGTAGTCTCATGCCACGCCCGTACAACGGCGGGCAAAACATCTACCTAATTATTGCCCTTCTTCAAGGTGAGGGCTTTAGCAACGGCACGCCTTAGCTGCTTGTCAGTATTTTCGGCTTTGCCATTACCTTGGTGTCTACCTGCGAGACACATATTTGAGTGGATACCAATCTTAGAACAAAGGGTTTGAAAATATTGGCTCACAAATCGTCGCCCACGGTCGGAGCATATTGCACGAGGGGCTCCGAACCTATCAACCCAGTGTTCCATTATCAAATGGGCCGCTCTTTTCCCCGCAAGCCCTTCATCCTTGTCTTCATGACAAGGTTTAGAAATAGGGATCGCGATGAGGTAGCCGGAAAGCCGGCAAACACATTGGAGCATTCTGTCATACACCTCTCCATCATGAGAGGTGGAAGGGTACCGAAACACATCAAGCGCTATGGAGTCCATGGGCTCCATAGGTATAGGCATAGGGGTCATGTAACCTTGCTTGCGCTTGGTTTCATGCGTGCAAAAGGCACATGAGGGACACGTTTGAGGGTTGCAGTTCCACGGCCTTGAACATTCCCTCACCTTCCACGCCATGGTTAATTTCCTTCCAGTGTTTTTCCACACTGGAGGTAGTTAAGTGAAGTGCATCGTGGCATTCAGCAACCAAACGATGCACTAGCGACGTAGGAACACACCACCGTCCATTACAGACGAGCTTGTTATGCACCAACCTCACTCCGTCTTCGAAGTTCCCATTCAAGGCATCTTGCCACATGTTTTTGTAGCGTTCACAATTTAGGTGGTGTTTCTCCCAAGATATCTCCAAAACATTGGGAGCATCCTCCCCGTGTATAGGTGTTGCCCTCCTGTGGGAGTTCCAAGATTTTTTAATCTTGGCACATCGCTGGAGTCTTCGAAGCTTTTTTTTTTCTTCGTCCCCCCCCCCGAATGGAGCCGAAGCCCGAGGAGGTGGATCACACGCGGGCGCCTCGCTAGTCCGGTGCGCCGCATTAGACCTAGTAACAACGGGCGCCACCACCACCCGAAATACAAGGGGGCGTGCGAGAAGTTCCTCCTCCTCGGCCGCCATCATGTCCCGCACATCCCCGGCCGCTTGGGCGGTCCCATGTATGGACACATCGCGCAACGCCGGGTTAGCAGGGTAAGCCAAACGGGACAAGAAGTCACCCACGGGGTTCACGGGCCCTGGGGTGTAAACCACATGGAGGGAAAATTGTGAGAACAGTTCATGCCAACGCGCTTGGCGTGGGGAGGAACCCCCCGCGGCTTTAAGGTCCTCCGTAGCCCATTTTTCAAGGCTACAGTTGTCCGTACGGACCTCCAATCGCTTTATCCCCACTCAACCATGTCATTTGAGAAGTGCCGCCACTATGGCGTCGCATTCCTTTTTCTGCGGGGTCCAATTCAATTGGCTGCCTGACAATTTACAGCAGAAAAAGGCAAGGGGGCAAAGAGCACCCTCCGGACCTTACTGCTGTAGGGCCGCCCCCACGCCCAATTACTAGTGTCCGGGGTGAGGACAAAGTCCTTATCCCAATCGGCTAGTTGGAGGGGAACAATATCTGTGATAGCACGCTTGAGCCTCAGAAAGGCCTTGTTACCCGAAGCATTCCCCGTTAGGCCTATCTTCTTCCCATTCTTATGCTTAGGCAAATTTTTCAACATTTCAATTCAAGGGGTAGCTATGGAGGCGTAGTTTTGAACATAACTTGAATAATACTTGCCGCGCCCAAAGAACCCTCGGAGCTTCCGAACATTATCCGGTTTTTCCCAACGCTCAAGCGCCAACATTTTCCCTGGCGCCGGCCCGGCGTGCCATTTTCCAACACATGGCCACAAAATTCAACCGAACGCACAAGGAAATCGGTTTTGATAACCGAAGCAACCAACTCCTCCTTCCTTAGCCTATCCAACACGGCACGCACGTCACGGTCGTGGTTAGCCAATAGCTCCTCCTCCGTATCACCGGAGGAACCAATAACAATATCATCAATATATATGTCCCTACAATCCAAACCTTGCAAGACGTGATCCATGACCTGTTGAAAAATAGCGGGCCCATTGTTGATACCCATAGGCATAACACGCCATTGGTGTCGCTTACCCGCCATATTCATGGCAGTCTTAGCCCGGGACTCAGGGTGAAGGGAAATCTGATGGAACCCTTTATTCAAGTCTACAATAGTGAAAATCTTGAGTTTGGATCGATTTTCGAACATATTTTCATTGAGGGGGAGGGGGTGCGCGTCGGGCAAGGTAGCCTCATTAAGTTGGTGGTAGTCCACAACGAGGCGGCATTTTCCTTTCTCCCTCGTGGGCAAAGCGAAATTGTTGGACGCCCACTTGGAGGCAGGATACAGCTCAATCCAACCATGAGCCAGAACATTGTGTACTATCTCCTGCTCCGCCGCGGCACGCTCCCCTACCAACTTTATAGGCTTCACGGACTTGGGTTTAGCATTCGAGTATAGGTGAAGCTTAGCAAACTCCAACCGCTCCGTACCACGGACCTTAGGATGTTCCTTGCCAGGACGGAGACGAACCTCCCCACTAAAAACATCCCGCTCATAGTCCGCGACGATGCGCTTCCTGATGAGCTCCACCTCCGGAGACACAATAGGTTCTTGGGTGGTGATTACGCCACCAACACGAGAAGCCGCCAGCAATCGTTTGGCGCCACTAGTTTTGCGGTAGCGTTTAACGGTATTGGGCCCCCAGCCCAATAACTCTTCCTCAACTCTTGCAATGTGTGCACGCACGTATTCTTGCGCCTCCAAACCGTCGGGATTGGGGTCAAGAGTAACAGGAACGAGGAGATTTTTATGAGTCGCTTGATACGTGAGGGTGCGAACCGAAGCCAAATGGATCGGCACCCTTTCATCCTCCGACTCCTCCTCCGAGGTCATGCCCGGCTTGTCATCCGTATCGGGGTTAGGGACAGCCGGTGTCAAAACGGAGGCAACATGACATTTAGTGGCCGCCAAACTTTCCTCCGCAATACCACCGTCCAAGTAGAGTGCCACTGTGGACCAACCGGTTGAGGAAGGCGTGTGAGGTGGTCATCTTGATAGAGACGGGCCTTAGTCTCCGGCCCAGGAAGGCGGTACCCTTGCAAAATAAGTTCCATAAGGGGTTTCCACCATTCCGTATGTGTCCACTCTGGCCCTACGACGATGGCTCGTAGTTTCTCATGCCCAATTTTCCGGACACAATCGGGAAACCGATGATAGGGAGGGCACATCCAATACAATTTGGATGGGTCCGCGGGAGTAGAAAAGAAATCATCGAGTGGCAAAACCGTACGGGTAGCCTGAGCCATACCCGGGACCCTTTTGAAGACATCCACGCCAGAGCTTTTTCCAAATTGCTTTTTGACACGTGCGGCCCAAAAAGGCGTGAGGCCATATTCAGACTGCTTCCACACCGACCCATCACGCCGGGCAGGTAGAATATCACGGGCAAGGGTTTTGGGGGGCAATTTCAACCAGCTCCAGCACACAAGCTCGATCCTGTACGGGGGCCACGGAGGAGGCGGTCAAGGCATAGGATATGTGTTTCTCGGCCTAAACACAGTTAGGCCGTTCGCCAGCAGGGGGCCTAACCACAATTGCCGGGGCCGGGTGCATAGGAGTGACCGCTCCAATGATTGGCACGGTAATGCCCCACACGGACTGACATGACACTTTACCATGAACGGGTTTGACCACAAATGTTTTGCCGGTTCGTCGAGCTTCACAGAAGTCCTCAATCCAAAAAAGAGGGTGCACTGGATGGTGGGAGTATAAACAGGAAAACGGGCAAAATGGCTCACGCAATGTTGATACCCCCATGGGTGCCCCAAAACCATATTTGAAGGTAAATTTGGGACAACATATGCGGACACGCCACATTGGGCAACACCAGAAACCGAAACACTACCATACACGACCCCCGTAAATGAACGTCTATTTGCTCGTCTCCCCAAGGCAAAGGAGTCTGGTTATCGGCTTGGAGTACAAGCCTCCGTAGGGGGGATTCATATTTGTCGGAGATTTGGTCTCCAACAACATTAGGGTTGGCCAAAGCGACTGCTTGGCCCCCAAAATCCACCAAAACACGGAGAGCCTTCAATTCTCCATTGGGCAAAACAACCTGAACAAAAAGTTCCGTTTGAACCTCACTAGTCACGATATGCCCCTTCATGACTCTCAAAGGAACGAGAGCCACCGTAGTGTCAAAAGGTGCCCGAGGTTTTCTTCTTCCAAAGAGGCCTCCTCTCGGTATCCCTACTAACGTCTGCGCCCGTACGGCCCTCTCTTTCCTTCTTCAACGCCCTTGCGGCCACCGACCCCATCACCACCACCACCCTTACCGCCACTGCAACCCTTATCGCCACCACCACCCTTAGGTTTACCACTTTTAGACTTACCCTGAACGGTCCAATGGTTGTCATTGCATCGAGACCTGGGCTTACACGTCCAAAGGGTGCTATTGATGACACCCCAATCAATATGGCAGTCCATATCCGTTTGCTTACGTTGTTTCCAATGTTTGGAACATTGAACCCCAAGGGAAGGTGGCGGTTTAGACCCGGGGTCGGCAGTTTTCTTCGCCGGGGGCTTAGGGTGCCCCACGGCTTTGACGGAGGTGTCAGTGGGTTTGGCGGTGTTAGGGTCCGCCGTAGTATTCGCATCAACCGCATTCACCGCGGTTTTATTGTGAGAAGGGCGATGGGTGTAGGTCACCGTCGTCTTGTCTCCTTTATTGAGGCGATCGAGAGCTTCCTGCTCCGAGACGTCTTTATGGGCCAGGGCGTAGATTTCCTCAGGCTGCAAACGAGGCCTACGTTGCTCCGCTTTCATAGTGTAGCCGCATGTGTGAGGGGTGTTGTTGAGTTGCAAGATCCATTCCTATAGAGTCGGTTCTTTGCAATCAACTATCACCCCCGGCTCCGAAAAGAAAACAATCTCAGGAACCGTGGTGCAACGTTGAGCGCTATATCTCCTGAGTTCATTTCCGAATGGGGCGCGACCCAGCAAAGGGTCAAGGCCACTAAAATCCACCACATAACTGCCCTTGCTATTCTTGGCCTCTTCTTTTACCACCTTCTCTTTTATCCACGGGAGCTTGCTTAGGAGCTGTTCCCGGATCACGTGGGGGCGAGTCTCCTTCCTCAAAGGCAACAACCGTTGCCAACGAGCATAGATATCCTCCAAGTCGATGAGGGTCACTTGCCCTTTAACCACCCTTGGGATGAGGGCTCCCATCTTTCATCGGCCCTCGATGGCTCATACTCGTAGAAGCGTTGTTCCATGAAAACCCACAATTCTTTGAGGGTGCGCGCCGTTGGTGTGTGTTGAGTGGCCTCGACGACTCGTGTGTTGATGATCCCTTCTACCCACGGGGGCAAGGTACTCAAAATCATAGGCGCCTCGTTGGCTTTCCGATATGTGGGATCACAGCCCCCCAACCATTGTTGAAGCTTCTCCACCAACTCGTCCTAGTTCTCTAATTGCCCACGAAACAGCGGTTTAGGAATATCACTCTCATCCATCGCTTTGGTGTAACTTCTTTGCACCGTAGGCATTTGGTACGGGTGATAAGCGGGGGGGGGCCATGGTTGGGGGTGCAGCTCCACTTGCTCTCGGTGCAACTTTCACTGGAGAAACTGTACACGTGTCCGTAGGATGAGATGGCGTGCACGAGGGCTTTCCCGGGGAGGTGAAAACATTTTTCGTAAGGGGATTGATGTTCCTGAAGGAAGAGGAGTTCTCCTCCGTACCGGTCCACGGGGCCGTAGGCTCTGAGGGGTATCTTTCCCCGTTAGGCGCCGCCCTCCACTCGGGGATAGCAGGTTCCTTCTGCTTTTCGGCGGTTCCCCTCCTCGAAGTAGGTTCGTGGTGATGGGGGTGTTTTTTGGGCATGGCGGTTTCCCGCCCAAAGTGTAGCAACAAACTGAGTTCAGTGCTGGGTGGGTGGCAGTGACATGATGGTGGCAGTGGTGGGAGTGTTCTTGGTGTTCCTCCCCCCCCCCTCGGCCACCCAAAATCTGGACAAGCGCTCGGATGGTAGATGCAATCTTGGGATGGGTGGACGGAGAAAGGAAGAACAGAACCACCACTGGATGAACCGAATGGCGCGCCCGTGGGCGCCGTAGGCGCCACCGGCTCAGGATCAGGAACAAGTGGAGGCGCCGATGGCCTGGCCTGGACAACCGTACCAGGTTCTGCAGGCGTGGCGTACCAGTGGTCCCACGCATTGATGCTAGATGCAACGGCGGCATAACGCATAGCGAGCGTTTCCACTGCGCTAAAGCATTCCGCCGTGTTGCTGTTGGACATTTTAAGATGATCCGACACACTGGCCGCCACCGCCTTAGAATCCTTCTGGTAGCCCTGAACCACCCCGTCAAGCTTAGAAAGCGTAGAGAAGATTTGGGTCATCCAGTCCCCGTAGAACTGCCTGCTGCCAGCAGTGGAGGCTACTGCCCGAGAAAGCTCCTGCTAAAACTGCTGCAGCTCTAGATTTTAAGCTGGCAAGTCCTGCACCCGAGCCATCAGAGATTGGATGCACATTTCATAGTGCACCACACACCTGCGACAGCCACAGGTGGGCTTTAGTTCAGCCTCCCCCCGGGTTGGAGCGGGGCCCCCAGAATGTTGAAACGAGGGACCCCCAAGCCCCCGAGGAAGAGATGACCCACAACCGCCTCCGCCAGCAGCCCCCCCAGCCACGGAAGGGCCAGAGGGTCCCCCCGCAGGGCGAATAGGGGGTGTGGGGCGCGCAGCAACAGGCGCAGACGCCCCGCCACCAGAGAAATGTCCCCCCCCGAACCCCCACAATGAAATGGCCGAACCAAGTACGGGATGCCGTCCAGGTGCTCGACGTAAGCCCCCTGGCGGGGGCGGGGTGACAGCGGAGGGGAAACAGGACCAACAGTATTCGGCTGTGTGGTGGCGGTGGGGATTCGTCCACCACAATATATTGCGGTGACTCATGAATCACCAAAGGTGATTGGATTCGCAGATGGGAAGCAAAAACAGGCTCCGAGCCCGTGGCAACCTCTGGACCCCCCCCCAAATTGGGCTTTAGCCGCGGTTGGGGTTTCTCCATAGGAGATGTAGTTGAGAGGGGAGGAACCAAGCTTATTGGGACGGTTGCTGAACCTCCCTCCACCGGATTCCCTCCGCCCCAGCACAGATTGCTAACCTTTGGCACCGCCGGAGAATCATCCACTAGGCATGGACGATCTTTCGTGCCACTCAGAGGCACCGGAGACGTAGTACCGGCCCGGTCCTCCGTAGGCTCCGACAATTCCACGACAAGACACGGGCGGTCTTTGACGCCGCTCATAGGCGGCGGGGATTCCTCCACAAACACGTACTGAGGGGCCAGAGATTCCTCCAACATGATGTAGTGGGGCGCCGGGCATTTCTCCACAAGCATTGGGCGATTCCTGGTCCCCGACACAGGTTCGGGCAGTGCAGGCGATGAGGCAACGGAAATAGGAGAATGATGAAGGGCGCGACATTCCAGCACACCAATCTCCTCCTCCTCATCGTTGCCCCCCTGTTCCAACACCAGGGGGAACGACTGGTCACACTCATCCGCCTCAATTTGCGTGGGGGACGCCTCGATGATCGTAGGATTGAGCCCGGATCCGCTTGGGGGTTTGGGATACGCTCCCAAGAAGCAAGAGTCCTCCACCAGGGAGGAAGAACGCCGCGATCCGCTCATTGGAGTGGGCGACGATTCCTCCACAGTGGGGTTCTGCTTGGTCCCTGACGGGGCCTGCTGCATCAGGGCCAGGGCTTCACGAACCAGACCCAGATGGCCATGGAAATCAGGTGTGAACGGGCCCACTCGACCGTTTTCGGTGTCGTGCTGGTCAACAATAGGGCTGATGGGCCCTGCCGCAAACAGGTTCTTCCTGACGTGGGGCTCTGGCAACCCCCCTAGCGACGGAGGAGTGCCAGCGTCGACCACGATGGGGCCCACGGGCGAAGCCATCCTACCCCAGTCGGCAGTGCGCGGGGGTGCAGCGTTCGTACGCTCGATCACCGTAGTAGATGGTTCGAGTATTTCCCGAATCTCAGAGCTAATAACGGTTCCCGTGCCTCGAAAAGGCAAATGTGGTCCTCTTAGCTCTCTCTGAGGGTGGCTGTCTATTTCTTTCCCAACCATGCCAGGTACACCAGCTGGATCTTGAGGATGGGGGGCCCCAATGGGAACTTACGGGGATTTTGGAGACTCCGAATTGGTAGCCACCTGGGGCTTGGCCCATTTTTGCGGCCCCTGCCCGGTCGATGGGGTCAGGGCCGAGGAGGTCCTGAGGGTGGGGACCTGGACACCCTCAGCTATCGCTCCCGGGGAAGAGATTTTAACTTGACTTTCGTCCACAATTTTGCGGACCGATCGCTCTCTGCGATGCCAAGCGCCCAACAGAGACGAAAACTTTTTGCCTCTGCTACCATGAAACCAGACCGTAGGGTCAGGAGCAGAGGTCGCAGTGGCATGGCCAGCAACATTGCTTGGCAAAGAAGACATAACGATAGTGTTGACTGAATGGTATGCTGCAAACAGATATGATACACATAGCCAATGAAATACCTGATATGCACATATGAGAAATCAACCGTATCATCCACTAATTCATCTAACTACAAAAGATCCAAGATTGCCTTATCAATCCCACATCCTATGTTCCTAACAAGGAAATGGAATATATTATACAATGGTCCCATATATAGGGCCATATAATGATCCCTTGAGGGTACTATGCTAGGGTATCGTTGTGACCTGCTTCACTGGTGCCACAGTAGTGAGTGTAGGACCTGTAGTGAGTCTGTCACTGTCCCGCCTGTTTCCCGAAATTTCATCAGGATTTTTGCCGGGCAGTGGCAGTGGTAGTCAAGGTCTTGGCCGTCTAGCAAACAGGCGTTTTCATGGCTCGTAGCTTTTGGCGGTCCCTCCTATGTAGTAGGCAGGTAGGTAGGCAAAATTGATACCTTGGGGTTAGCGCTGGGTATTCCCCCAAGGATGTTTGGTGCCAGCACAGAAATTGGTCACCTAGGGGCGGAGTGACCTGGGGCGTAATCCGTGGCACCGTGTAAAGACATTAGCCGGGTTTAGCAAGGGTACAGACTTGTGTATAATTAGGACACCAGTTCTGCGGCTTGTTCATAGGTGGTCAGGCTCAGCACACTCACGCAAATATAGCCAGGTATAGGAAAGGTTCAGTCCCTAGGCTTCTTCTGCGAGGCAAGCGTTTCAGCGGGCCTCAGCAACTCTTCTAGGTTGTTCTGTGACAATTAGTACACCAGAACAGAATTTGAGCTTCCCTCAGGAAGCAGGAAGGCAGAGAGGAGCTCCCAGGTACCTTCTTCAACTTCCAACCCTTCCAAGAGGGTAAGAAAATGCCACCCTTGGCGGTAGTGCAGTCGGATAGCGGACTTCATCAGGTAGAAGCCTTCCTCAGCCATCTCCTGGGCGTTCATGTCAGGGAGTTCTCCTTCAATTTCCATAGGGCTGGCAGCGCCCTGTAGCTCCAGAGCGGCGATCTCCTCGTTGTTCAGTTCCCATTCCTCCCCACAGAGGTCCTCTGGGTCGTAGTAGCGGTTCAGCTGTTGATCAGCACACACCAGGGTCTCCCCTAGTCAGGCAGAACACCGCACTGTGATGCGGTGACCATCCACAGACAGGATCTTGTAGGGCCCAAAGTAGGGGTCATTGCTGGCGGAGCAATGCCAGGCGGGAGTAAAGGAGAGTCACTGCCATGTTATTCTCGGAGGGCTTGATCCAGGCCAAGCCCCCCTTAAAACCCTTTTGTTGATGCTAAGACGTATTTAAGTATTTTCATCTCTCTTTTGAAGCCTAGAGTACACTTTCTCAAAGTAACTAGGGTTATAACCCTAGCCCCCCCATGAAGTTCACCCCTACCACTCAACTGAGCGGAGGTATCTTCCTTCATGGAGGTTATACTGAAGTAAAGTAGGCATTTCATGCCTAAGGGCTTGGAGGTTAAGCCTAGTGGTCCCCCACCCCAAGACCCCTATACTCAACTGTTTCTACCACTTATTGTGGGTCTACTTTCTAACTGTGTCTGAATTCAATCGCTTGGCCAAGTCATATTCTGTGTCTGACCTAACTACTTTGCCCCATATTCCTAACCAACACCATTTCATCCCAGAGAGTGCACATGAAGTGCTTGATGCTAACTTGGAGGCTAGAGTCAGGCCAGCTTTTACTTAAAATCATTTGTTTTATCCATTTGTGATTTGTGAACTCCTCATTGATTCGATCCATATCCTGCTCCTGCTCTACTTACTGCTTTGGTTTGGGTTTTCAACATCAAAACCTGCAGGATTTCATCAACATGCTTAGGGCCCTAATCAAGGACATCCTTCTGGTAGCAGAGGCAACCCTTGAGAACCTTTCAAACCGACTCTGAGAAGTACACAAGCCAAAACCAGAAACAAAATGTCCACACCATCAGTACAGATGTCTGCAGGGACCTGGCCAATACGGAGTGTACAAGTTCAACTTGGCAACAGTGGGCCCACGTCAATGAGTGAGCCCAAGCTCAGAGCTCTATCTGGGTCTCAAGAAGATCCAGTTCACAGAAGGGCGGAACCAGAAGCGCCCAGATTAACCACTGAGGCCTTAGCAGCCCGTGGTGACAGCCTGCAGCATCTCCGCCGGGGAGTTGCTGCGTCTATCTCCTGATCTGCCTGCCCTGCTTCTTCCTCTACTGCTACTCCAGATGGAGGACCTGAGGACTAAGGCAAATTTAGAAGGAGAATCAACGAATATATTCTCCACGAGGAGTACTACAAGTCCGTCACAGGCGAAGATGGAGAGGAACCACTAGACGCCTTGGGATCCCCCCAATACACGGACATGGGTTCCTACCCTTACTCCGACCCACCTACGGACCTGGCCGGCACAGTGTCACTACCCAGGCGACTGAGAGAGCCAGTATGGCGTCCTGAGCTGCAAATCACTAGCAGGAGCCCTGAAGTGTGCCCCGCTTATGTGAAAGATCCCCATCTCCCAGAGCCAACTTATGGGGCCTTGGATCGTACGGCCGAACTACTGGCGAAATTACTGTCTGGGTCCGAAGACCCAGATGTGACAGCTCTTTCTCAGGCTGTCAAAGCTAAATTGGGTATCACTGAACCCTTACCCCAGCCAGCAGTGGCCTCACCCTCACTCGGACTGAGCACGCTGGCAGAAAGACTCAAAGGATCAAGGGTCTCCAGGTTGCTACCCAAGGTCACTTGCTCAGCCCTTTTAATCCTCGCGCTAGGACAGTCCCTATTGCTGAACTACAGGACGTGCCTGTGACAGAGACTGAGAAAAGAGGGCTGGCAGCCCTAGCATGCTCGCTGGCGTTCCTCCCCCCCCTTCAGGCCTAACCCCAGGCGGTGGGAAGAGTGGCAGACCTATTGCCCAGGCGAGCATCCGGCTGGAATTGCCGGAGTTCGACCCGAAAAATCTGCCCGAATGGGCAAAAGAATTTGCTGAGTTTCTTTTGCTGACTGGCCAATCCCATGTGGATGTGGCCACTAAATGTTCACTGTTGAAACCCTCATGCAAAAAGAAATTTCTCCAAAAACAGGTGAAGCAGTTTGTGAAAACCTGTTCAACATGGGCAGAGGCGCTCCAAAGACTGGAGAAAACGTTCCCGGTCTATGAGACTGACCTCAGTGTGCGCACTCAAATAGAGGAGCTACCTGTGCTCCCTGAGTTCCCTTCCGCTGCGCGAGTCTCTGAATATGTGTGCGACCTAGAGTATCTGTTTTCACGGATGAACGTGGGTTCCTATCGAGCCAAAGAGCCCCAGCCCTGGCTCATGAGTAACGTCCCTTCACGTACGTGGGACGATTGCCGCACTACCTCTGCGAGGAAGAGTTGGACTCACACGTACAACGACTTGGTGGACCTGCTGATCGAGCTAGCCTTTGAGAGGGAGAATGACTCCCACATGGAGAAGTTTCTCAAGAAGAAACTGGGTCAAGGTGGTATCCCACCCCCTGAATGTGGCAAAGGGAAGGGACCTAAAAATCCGACTAACGCCAACCAGGGTGGTGGTAAAGGAAGGAGTAACCTGCTTGCTATGAATAAGGTTAAACCTGAAGCAGGTACACCCCCTCTGTTCTGCTGTAAGCCTGTCAATGACAAGGGGGGACCTTGTCATGCCCCTGACTGCGACCACCGCAGTAGTTGTATGCTGCAGATGAAACGACAGCAGCACACCAAGGATGGGAAAACTGTGACCCATCAGGACCATTTCAGGTGTACCATCACATGTGGTTACTGCGGAAAACGTCGTCACTACGAGGACGAATGTCACATAAGGAAACGAGAAAGTAACAAACGCAAGGGGCAGGAGGCTGAACACCAGAAGACGCAAAGGCCCACCAGGAGTCTCCAGAATGGGGATAAAGGCGGTAAAGGAGGTGGCAAGGGAAGTGGCAAGGGTGGAACCCCAAACACCCAGAGGCGCTCATCAGCGCCCGCTACTTCTCCCTCTCCTACCGAGGCTGAACCCAAGAAGCGCCCACAGGGGGATAACGCCTCCCCTGAGGGGAATAACTCCAAGAAGAGGCGACTGGCCTGGATGGCCAAGTCCCTCATGGCTGCAGGTGGGGATGTCAAATTCCCTGCTGAGAAGTAGGGGGGCGGCTCCGAAGAGGAGGACTTGGTTTTCTGGATCCTCGTGAAAATCAGGGATCAAGTTTTTCGAGCAGTGCTTGACACTGGCGCAACACTTTCTATAGTGGCCCGGCGCCTGCTAAAAAATTTCAAGAAAACTAAGACAGTGGTCATAAGAGTAGGGGATGGGCGTACGATCCATTCCTTGGCGAAGTCGATGTGACTATATGTCTTGGCGATGAAACTGTGACCCAACACTGCGGGGTGTTGGACACTGACGCCTTTGACATCGTCGCTGGTACCAACTTCCTACGAAGAAACCCCCAGGTAAAAATGCTGTCTCTCCAGCGCCCCTATTCTCTGCACTGCGACTTTGGCAGTGGGCTCCTCTCCGTACCTTTGGAGCTGTCAGGACGAAGGGAGTCTGGTCTGTGCTACACAGCGCAGACTAACTATTGTACTGAAAACTACCAATTGGCCCGTCACGTTCTTGAAAATGAACTGGCGGCCCTTCAGGTAACCCTGGATGAGATCCAGGTGGAATTGTACGCGAGCCAACAACAGCACATCGTGCAGTTCTATTGCTGGAAACACTTGAACAACGCTTTCCGTTTCTTCTGGAAAGCAATGGGCCTAGCGTGTGCTAACCCTCCCTCCTCCCTGCTCGCGAAGGTTCTAACCAAAATCGCTTATGAGGGAGGAAGGGTTGTCATGTGCACCCCTGACTGGGGTCGCTGAGGTGAACACGCTTATCGGCGCCGTATGCTAGACCGAATGACCGTTGGAAGAGTGCAACTCCCTGACGGTCCTATTTACGTGCCTGAGGACTCAGACACAGCTATGCAGGCCCCTGAGTGGGCCAGATTCTTATCCATTGTTGATGGATCTCTCAATTCTGTACCCCTGTGTGATCTGGATCAGGTGCTACTGAAGGAGGTCATGGCCGAAAATCGTGGCCTGACCCTGTCTGATCTCAAAAAACGATCTCCTGAGCACCTATCTGCCACACTTACAGGGTGTGAATCTCCCCATGGCTAATTGGAACCTGCAGCTGTAAAGGAGGATGTTGACGATCAACTGTCTGAGATCGCCAGCACTATCCCTCCTGTTGATCCCAGCTGTGTTGAACTCAAGCACAGTGCCTTCCTGGCCCAGCTGTTGCTGGAGGAGGTAGATCTAGAGTCAACCTCAGAACCAACTTCCCCTGTTGGGAAACCGGTGCTGCACATGCAGCATACGCACTCAGGTGAACCCGTGGCCCAGAGTCCTGATGCTCTAGCGCGGCCTGCTTCTAAAAACATGCCACTGTCTGAGCATGACACTCAGGAACTCCGACGGCTGCTTTACCTGAAGGCCGAAGGTATTGAGCGCCAAGAGCGGCTACAATACCTCAGACAGACGTGGAAATCCTCTATCTGGTCTGAGGAGGGCGATGATTCCTACACGCTGCCTCACCATGAGATACCCCTAGTGTATTCTCTGCACTATGGGCAGCAATGTCCCGCTGAGTGGGACAATGGTTCAGTACCTGCCGGAACTGCTGATCGGCAGAAAAACAAAGAGCATGGTGAGAGCAACCTCCACGCTGAGGAGGATTTCCTGCATAAAATCGAGAGTCTTAACCTCGACCCTCGACTGAAGAAACTGCTCCTAACCTATGAGGAGGTGTTTGGCCCCCTGCCGCCTCCCCTTTCCTGTAAAAAACTGGTCCAGATGGACCTGAAACTAAAACCTGAATTGGAGAAGGCGTGAGTGAGGCGTTGTCCCTACCCAGCTCCTCAGGAACAGGTAGAAAAAATCGAGCGCCAGATCGAGGAATGTATACATGCTGGCCTCGTGGAAGAATATACGAAGGGGGACTACCCCCATTACTGCAGTCCCTGCTTCCTGGTTGCTAAACCAGGATCGACTGCCCTACGATTGGTTGTTGACTATGGTGAGGTCAACAAGAAAATCCGAAACCACTCAGGGAGTATTCCCAGCATGGAAAATACCCTGGAGCGTATTGCCAAATGCAGGTACAAGACCAAAATGGACAAACGCAGTGGTTTCTGGCAGGTAGACCTAACCGCCGCAGCTCAGGATCTGCTGGCTTTTATAACCCCTAAGGGTCGTGTGTTTAAGTGGAAGGTCATGCCTTTCGGGGTGGCTAATGCCCCAGCACTCTTCAAGGAGCTGATGAACAAAGTTTTGTACGTACTGAGGCGCAGACCTCTAGTACAGGAGTTGATTTCTCGAGGTGCAGAAATGGAGGCCCACATCAATGACGTGAGTTCGGGTACCAATACCCAAGAGGACCATGTCCTTCTCCTCCGTGAATGTTTCATTGTTTGACAGGAAAACCATCTCCGAATCAAACTCGAAAAAGGCGAGTTCATGAAAGAGGAGATGGAGTATTTGGGTTTCGACGCGGGGTATGGCTGGACGAAACCAGCCGCATCTAAGATGCAGCCCCTACAGGACATGCAGAAGAAGGGTCTACACGACGTAAGGAGTTTTGTGGGTGCCTGTAACTTCTTTAGGCGCCACATCCACAATTTTACCTACTCCTCTGCCCCTCTCACTGACCTAATCAAGAAGACTACTCCCTAAAGGTGGACCGCCAGAGAGGAGGAGTGTTTCCAGCAGTTGAAGAAGAAAATTGCCTCCTCCAACTGCCTGGGAGTACCCCGCCCTAAGGGGGGGATAGTCCTGATCACTGATGCCAGTGATGTAGGGAGGGGTGGAACGATCTACCAATGGCAGGAGCTTAACCCAGCTGAACTAACCCACCACCATTATTGTACTAGCGGACTGAAAGGTGATGGCTCCTTGAAGCATGACTATCCTACCAGTGAGTGGCGGCTTGTGCCACTAGGACACTGGAACTGGAAATGGAACCAAACGCGTTCCAATTACAGCACCTACGACCAGGAACTCCTGGCCGGTATGTTGGTGCTCTCATCACAGTCCCGACTATTGGGATCTAATCCTATTGTCTGGCTGTGTGACCACGAACCGGTGAAGTCTTTTCAGAGAGGGCCCACTACCGGAGAAAGCGAAACTAAAGCGGTAGTGGACTTACCTGAACCAGTTCAGGCTGACAGTCCATCATATCCCTGGAAGAAAAAATGAACTGTCTGACTACATATCGCGCAATAACTTCGATGCGCTTATTGTTGAGAGCTCTGAGGCACTCGCCAAAGCGGCTCTCCAGCGTATGGATGTCCAGCTTGACCTGTCCATGCCGACTGCTGGAATCCTCGAGGGTTGGAGCCTAACTGACTATCAGTCAGAGTATAAAGTAATTCTCCAGACCCTCAGCACTCGCCTCAAACCCCGTGTCATTGACGGGCCCCGGTGGTATAGAAACGACCAGTACCTCTTCCACGAGGACCGTATTGTCGTGCCTGAGGCCTGATTGAATGGGTGCCGACAGTGTTCCCCTCTCAGCTCAGGTCAAAGTGGCGCTAATCGCTCAGTGGACTTCGTCCGTGAGTGTTTCCACTCTAGTCTAACCCTGACTGAACTGAGGTCTCGAATGCAGACCATTGTGGATGCCTGTGGCTGTCATGCGGGCAAGCACAGCAACAGTAGGGATAGGGGACTGATTTCCAGCTTACCCATACCCTATTGTACTAACTCTCTTCTCTAGGTGGATTTCATCCACGGCCTACCTCGCTTCGCCGGCTATGATAGTTGCCTAGTGGTCAGCTCTGGCATGTCTTGCATCACCTGTGTGTTCCCTTGCAATAAGAAAATCACAGGTGAGAAGACTGTGAAAATGGTGGTCGAACAATGGTTCGAACCCTATGGAGCACCTAAGCAGGTGCACTCTGATGAGGATGTACGCATCCGCAGTGACAATGGATGGTACAAACGAGTGCTGAATGCCCTCAAGGTTGAGGTAACCACAGGTGTGCCCTATACCCACACGTCTAACCCTCTTTGTGAGAGACCGAACCGTGTGGTGGAACAGAACCTGAGAAAGCTGATGAAAAAGGAACGTACCAAAGACTGGGTACGCCTAGTGCCCTGGGCAGTGCTGACCATGAACTCTGAGAGGAGCTCTTCTACGGGTTTCACCCCCCAGGACCTGTTTCATGGAGGACAACCTGCTGGGTTCTTCAAAGGCCCCTTTCCTGAGGACTTCAAAAGCCCTGTTGGGGATTGGCTGGAAGACAAGCAGTCTATGGCCAACCAGGCTGGGACTCACCTGAGACATATCAGTGCCCGTGACCAGAGCGGACCGCATCGCCTACAAAGGCCTGCCAGTTTCGAGGTTGGTGACCTTGTTTTGGTGCACCATTCATGCCTACCCTCCTGGCCTCCTAACTGTCTACAGGACCCTTTTTTTGGGCCCTATCGTATCATCAGGATAGATGGATCTAGGATCCATGTCAGGTGCAGTCCACGTCTAGGTGGTGAACTGCGCCTAAACAGTTGAGGCAGTATCACTCCCCTGACGATTTGTCCTGCGATGAATGGCGCCTCAGCGACAGTGAGGTCGAGCGTATCGACCTAGAGACCGCTGCCAGCCCAGAGGAGGCAGACAAACCCGAGGAGATGACTGCCGATGAGATGGCAGTCGATGGCTACTACGTGGTTGCAGGTATTGCACGCCACGAGTATAAGGAGGGCTGGAAATTCCTAACCCCATGGGATGGCTATGGGCTATCTGAGGCAACCTGGGAACCCACGTCCGCCTTCATACAGCCAGATGGGAGTATGAACCCCATCTTTTGTTCTTACCTCGTTGAGAATAACGAGGGACAGCTACTAACCCCTGCTGAGACTCTGTCCCAGCGGAAAAAGAAACACTAATCTCACTGTGTCACGTCTATTGACTGTTTCCTATCCTCCGATGGGGCGGTGAGCACTCTTGTGCAGAACAGCTAGACCTACTCAGTGTATGCCAGGACAGGCTCAGAACTCCTGTAGAGCTCCAGTTACGCTGAGTGTACTAACTCCCACCCTGAGTCGGGTTCGGCGCTCCGAACAGCTACACATCCGCTGCTTGCGGAGCACTGTTCCTGCCCTGGCTGTGCCCTGCAGTTCCATGCCTATGGTTACCAGCGTGAGCCAGATGGCCGCTTATCAGGTTTGCAGCCACCCAGGGAGTGTGTGCCTTGTTGACCATGTGTTGCATGGAAACTGCCCTGATGTAACGACCTTTGGGAGTGAACGAAGAGCGGTGGCTTACTACTGCAGGGGGGAATGGCAAGCAAGGTGTTATGAAGCAAGGTGTGTCCACCCTCCTTGGGGACAAGCGTGCCCACAGTTAGGTGCCCTGACTGGTCCAGACCCGTGGGGTTCTACCCTTCCTTACAGGGTTTACCATACTCCTCAGTGTGCTACCTATGTCTGTATTTGTCTCACCTCTCTCCCCGTCGTGGCTCCCGGAGACCGGGCTTCACTGACATCGGACCGAAGGTCCTAATCAGGTACTATTACCACTCCTATGGCACCCAGTTTCTGTGCTGGCGCCTAACCTTGGGGGAAGACAGCAAAAGCGTTACCTACTAGAGGGGAGGGGTTGCCATGTGTGCTAAGGGCATCCAAAAAACCAATCTTTCTAGGGCCAAAAGCTAACGCACTCCCCTGCCCACTCGGAAAAGCACACGTGACAGGAGACACCACTACACTACACTCACTAACGCCAGCACCAGCCTTCAAAGGCAGGGTGAGCACTCAATACTTGCACTCATCACCTGCCAGGCTTGCTTACCCTAACACCTACACAAGCTACTGGGCGTTCATGTCAAAGAGGTCTCGGGCCCTATTGACCCTCCTGTGAAAGAACAACAGAACACGGTGCTACTAAGCAACTGTGGCCTAACAGGGACGCCACTACGCGTTTCCCTGTCAGGACTTGTAGGGAAGGAGTGCACAGTTTGCGTGCACACCGTGTATGTCGCAGATGTCGCACTGCACTCGCCACTCCCGGCTGAGTTGCAGTTTGTTGATTGTGTGATCAGCGCCCGTCTTAGCTTGGGCAGAAAAGTTCAAAGTCGCCGAAGGCAACTGCAGCTGCACCAATCATCCTCACCTGCCCACCTGTAAAGCAAAGGCGTATGGACCTGGGAAGAGGCGGAGGAACCAAGACAGCCTCCACGTATTATACGCTTCTCAGGCTGCACTCTCCACTTACCAGGTTACAAGCAAGCAAGCTTAAGGAACTCCACCTGTTCTCTCAAAGAACGTACAGTGGAGTCCCTGGATAACCAAAGCAAGAGTGTTACCGTGCGCAACACGCGTGGCCTACCCTTTAATGCGCAATATGCATGCACAGTTATGCACAGGTCTTCCATTTCTCCTAATCTTACCCACAGCAACAAACCATAGCGTGCCTCAACCAAAGTGTGAGCTCTTCTTGGGCTTACCTACCTTACTCACCACGCATCATGTGAATGCTGAAGGTAACACGAGCGCAAAACTACCCTGAGCACTTAAACAATCCTACGGCGAATCATAATCAACCCTAATCAATTAATGCATTGTGTGTCATGCACGCTGTTCTTACTTTTGTCCCTGCAGAAAGAGGAGAGAGAATGGCGCAATGCACAGCGCAAAACAAGCCTAAGCGTTTTAAGCAACCCTTTTTTAGCGCTACGGCAACACGAACAAGAGCAAGCCCTTTCTTTTCTAACCTGTGAAGAGAACACAAGGGTCGATCAGGGGAAAGGGAAAGTGACACAACGTGTGAATGCCGGAATTAGGCACACGCATCGCAAGCACAGCGCATACTCTAACCCTACGTGCACGCTGTGTGCTCCATTCGGTTCGCACACCTTTCATCTCTGGTTTGACCTGTGCAGAGCAAAGGAGGTGAGCACCCAAACCCCCAGCGAACACAGCGGTGACACCCCCAACGTTTTAACGAAGCAACCAACACGAACGCAATGCATGCGTGTGAAATGACACTGACATACCTGAGAGGTGAGTTGTCCACCTGCTCTGTAGTGCCGGCCTCTTTTCAATACTTTTTCCTACAGTTTATAAAAATTTTAATGCAACTGTGCAAAAGATTTCTTTGAGAACTTTAAAACTACGGCTCATACTTTCTTTTTCTAGAGCCGTTTACGCTTGCGCAACTAGTTTTCTGGAGTCCGCGTCTGTTGCGCTTGTCTGCGACTTTATTCATTTATGATTTAGTCTAAAAATGACGATTTCTCACGTCGTTTCGTCAATTTTTAGCGATTTCACTTCTTAAATTGCTACACCTTTCGTTGAACCACAGGATTCTCTCCCTGTTGGTTCCATTTTCTTTGTTTCTCAGCTCCTGGAGATTTGTGTCCTCCATTGGGAGTATTGCTCCACCCTGGCCCTTGGTCAGGACGTTTACTAAAACGCTGTTTGTGCAGCGTTAGCCGTCCGCATTAGAGCGTTCAACTGTACCCTAGTGGGCAAGCATGTGTGCTCTAGGGAGGGAGTCCTGGGTTCAAAGCCCACTACCCCCAAGTTTTACGAAACGCTTTCGTCGCACGCTGGCAACTTTTGAGTAATGCCCCATGGAAAGGACATCATTCACGGTACATTACACTGTTTTTTAAGGGTACCCACCGTGTGATAGGCTTCTATGAACTGATGGGAATTTTTTTGTTTGGTTTAATGCATTTTCTCAGGTAATTCTGGGATATTTGAGCCTTTTTCCTTCGTCCTACTAGCTTGATCAACTAGTACTCCAGGGGGGAGTAGGAAAGCGTCACTGCCATGTCATTCTTGGAGGGCTTGATGCAGGCCAAGCCCCCCTTTAAAACCCTTTTGTTGATGCTAAGACTTACCTAAGTATTTCTATCTCTCTTTTGAAGCCTAAAGTAGACTTTCTCAAAGTAACTAGGGTTATAACCCTAGCCCCCCCATGAAATTCACCCCTACCACTCAGCTGAGCGGGGGTATCTTCCTTCATGGAGGTTATGGCGAAATAAAGTAGGCATTTCATGCCTAAGGCCTTGGAGGCTAAGCCTAGTGGTCCCTGACCCCAAGACCCCTATACTCAACTGTTTCTACCACTTATCGTGGTTCTACTTTTGAACTGTTTCTGAATTCAGTTGCTTGGCCAATTCATATTCTGTGTCTGGCCTAACTTCTTTGCCCCATATTCCTAACCAACATCATTTCATCCATGAAGTGCTTGATGCTAACTCGGAGGCTAGAGTCAGGCCAGCTTTCACTTAAAATCATTTGTTTTATCCATTTGTGATTGAATTTTTTTATTCATGGCTGCTTTGTCCATCTGCAGCCCTTCTGTGATACACTGGATTTCAAAACTATTCATTGATTCGATCCATATCCTGTTCTTGCTCTACTTACTGCTTTGATTTGGGTTTTCAACATCAAAACCTGCAAAATTTTATCAAAATCATTAGGGCACTCATCAAGGACATCTTTCTGCGGGTAGCCGACTGTGGTGCACCAGCACCCAGTCTCCCTCTTGATAGGAGGCAGTCACTCGGTGCTTGTTCTTCTTGTTCCACTGACGCTCCCTCACTCTCTGGAGCATAGCCTTGGCCTTGTTCACCTTGTTCACCTACTTACACACAGTGGAGTAGGAATCCTCGAGATAGGGAGCGTGTAGGAACCACGCCGGGTGTCCCCCGAACAGCTCATGGGCGAAGAGCCAGTTGCTGAACTCTCTTGGGAGTTCATCATCAGGGATATGACGGGGAGCAGTCTCACCCAGTCTTTGTTGCGCTCAGTCTTGCACGATATCCTCACGTTCTCTTTGAGAACTCGAATCTGTCGCTCACATAGGGGGTTACTCGTATGAGTGTAGGGAATCCCCGTTGACACCTGGACATTAAGGGACCTCAGGACTCTCTTGTACCAGCCAGTGTTGGAGCATACTCGGACGTCCTCGTTGGAATTAATCTCTTTGGGTGCCCCATAGACACAGAACCACTCTTCCAGGAGTATCTTGATGGTCTCCTCTCCGATGATGTGTTTAGTGCATCGGAACACTCTGGTAAACCTGGTCAACCCAGGGGTGATCACTACGGCGAAGTCATAGCCCCTGAACTTAGGCATATCCGTGTAATCCACATCCAGTACACTACTGGCACAGTGTGGGATGGGAAGGATCGAACAGAGACCTTTGTCCCTGATATCCCCAGGTTTGCAGGATGGACACGGACACTTGTCCACGATGGGCTGGAGGGCTTTCCGCAGCTGATCGACACTCAACATAGAGTGGAACCACTTGTTGAGTACCTTCAAGGTACAGTCAGCACCAACATGACCAGTGGACTCATGGGTCGGCTTGAGGAGTGCAGGGATACGGTCGGTAGGCACGACTATCCAGTCCTCATGCCAGAGGTAGGTTCTATCCCGCTCCCATTGCTCCTGGTTGACCAGGACGGGTTCCAGACGCTTCTCCAGGCTTTTGTAGATATCCCCAAACTCCTTCAGGTACTGAACTTGTTGGAGTCCATCTAGAGGTCTGATCATGGTCATATTGAGGTCCAGGTGTACGACCATAGGGCTGAGCGCCTCCCTGGCCCGCTCCTCAGCCCTGGCACCAATCATGTCGTCAAAGTTGTTGCGGCTGATGTAGTCCGCACATTCGTTCTTGAGGCCCTGGATATGGTGCACAGAGAGCCGTAGTTGGCTCAGGTAGGTCCACCAGCGTCTGAGCTTAGCCTTCTCAGGTTAGGGACCCTTTTGGATTGTACGGACCGGTTGTTGGTCACATGGCCAATCCACTGGGTTGCTCCCCAACAGTCGGCACTGAGAGGATAGTACCAGCATACCCGCGAGCAGTTCCTGCTCATGGGTAGAGTAGTTACCCCTGGCCTGGTTCCATTTCCGGTTCCAATGGCCCAGGGGAACCTGGACCCATTTGTTGTCAGGGTAGCAGTGCTTGAGAGTACTGTCTCGGTTCAGTCCATCAGTCCCCCATTGGGGAATGGCCGAGTCGAACTCCTCCTTCTCTAGTGCTTGCCAATGGAACAACGTTCCACCTCCGCCCGCATTGCTGGCGTCAATCACCAGGATAATTTCTCCTTGTGCCATAGGCACGTGCAAGCACCTAGTGTTAGCCGCTCTGTCCTGGAGCTCATCAAACGCTTGTTGCCCTTGAGGGCCCCAGCGCCAGGTAGTGCCCTTCTTGATGAGGTCCGTCAGGATGGCGCTGGTGTAGGTGAAATTCTTGATGTAGCGGCGGTAGAAATTACAAGCCCCTATAAAGCTACGTACATCATGGAGTCCTTTCTTGGAGTCTTCATTAGCATCCATCAGGGGTTTCGCCTTAGAGGTTTGAGGTTTGAGGTTTGATTTTGCGGGTACTAGACGCCTTTCGGCCCCGGGGGGCCACCTGGTCAGGCCAGGTGATATCCTCCCCAACCGGGTCCTAGTGGGGGGCCCTCCAAGACGCACCTCCTGCCTGGTGGCGGAGTCCCCCGGGTTCACAGGGCTCGGAGCCCCGTCCCTCCCCGGCTTCCACGTTTCGCCACTCCCCGGTCAGTGAATCAATTTGCAGCCGTGGCTGCGGGCGCTTACCAACCGCGTCGCCCCCCTAATGCGTGGTCGCCCGGGGCGCCGGCGCCGCCGGGCCCGTGCTACTGGCTTTTTGCCACTGGGACCCCCTTGGGCTGGCGCGGAGGCTGCCTAGCCTAGGGCGTGGCGCAGTGCGCCACTACTGCCTTGGCGGGTGCAGTGCCCCGTCTGTGTGTGCGCGGCGGTCGCGGCCGGTTCGGGGGGTTCGGGCTGGTACCTGGTGTTGTGTCTCTCCCGTTTCCCCCTTCCCGCCCTGCGTGTCCCGCGCTGCGTGTGGCGGGCTGTCCTGTCCGGGTGTCCCTTACCCTCGCTCGCTGGTACGCCATTCCACGCGGTCTGTGCGTTCCGCGAGCTCGGTCGGGTTGCCCTTCTGGTAGTCCCCGCGTGCCCTTTGCGTGTGTGTGCGCTCGCGCTCCCGCGGCGTCCGCTCCCCCCCCCCGCTGGGTGGTGTGGCGTGCGCACCTCGCGCGGTCCCGGCACTGGGCGCTGGTAGGGCCGTTCCACGTGGTCTGTGGCCCTCCGCGTGTCCTGCCCCGGTCCCTTGCTCTGTCTTGGGGGGGGGCGGTCCGGTCCCGGCTCCCCCCTACTTGGCTTGGGGTTGTGGGGGCGGCGGAAGGGCGTCCCCGGGGGGGGGTGCCTTCCACTGTTGCGAGGGGCGTGAGGGGTCAGGCGCTCCCCCTCCCCCGACTGCCCGCCCACTGGGCGGGCTGTTGCAGTCCGCTACCCACGTGCTGTGGGCGCGGGCGTGTGGGTGTGGGGGCCCTACACTGTCCCCTTGGCCTGCACGCCCTGTGGGGGCTGCGTGCCGCGGGGTGGGTCCGTGGCGTTCGTATGCCGGGGGGGGGGGCTGGGGGGGGGGGGCGTGCGCCGTGCCCCCCGTTTGTGCGGCCAGGGGGGGGCCTGTAGGGCGGGGGGTCACTCTGCCTCGTTCCGTCCCTCTGCCTTCCCTGGGCAGGCAACAAAGCGGGTGTCACTGGCTCGTTCTGTACATGGGGGGCGTGGCCCCTGATACCACTCCGGTTCGTGCTCGCCCGCCTTCACTGGGCGCAATCTGTGCGGCGTCCTGGTGCGTTGGCGCGAGCTCGCTCGTTCCCTGCGGTTCCTGTGGGAGCTGGCGGCCGGGGCGGGGGGGCGGGCCGCGCTCCGGCTCCTCTCTCGGGCGGGGGGAGGGGGGACCATCCCCCCTGCCTCGGGGGGTGGGGGCTGGGGCCCCCGCGGCTTGGGTTGGTGGGGGGGGGGGTCGCGCCGCGGCCTCCCTGCTCCCCCTCTGGGTGGCGGCCCGCGGTTTGCCATCCTGGCCCCCCTCGTGTCGTCGGCGCACTCCCCACCGGCGTGCACGTGCGGTCGGGGTCGCGGGGCCGCCCCGGGGTGGGGGGGGATGAGGGGCGGCCCGTGGACTGCTCTCCCGGGGGCCCGTGCAGACCTGAACCCCCCCTCTGCCCTGCCTGAGTGAGCTGTGGTCATGGGAGGGTCATGGGGGGCGCGGCCTCCATTCCGTTCTGGTGCGCCGCCGTGCGCCGCCCCGAGGCTTCGTCCGCGCGTTGCTCCAGTGCGCTCATGTGGGCCTGCCTGCCGGCCGCGACCCCCGCGGGAGCAGGCAGCTGGGGGCGCTGGGGCGCGCGGTGTGCAGGCTCAGCCGCATCCCCCCCCCCCCGCGTCGCGGTCCCCTCTGGGGGAGGGGGGGCGTCCTCTCGGCTCCAGGGGGGGTGGAGGGTCGCTCCTGTGGCCTCCAAGCTGGGGGCGGGGGGCGAGGGGGGGGGTGGGGGGGCCGCCTCCCCGCCCCTCCGCCCCTTTGGGCGTCGGCCTGCCTTCTGTTGTCTCCGGCGTGCCCCCCCGGGGTATACTCGTGCCGTGGGGGCTGCCGGGCGGCCGCGGGCGTCGGGCGCGGTCCGGTCGGCCGCCAATGGGTCAGTGCGGCGGGGGGGGGGGGGGGGATCCCCCCCGCCCTGGTTCGCGCCCCAGTCTTCCCAGGGCCGGCCTCTGAAGGGGCCCATCCGTTTGCGCCGTCCCGGGCGCCGCCAGTCCGCCGTCGGCCGGCAGCGGGCAGGGCGTCCGGGCGCCTTCCTCGGCCGTGGTGCAAGCCGGCCGAAACCGAACCCGCAGCCACGAACACCACAGACAGCCGACACTAGAGGGACAACACCACAAACCGTGCACAAACACACCCACCCAAGACCCCAGCCAGGACTGGCGGGGTTAACAAAACCCACACCCAACCGCGAACCGGACCCAAACACAAACGCCGCACAACAGTAGGAAACCCAGTGCCCACAGCCCGGGCACTGAGGCAGCCCGTGCCATGCAGGTGACCCGGCCAAACGAGATCCGGAGACCGGGGGTAAGGCTGCATCCTAATCCCTGCGCTGCTTTGGGACTCGAGGCGGAGCGTGCGACACCCAAGCGTCTCGGAACCCTAGTACCAAGAACATGCATGCATGCCTTGGGAACGGGATACGCCAGGAAGTCCGGTGAACCCCTAGGGTTCCGCCCAAAGGAGGGGACGTGCGCAAGCACGGGCGCACACCCTCCCGGCGAGACAAGCACGTCACGCTGGCGGCAATCAGCCCTCCTGGTGTTGCCCGGGGCCGCTTTGTTAGGGGCCAACAGTCAGGTCTAGCGGGATGTAAGCCGCCTCCCCTCTTCATGCGCGGAGCCTCTTCCTGTTCGTCACAGGGGCGACGCCAGGGGGAACCATGGGGCGCCTCTCCACGACCAAGTGCACCTACCTACCTACCTCGGCCGTGGTGCCCCCTCACCCCGGGTGCAGCGGCGTCTTCGGGGGGGGTGCAGGGCCGCTGTTTCTTTGGTCTGCCTCCGTCCGTTCTTGGGCCTGAGGGGGAGGGGGGGGGGGTGTGGGGGGGGCCCTCTGGTCCCCTGGCGCCGCCCCCTGACAGCCGAGGGGGGGCGGCATGGCGGTCCCGGCCCCGGGGGCCAGCCGTCGGCCGGGGGGGTCACACTTTTCCCCCGCCCCCCTCTACCTAGAGTCGGACCCTCATGCAGGCCCTCGCTGGGGACCCTTTTCCCCCCCGCTGTCGTCGTGCAGCGCTGGCCGGCCGGGGGCGGCCGTGAGGGTTAGCGGTCAGCGGTTAGCGGGCTGCGGGGCAGTGGGTTCCCCCCCGCGCTCGTTGTCTCCGCCCTCCCTACTGCGGGAGGTGGCGCGCGCTCCTTCGCGACGCCGTACCGTGGGGGGGGCATGGGTCGGGGGGCCCAGCTCCCCCCCCCACTTTCTCGCGTCCGCCGTCTGGGCCGTCACCTGCGCCGCCGCTTGTGTGGGGACTGGGGCTGTGGCGGCGGCCGGTTGCGCCGGCGGTAGCGCCAGTGGGCGAGGGCGCTGCGCAAGGCCCGGGAAAGCCAGTTGTTGGCGTCCGCATCCGTGATGCGGAGTACCGCTCCCCCTTCCAGGAAGGCCGGCCACATCGGCCCCCTGTCGGGCCACGCCGCCCCATTCACTGACCTGAGGACCCTCTCGTGGTTCTTCAGGGCCTGCCCACCCCCCGGGGGTACCTCTTGGTTTCCTCTGTCCCCCCGGAGGAGCACGGCATTTACTCAACCCCCTGGTGGTCCCCTGGTTGGCCCAGCTCAACCACCCGTACACCTCCCCCACCAGGGGGAGGGCCTCATCCCCCAGAGGGTCCGGGACCGTGCCCCAGTCCCGGTCCCAGGGCCGGGCCCCCTCCGCCCCTCGCGTTGGCTCCCCCTTCTGCCCCTGTGCCTGCGGCGCCGATGCCGCGCCCCGCCTCCCCCCTTCCGAGGCCATCCGCGCCGGCTCCGCTCTCGGTGCGGGGGGGGGCTGGCTCGTGCCGGGGTCGTGGGGGTTGGGGGGGGATGAGCTCGCCGGCGTCAGGGTCGATGTTGTAGAGGTGGTGGTGGTGGTGGTGTCGGTGGTGGCTGTGGTGCGCCGGCATCTGTTGGATGCCGGGGGGGGTGCACCTCACGGGCTGCACGTCCGGCTGCGGGGGCGCCCCGCCCCCCGCCCCCCATCCTTCGACCCGCCCTGCCCCCGGGGCTCCCATGCCCCGCCCCGCCTGTCCCTTGGGCCCCATTCCGGCCCCCTGCCCGTGCCGTGGGTCCCGCCCCCTGTCACCCACGCCCTGGCCTGCCCGCTTGCCCACCGTCCCTCGCCCCGCTCCCTGCACCTGGGCGCCCTGCCCGCGCACCTGCGCGCCCTTGCTCCCTGCCGCGCTTGCCCTGGCCCGCTCCTTGCGCGTGCCCCTGGGCACTTCCCCTGTCGCCTCCTGTCCCCCGCTCCGGTCCCTTGCTCTGTCTGGCGTGCTTGGGGGGGGGCGGTCCGGTCCCGGTTCCCCCCTACTTGGCTTGGGGTTGTGGGGGCGGCGGAAGTGCGTCCCCGGGGGGGGTGCCTTCCACTGTTGCGAGGGGCGTGAGGGGTCAGGCGCTCCCCCTCCCCCGACTGCCCGCCCACTGGGCGGGCTGTTGGGGTCCTCTACCCACGTGCTGTTGGCGCGGGCGCGTGTGTGGGGGGGCCCTACACTGTCCCCTTGGCCTGCACGCCCTGTGGGGGCTGCGTGCCGCGGGGTGGGTCCGTGGCGTTCGTATGCCGGGGGGGGGGGCTGGGGGGGGGGGGGTGGGCCGTGCCCCCCATTTGTGCGGCCGGGGGGGGGCTGTAGGGCGGGGGGTCGCTCTGCCTCGTTCCGTCCCTCTGCCTTCCCTGGGCAGGCAACAAGGCGGGTGTCAGGGGGTCGTTCTGTGCATGGGGGGCGTGGCCCCTCATACCACTCCGGTTCGTGCTCGCCCGCCTTCACTGGGCGCAATCTGGGCGGCGTCCTTGTGCGTTGGCGCGAGCTCGCTCGTTCCCTGCGGTTCCTGTGGGAGCCGGCGGCTGGGGCAGGGGGGGGGGGGCGCGCTCCAGCTCCTCTCTCGGGCGGGGGGAGGGGGGACCATCCCCCCTGCCTCGGGGGGTGGGGGCTGGGGCCCCCGTGGCTTGGGTGGGTGGGGGGGGGGGTCGCGCCGCGGCCTCCCTGCTCCCCCTCAGGGTGGCGGCCCGCGGTTTGCCATCCTGGCCCCCCTCGTGTCGTCAGCGCACTCCCCCCCGGCGTGCACGTGCGGTCGGGGGGGGATGAGGGACGGCCCGTGGACCGCTCCCCCGGGGGCCCGTGCAGACCTGAACCCCCCCTCTGCCCTGCCTGAGTAGGCTGTGGTCATGGGAGGGTCATGGGCGGCGCGGCCTCCATTCCGTTCTGGTGCGCCGCCGTGCGCCGCCCCCAGGCTTCGTCCGCGTGTTGCTCCAGTGCGCTCATCTGGGCCCGCCTGTCGGCCGCGACCCCCGCGGGAGCAGGCGGCTGGGGGCGCTGGGGCGCGCGGTGTGCAGGCTCAGCCGCATCCCTCCCCCCCGCGTCGCGGTCCCCTCTGGGGGAGGGGGGGCGTCCTCTCGACTCCGGAGGGGTGGAGGTTCGCTCCTGTGGCCTCCAAGCTGCGGGGGGGGGGCGAGGGGGGGGTGGGGGGGCCGCCCCCCGCCCCCCCGCCCCGTTCGGCGTCGGCCTGCCTTCTGTTGTCTCTGGCGTGCCACCCCGGGGTATACTCATGCCGTGGGGGCTGCTGGGCGGCCGCGGGCGTCGGGCGCGGTCCGGTCGGCCGCCAATGGGTCAGTGCGGCGGGGGGATCCCCCCCGCCCTGGTTTGCGCCCCAGTCTTCCCCGGGCCGGCCTCTGAAGGGGCCGCTCCGTTTGCGCCGTCCTGGGCGCCGCCGGTCCGCCGTGGGCCGGCAGCGGGCAGGGCGTCCGGGCGCCTGCCTCGGCCGTGGTGCAAGGCGGCCGAAACCGAACCCCAACCACGAACACCACAGACAGCCGACACTAGAGGGACAACACCACAAACCGTGCCCAAACACACCCACCCAAGACCCCAGCCAGGACTGGCGGGGTTAACAAAACCCACACCCAACCGCAAACCGGACCCAAACACAAACGCCGCACAACAGTAGGAAACCCAGTGCCCACAGCCCGGGCACTGAGGCAGCCCGTGCCATGCAGGTGACCCGGCCAAACGAGATCCAGAGAACGGGGGTAAGGCTGCATCCTAAGGCCTGCGCTGTATTGGGACTCGAGGCGGAGCGTGCGACACCCAAGCGCCTCGGAACCCTAGTACCAAGAACATGCATGCATGCCTTGGGAACGGGATACGCCAGGAAGCCCGGTGAACCCCTAGGGTTCCGCCCAAAGGAGGGGACGTGCGCAAGCACGGGGGCACACCCTCCCGGCGAGACAAGCACGTCACGCTGGCGGCAATCAGCCCTCCCGGTGTTGCCCGGGGACGCTTTGTTGGGGGCCAACAGTCAGGTCTAGCGGGATGTAAGCCGCCTCCCCTCTTCATGCGCGGAGCCTCTTCCTGTTCGTCACAGGGGCGACGCCAGGGGGAACCATGGGGCGCCTCTCCACGACCGAGTGCACCTACCTACCTACATCGGCCGTGGTGCCCCCTCACCCCGGGTGCAGCGGCCTCTTCGGGGGGGGTGCAGGGATGCCGTTTCTTCAGTCTGCCTCCGTCCGCTCTTGGGCCTGAGGAAGAGGGGGGGGGGGAGTGGGGGGGGCCCTCTGGTCCCCTGGCGCCGCCCCCTGACAGCCGAGGGGGGGCGGCATGGCGGTCCCGGCCCCGGGGGCCAGCCGTCGGCCGGGGGGTCACACTCTTCCCCCGTCCCCCTCTACCTAGAGTCGGACCCTCATGCAGGCCCTCGCTGGGGCCCCTCGTCCCCCCCGCTGTCGTCGTGCGGCGCTGGCCGGCCGGGGGCGGCCGTGAGGGTTAGCGGTCAGCGGTTAGCGGGCTGCGGGGCAGTAGGTTCCCCCCCGGCTCGTTGTCTCCGCCCCCCCTCCTGCGGGAGGTGGCGCGCGCTCCTTCGTCACGCCGTACCGTGGGGGGGGCATGGGTCGGGGGGGCCCAGCTCCCCCCCCCACTTTCTCGCGTCCGCCGTCTGGGCCGTCACCTGCGCCGCCGCTTGTGTGGGGACCTGGGCTGTGGCGGCAGCGGGTTGCGCCGGCGGTAGCGCCAGTGGGCGAGGGCGCTGCGCAAGGCCCGGGGGAGTCAGTTGTTGGCGTCCGCATCCGTGATGCGGAGTACCGCTCCCCCTTCCAGGAAGGCCGGCCAGGTCGGCCCCCTGTTGGGCCACGCCGCCTCATTCACTGACCTGAGGACCCTCTCGTGGTCCTCCGGGCCTGCCCACCCCCCGGGGGTACCTCTCGGTTTCCTCTGTCCCCCCGGAGGAGCACGGCATCGAAGGGCCGATAACTCAACCCCCTGGTGGTCCCCTGGTTGGCCCAGCTCAACCACCCGTACACCTCCCCCACCAGGGGGAGGACCTCATCCCCCAGAGGGTCCGGGACCGTGCCCCAGTCCCGGTCCCAGGGCCGGGCCCCCTCTGCCCCTCGCGCCGGCTCCCCCTGCTGCCCCTGTGCCTGCGGCGCCGATGCCGCGCCCCGCCCCCCCCCCCCCCGAGGCCATCCGCACCGGCTCCGCTCTCGGTGCGGGGGGGGCTGGCTGGTGCCGGGGTCGTGGGGGTTGGGGGGGGATGAGCTCGCCGGCGTCAGGGTCGATATTGTAGAGGTGGTGGTGGTGGTGGTGTCGGTGGTGGGTGTGGTGCGCCGGCATCTGTTGGATGCCGGGGGGGGTGCACCTCACGGGCTGCACGTCCGGCTGCGGGGCCGCCCCACCCCCCGCCCCCCTCCCTTCGACCCGCCCTGCCCTCTGGGCTCCCATGCCCCGTCCCGCCCGTCCCTTGGGGCTCATGGCGCCCTTGCCCTTGCCCTTGGGCCCCCTTCCGGCCCCCTGCCCGTGCCGTGGGTCCCGCCCCCTGTCACCCACGCCCTGGCCTGCCCGCTTGCCCCCCGTCCCTCGCCCCGCTCCCTGCACCTCGGCGCCCTGCCCGCGCACCTGCGCGCCCTTCCCGTGCCCTGGCCCCTTCCCGGCCCCCTGCCCTGAGTCGCGCTGTCTGCTGCCCGCGCTCTGTCCCCCTCCGCTGCTGCGCCCTTGCTCCCTGCCGCGCTTGCCCTGGCCCGCTCCTTGCGCGTGCCCCTGGGCACTTCCCCTGTCGCCTCCTGTCCCCCGCTCCGCGCCCCCGTGGCTGGCACGCAGCTCTGCCTGCGCGCTGTCCCCTCCTTCCTGGATCACGCGCCAGGGGTCCCGCTGCCCTTGCAGCTGCGGCAGCGTGACGCCCGGCGCCGAGCGCTCCGGCGCTGGGGGGCGGATGTGCCGCGTCCGCCCCGGGGGAAAGGGCTTTGGGGGGAACGGCTTGCGGGGGCTGGTGTTGGTGTTGGTGGGGTTGGCGTGGGCGCGGTACTTTGCACTCTCCCTGCCCACTACTGCTGCTGCGGCGGCCGCCAGCAAGGCGCCCGTGGCCCATGCGGGGTCCTTCCCCCGCTTTCGCGGCGTGCTGGGGGCCGCGTCGTGGCCGGCCGAGGCGGTGGCGCGGCTCGCCGGGGCCGCGGTCGCAACCCCTCGCGCGCCCTCCCCGCTCCCCTCTGCGGCTGCGGCAGCCCTCGGCGATGCGCCCGGTTTCTGCGCCGGGGCTACCCCCCGTGTCGGCGGCGTGCCGGGGGCCGCGGTCGGGGCCGCGGCGTGGCTCGCTGGGGCTGCGGTCTCTGCTTCCCGCGCGTCTCGGGCCCCCTCCCGGGGCGGGGCGGCAGGGCTTGCTGCTTGGGCGGCGGGGGCGGTGACCTCGGCTGGCTCAGGCTCCTGGGTTGACAGCCCGGTGTCGGTGCAGGCCACCAGGGGCTGCCCAGGCAGCAGCCTGACCAGCACCGTCGCCTCCGCGAGCCTCCGCTCCTCGCGCTCCGCGGGGGTGTCCCCCGTCCACTCCGGGGAGACGGGGGAGCAGAAGCGGGACCGGCAGTGGTGACGGTCGTCCCGCGGGGGGGAGCCATCGGAGTCTGCCTTCACTGTTAACCTGGTAGGCATGCGTGGTGGCAGGTGCGCCCATCCCACTACCTCCCGGTGCATCAGTGTCGTGCCGTGGGCAGTGCCGTGCGGTGCTCTGCGGGGGGGAGGGGGGGAGGGGGTGGGGGGCCGGCTGTGGCGTCAGCCCCGTACGGGCGGGGGCCGGCGGCAATCCATCGACAGTGGGAGGGGAGGCAGGGGGGCCACGCGGCCCAAGCGTCGCGCCTCAGCTCCGAGTCTGGGGCGGGGCTCAGGGCCCCGGGCCCCCGGGGGTCGTCGGGTGGTGCCGGGGGGAGCCGAACTAGGTGGACCCCCGTAACGGCGGTGACCTCCTGTGTTCGCAGGAAGGTGTGTACCCCGTCCCGCGCCGCGGGCGCCGGGAGGGGGGGGCGGGGCACGGGTGCTGCCCCAAAGAGGTGGGTGGGGGGGATCCCCAGGACCCGTTCCGGGTCCCCGCAAGTCGCGACAACGAGAAGGAGCAGGGGGGTGCCAGGGCACTCTTGCCAGAGGACCTGCCCCCTCTAGTGGGCACCCTTGGTTCTGGAGAGGGGGGGGGACAGGTCTGGGGTGGCCCAGTCGCAGAAGGGCAGAAGGGCGGGGCACCAGGTGGGCTCCCTCGGGAACGCCTCGCATACGATGGCGTACGGGGGGGTCGGCCTGGTGCTGTCGTACACCGGGTTGGTCGGCCGGGGGCGGGCGGGCTCCTCGTCCGCGCCTTCCACGAACACCGTGATTTTGCCCACCTCCAGGTCCTCGTCCGGTGGGTGTAGAAGGTGGAGCGCCGCATCCAGCTCGGAAACTCCCCCCGGGTATGTGGCCCACGCCTGGTTCAGGTACGGGGCCGTGTCCCCGGGGTAGCGCGTCCTGAGGGTGTGCAGCAGGGCTCGGGCGCTGCTGCGGAGGGACATGGCGGACCCCGCCCCCGTCAGCCGCAGGATGTCCCCCATGGACAGGGGCCGGCCCGACCGGTTGGACTAGTGCCACTACATCCAGTGCCCGTAGAGGGCCGCCTCCGGGCTGATGAGCCCCAGCTGGATGGCGTTCACGATCCGGTGCATCGCCGGGAGCAGCGTAGGGGCCCCGGCTCCGTTCAGGGTGCGGACGGCCAGGAGGGCGGTCTCGTTGAGGAAAGCCCTTGCACTGCCTGTCAGGTCACGCCGTGCGGCAGCGTGCGCCTCGGGCGCCTCTGCCACCGTGTTCGCCACTAGGCCCCGGAAGGTCGCCTCCTGCGCTTTGCGGCGGGCCCTGGCGTGTCCCGGCCAATTCCCCCTGTCGGCATGGCATGGTACTGCGGGCTCTGCAAAGGGCGGCGGCGGGTGGGCGTCAGGGCGCGAACACCTGCAACAGGTGCGCAACGGATGTGGGGTCCCGCAGGTGCACGTGGATCCACAGAAGGGCAGCGCCCGCGGGGCCCGTGCGTTTGTGTGAGGGGGCGTGTGCCCCCTCGATGCGCCGGTGCAGGGCCTCCTCCTCTGTGCGCCTGCGCGGGCCTGCGGGAGGTTCGGGCCAGGGGCACGCAGCCACCTGGGCGCACCGCGCGCACCTGTTGGCGCCTGTCGACGCTGCGGAGGACACCGTGTCACATTCCCCGTAGAGCCGGCAGGTGTGTGGGAGGTGGGAGGGCGGCGACCAAGGGTCGGGAGGGTGGAGCCAGAGGTCGTCCCACCTCTGTCAGAGGGGGTCCCGGACCTCCAGCAGGTGGGCGCGGAAGCGGCGCCCGTAGTCCCTGCCGAGCGTCTTCCGCTGGACCTCCCGCCACGTGTCGTCAGGGAGAATCCCGTGGTCGTCGAAGGCGGTGATGAGGTCGTCCCCCGCCGGGCGGGGGTGCCCCTGGGGGGGGGGGGTTGCCATGTACACGTGGCACCGGGTGAGGTGGGGCGCCAGCGCATCCCATTGGCACCCGTTTGCGGCTTCCCGGTGGAGGAGGGCCAGTAGGGTGCCGTCCGCGACTGCCTCCGATCCCACTTGCAGCCCTTTGCAGCCGTCCAGCTCCTGGCGCAGCGCGGCTGCAGTGTCGGTGGGGAGCATGAGGAGCAAGGGTCCCTGGGTGTCGCCCAGCCGGAACAGGGCGTTGTTGTATACCGGCCCCCCAGCTTTGAAGTGCGCCACGGCGAGCTGGGCGGCCCCGTCCTCTGGGGGGTGCCATCGGACGGTGGCCACGGCGTGTCCCCATTTGCGTATCTCCGTAGCCCGGAGTACGTTGGCGGCCTGAAGGACGATGCGGGGAGGGACTGGTGTCCTAATGAGTGAGGACACGTCCCCAGTCCATCCTGTTTGCGGCCCCGGGGCTGCTTGCAGCCATTCCCCCGTCGCCGCGTCCCACCGGTGGTCAGGTCCCGCCCCGCGGATCACGGTGGGTCTTGGCCGGGTGTCCGGCCCCCATCCCTGGAGCGGGTTGGCGGCGTAATGTTGCGCAGGGGTCTCCGGGGCGCGCGTGGCGGCGCACCACCGGCTCCACTCGCGCGTCCACTCCTCACCCACTATGTGTGCCTCGCACGCGGTCATGGAGCCGCGCCGGATGATCCACGGTGGGAAGAGGGCGTCTTGTAGGTGCTTCGAGAACCCCCCCAGCAGGCTCTGGTACGGCTGGGGGCCCTCTTGTGGCGGGCACTCCAGAGTGCCATTCACGACACGGGGGGAGGCTACGAAGTCCTTGTCAGGGCGCGGGGGAGGAAGGGGGTGGTCGCCCTCCGCCGCGGTGAGCCATCGGTGTGCCCGGGGCGCCGCGTTGAGGGGCTCGCGGAGGAGTTGCTCCAGCCGGTGGTTGCGAAGCTCCCATGCGAAGTCCCCCAGCCGGAGCATGTGGTGGAGGGGATCATCCACAGAGGTCCCTCCCTGCGGGTCGTAGCGGGCTATGGCGCGGAGCTGCGCCTCGGCTTCCTCGGGCACCAGCCCGGAGCAGAAGACTTCCGTCCATGTGGCGCCTGCGGAGCGCCACCAGGCCACCCACAGGGCTCTTGTCCCCGGGTGGGAGGTGGTGGGCCGCCTCGTGTACCGCCTGGCGGTAGTGGGGCGAGAGGAGCCGTGAGTGGGCGCACCCCACGTGCATTTGCACTGGGGTCTCCTCCGGGCCGCCGCATAGGAGGCACGGTTGTGGGAGGACGGCGACGCCGGAGAGCTGCTCCTTTCGGATGCGGAGCCTGCGCTGCACCGGCGTGTGGCGGTCTCTGGCCCGCAGCGCCCGGCGGTTGGTGGCCGTCGCGGTGAGGTCCCGGGCGTGGACATAGGCTGTGGCGTGGAACGCGCCCAAAGGTGTGTGTCCTCTGTGCGACAGCGCATCGTCGGTCTGCGCCCGCTGCGCGACCTCGCCGAGCGCCCGCATCGTAGGGGGCCGTAGGTCGAGGTGGCGGTCACGGCCAGCGACAATGAGTTGGGGGTGGCCAGAGTCCGGGGGCGTGTTCTGCAGGACGGTGTCCTGGGACGCCGCCCAGTCCGCCTTGTGCAGTAGGGCGTCACTGTGGTGCGAGGTGGCTGGGACGTACCGGAACGGCCGCCCGGCGTGTCGCCCTCGCACGCACAGGCCGTCCCGGAGCCACCGTAGGGGCATCTGGTTGACCACCTTCGCCGCGCCCGCGGGGACCTCCGTGGTCCGATCGCGATCTGCGTGTCGCAGGAGGTGGAGGATGACTTCGGCGTCCAGCGTGTGGACCCATGGTCGGTGGGCACCGTATTGTAGGGGGAGGGAGGCGGCCACCCCCTCCCCGTCGGGCACCGTGCCCGAGATTGCCACCGCCCAGGTGCGGGTGAGGTCTGCGGCGAGAGCGACGCTGGTGGCGTGTTTGCAGGGTCCGCCCCCTGACGCGTCGGAATAGGTGTTGCCCCAGGCCTCCGGGTTCCAGTAGTACCCGGTGGGGCTGAGCCACCCCTCGTTGAGGTCGGCGGAGTGCCACCGGACGTCGGGGTGGCTGGGGGTCAGTTGGTCCACGCTCAGCGCCCTGGTGTTGCCGGGGCTGATCGTGCAGCCGGATTTCCGCTCCGGCGATCGTGCTTGCCCAGCACCGGAGTGCCGTCACATGTTCCCTGAGCCACGCCACCAGGTGTCCCGTTTCGTCCGGCTGGTCCTCCAGCGCGTGCACTGCCATGTGCGGGTCGTGCGGCACCCCCGTAGCTACCAGCAGGGCGGTGACACGGGGGAGACCACGGGGTTTGGGCTGGCCTGCCCCCACCTGCACTATTACCCACTCGGCCTGGAGCTGCGCTTGCCCCGCCGCTCGGGTGCATTGGTCGTCCGTGGTCACCAACAACAGCGGCGTCGGCGCGTGGGGCCGGGGGCGCAGGGGCGTGGGCCACGCCACATCCGCGTTAGGCTCTCAGTGCTCGCTTTCCGCGAGTACGTCGTGGAGGATGTACATGAGGGCTGCCGGCGGGTGGTATACCGCCCCCCGCGTTGGGGAGGGGTAGGCCGCCCCGGCGGCAGTAGCCCCCGACGTGGAGGTGCAGGCCGTCCAGGGTCACCCGTGGGCCGGTGTGGGCGTCCTGCTTAGCCCTCGTGGGGTGGACGAGTCTCAGGCGGGGGTCCTGTGTGCCGGTGGTGTGGAAGAGGTGGACCAAGGCGTCGCGCCACCCAGGGTGGTTGGTGCGCTCCTGCTCGTGGCGGCAATAGTGGAGGTGTTCATTGGCGCATTGGTTGAGGCATTCCCGCACTGCCGTCGGCCACGGGTCGTCGTTGTCAGGGAAGGGGTGGCGTGGCCCGTGGTGCCCATGACACGGCGTTGTGTGCGGCACCGTCAGGCGGCACGTGTCGCGGTGTCGCAGCTTGGCAGTGCGCAGCGTGACGATGTTGCCCGGCGGGGACTGTAGTTGGACGTCGGCCGCCCTGGGGCACGCGATGGGGTTGTACAGCCCCACTCCCAGGGCGGCCAGGGCCCGGGGTATGCAGTGGACCCAGTCACCCCCCGCTAGAGTTGCGAACTCCGGGACGGGGTAGTGCACCTCGGGACATATTCGGTGCGCGCCGGCTATTTCCCAGAGCATCTTTGTGAACTTGGCGCGCACGTAGGTTGAGTGGTGGTGGACGAGTGTACCCACGAGGGCCACCGCTGCCTGCTGGCACCGCGTTGGCACCCGTCTGAGCCCCAGGGTCCGGTCATCCTGCAGGCTGTCCCGAGAGGTGTCGAAGGCGTACCGCGCCCTGTCCTTCGCGACCTGGACCTTGATGTGGTCCAGGTGGCGCGCAGTGTCCGAGTCGTCGGCGATGAAAGGGGCGACGTTCTGTGTCGCCCCCCCGAAGATTGCCAGGATGACGTCCTGCACCACTTTCCGTGGCGCGAGGGTGTTGAGGCACCAGTGGTGCACCGCCGCCAGGCGTAGCCGGTGCTTGCACTGCAGGGAGAACTCCCCGTCCGACTGCAGGTGGAGTCCCAGGTAGGGGACGGAATCCGCCGCTGGTACCCAGTGCCATGAGTTTTCCAGGTGGGGACAGAGGCGCAGCTGCCGGCCCGGGACCCCCTCCGTGGTGGCCATGGCGCACTTGCGGGGGTTGAGCTCCATGCCCATCATCCCCAGGTACGCGGCCACCGCCTCCACGCCCTCGACGAATAGCTGCAGCGTGTGGGCCACTACCAGCAGGTCGTCGATGTAGGCCTGGATGAGGCCTTGCTCGGCCCCTCCCGGCGGGCGCAGGCGGTGCCCCTGCGCCCTGAGCAGGGGCTCCAGGAGGAGCGCGTACAGCAGGGGACTCTCGAGGTTGCCCTGCCGGAAGCCGCACAGCATGTGGACGGTCTGCGTTAGCCCATGTGCGGCGACGGTGCGCAGCCTGGCGCACGTGTGTTGATGACCTCCTGCGGCACGGAGAGGTGGCGCAGGATGAGGTGGAGGGCGCCGTGCGGGGCAGTGTCGAAAGTCTTGCGGGCGTCGAAGGAGAAAACGTTGTTGGGCCTTCCCTGCTGGAGCGACCGCTACGCCATCAACAGTGGGGGGCCTGTGTCCTAGCCAGGGAGGGCCCCTTGCTGCCAGTCGCTGACCACTCCATGCCGTGTGAGCACTTCCGTGATGCGCTGGGTGAGGGGGCCCGTGAGCAGCTTCATGTCCAGCTGGCCAAGGGCTTTGGGCCTGTAGTCGTCCAGTCCGGCAGAGCCTGGTACCTTGGGGCTGAGCCAGATTTGCGCGTCCCTCCAGTGCACCGGCGGCGGGGCGCCGCAGAGGATGGCCCCGTAGGAGTGGACCAGGAGCCACTGGACAGGTGCCGGGAGGGCCTTGATGAAACGGGCCTCCACGTGGTTGGGACCTGGGGCCTTGCTATCGGCCTTGTCCAGGGCGGACTGCAGGTCATGCATGGAGTACTGCTGGACATGTGTCCAGGCCCCGTCAGGCACCCGGGGGACATGGCCGCTGAGGACTGCCTGGAAGCCTGGGAGGTCCACCGGGCGTTTGTCATACAGTTCCCGCCAGAAGGCGCGAACTGCGAACATCACGTCGTGGGCCTCCGTGAGGAGCGTTTGGGTGTTGGGGACCCGCACGTTCCAGAGGCCTGACGGGCCCGGGGCCTCTACCTCTATGGCTCCCCGCACGGCTTTCCATCGCTGGGCGATGTCGGGGGCGTGGCGGCGCCAGAAGTCCTTGGTTTGGACTTAGAGGCCGCAGGGGTCCACCACCTATAGCCAATGTCAGACCCCAGGTACTGCATAGTCTCCTGCATGAACTCACACTTCTCCAGCTTGAGTCTGGTATGGTTCTCCTGGCAGACCGCAAAGAACTCAGCCAAGAGAATTAGGTGGTCCTCCTGAGTATACTGTCCCAGGCATTCATCGTCGATGTGTGCTTCCATCTGGGCACCTCGGAATGTGAGTTCCTGCACCACAGGTCTCCGACGTAGGATGGACAGGATCTTGTTCATAAGCTGTTGAAAACGAGCGGGTATCTTGGGAACACAAAAGGGCATGACCTTCCAGTTGAACACCCTCCCCTGAGGGATGATGAACGCCAGGAGCTCTTGGGCGTTGGGTGTCAGTTTCACTTGCCAGAAACCGCTCCACTTGTCCATCTTCGTCCTGTAGCGGCAGGAGGCTATTTTCTCTAGGGTTGACTCCATGTTAGGAATAAGATCGAGTGGTTCAGCGTTTTCTTGTTCAGCCCCCCATAGTCCACCCCCAGCCGTTTGGCTGGAGACCCAGGTTTAGCCACCACGAAACAGGGGCTGCAGTGTTGGGGATAGTCCTCATCCTTGTACTCCAGGACTAGGCCAGCGTCGACACATTTTTGCATCTATCGCTCAATCTCATCAGCCTGCTCCTTAGGAGCGCGGGGGGGTCTCTGTCGTATCTTGTGACCCACAAACTCGGGCTTCAGCTTGAGGTCCATCTGTACCAGCTTATCACAGGAGGCTGGTGGGGGTAGTTCACCGAACATCTCTAGGTAGGTGCTGATCAGCTTCTGTACTCTACGGTCCAAGAGTTTGATCTTGTCCTCCAGGTCCTCATCAGAGTGCAGGTTGCTTGCCCCTTGGTGAATAGAAGCAGGGAGGTGGTCCTCAACCGGCTCCGCGTCCTTGGTAGTCTCCTTCAGCCCTTGGTAGGCATATAGGAGGTCCCGCTCCACAGTCTCAGGTGGTAGGTGACAGCATAGGTACGCTAGAGGGGGTTCGCATACGCATTCCTCTGAGAGTTCATCTTCCTCTGGGGTCCTCATATGGGGACCCCACACACTGGTCATGAGCTCTAGATCCACCTGTCGTTGCCAGGTGGTAATCTTTTGTTCACGATCCTCATTCAGTTGGGAGATATCCCCCATAGACCCTTGCTTCAACGGCCATGAGCGGCAGGTAGGCCTAGTGTAGCATACCTTTCTCGCCACCAATCTCCTCTTGGAGTCCACGTACTCTCTCAGCGTGGATCCGGGGTCCAACACCTCGTCCAAGGGCTCCTCTCCCCTCATGGAGAGTAGGGGTTTCTGTGGGGCAGCGTACTCGGCGTTCTCCACTTCCTCCACACACGTCTGCACGAACAAGGGGTCATGCTCGGTTTTGTCATCAGAGTGTATGGAGCCGGGTAGCTCGGATAGCCCACACTGTGAGCCTACATCAGGATCAGCTACATGGCAGGGGGAGTTGGGGGCAACAGTGTCAGACACGATGTACTCCTCTCCTCCAGGAGTGGTCTCCACCGCGTCTCGAGGCCGTAGTCGGCCTTTCAGGACAAACAGGGTGTAGCCGCTGCTCTCACGTTGAATTTCCTGGGCCATAGCAGGGTCCAGATCTTCTCGGGGTACTGGGGCTAGACCCCTGTCCACCACGCTTAGCATGCTCCCCCATCCTGGTTTCCAGCTGGGCGTAATGCGACCCAGAGACACGTAGATGGCGTCGTCTGGCAGCTGGATGGAGGTGAGTGTAAGCTTCTCCAATAGAGTACGCAAGTACTCATTTGCCCGATGGGCTCCCCAATCGGGGGAACACAGGACCATACGGGAATGTTCCAAGGCCACCTTGGTCACGCCTTCCCCAGTTCACTGAATCTGGGGTTCCCGTAGGCGATCCTAAAAGAGGGCCAATAAAATTTGTAGCAGCAATTTTGCCCTTTGATGCAATAGAGGTCCAGGACGTGCTGCTTGTCAATGACGAACAACTCGACCTTCAGGTCTTCCTTGGAGTATCCCAACTCATTTAGACCCTGGTTCACGACATCCCCAAGGAGCTGGGACCCCTCTGTTTTTGAGGCGACCATCATGGTAAAGGGCTTCTTTTTGCATACGTTCAGGTCGCTTGACGTGTATTCAGACTGCTCCAGTGGTACACATTCCCCTCCCTCACCATGCTCCACTTGGAGGACATAGGGTTCTTGCAGCGTGAGGGATGGAATCTCGGAGTGCTCGACGACGAAGTTGGTCCCCAGTACGAAGTCGAAGGCACGTAGAACCGATAGGCAATGCTTCTCGATCTCATAGGCACGTCAACGTCGCAGTCCCCACAACTGTGCACCACATGAGCATCCCCCATTCGAATGGCTGCAGTAGGCATGGTGTTCTTCAGGTCCCCACAAGGTAAAGCTTTTTTGCCCACAATTGATATTGTAGCCCGAGTATCCAGTACCCCCAGGTATTCTCATCCCCCAAGACAGATATGTACCAAGAACACCAGGTCTGTAGATCCCTGTTTTGAGATTGACCAGCCTGTGACGGCCGCCTCTTTGACTCCACATGGGCACCCTTACGACGTCCCTGAGGTATCTCCCTTCCTCTGTTCAGATACCAAGCCTTCTCTTGTTTGCAGTTGTTGCAGAATGACGGCTGGAGGATTCGATTCCCGACGTTGTCGTTCATTGCCATGAGTGGCATCAGTCAATCACGAATTGCAACAGTTATATGTAGATGATCGAATTTCATCAAAATACAATCATTTTCAAATAATTCCTGAGCTCTGGCAAAATGCCGCCCGTCGTCGCCCGTGCGCAGGGTTTGCCAGGGTTTCCCTGGGGAGTTTTGTTTGGGGAACTTCTCCCGTACCTGTGAGGTTAGAAATACCCTGAGTAGCGGAATCTGAAGGTATTTTAGTATACTTCCATCTGGTATGACAACCAGAATTTATCAGCGCTCCAGTTTGGAGAAAATCGCCGAGAAACCTTTTTTCGGCGTGTGGCCCAATAATTTAAAGTGGGGGACCACAACCCCGTTGTCTCCCCCCAAAACCTCCTATTGTACGGCATTTTGCACTCATGCATCATGCATCTAGAATTTTACAGCGTGTTTCCCTTGATATACCAAGTACATCTACAAAGGGGGCTCCACACAGCATGTGTTTTTATGAGTTTTGTGGGTGCCCAAATGCTACTTCCGTGGCAACGTGAGTACGAACAATCATACGCGAGTATGTTGTTCCCAAGACCAAATGCCCGAGATAATTTGCAAATTTCGTGTCAACTCAACATTGTATCCACGCATTAATTTTCTTATTGAAAGTGCCTTGTAAATTTATTGCAACTTCGGCACTTTTATTGGGCAGTTTTGAGTCAAAATCGCTCGACCATTTTTCTTTGTTCTCCAAGATGATGGCACGTTACACCCAATACCAAGGTAATATGAGACGTGGAGACCCTTATACTTGAATGTAAGTGGGGTAGTATTTTCTTTGAATCTGACTGTCTATTTTCCATAGGCCTCCGAAGTGAACACGCGTCCTGTTTTGCCATTATTCCCACGTGTTCATTTGACGGCCCTTTTGACCTTGGTACCCAAGTACGACTTAATTTGTCGTATCTAAGTTTGTAAAGGCCCACTATGGTACCTTTGATTGGGCTATACGCCAAACCCTTAGTCGATTGAGGTACCTTAGTTATAACTCTCAACGTTTTGCCGATATTGCTATTTTTCACTCTTTTTGTGCTCGTCAGGAATCGAGGTTGGAAAATTCGTTTTCTCACGGCTTCCAATGAGCTAAGTAACTCATCCACAGCGTGATGTGTTGGGGAGTTTTGTGTTAAAGGCGTAGGCGTCGCCTCTACTTGGGTTCCTCGGACTGAAGGCGGGGGGAACCACTTTTTGGGCCATTTTTCACCTTTTTGGCCACAAAGAGGTACAACTCTATCTCCCCCTTAATGTTTGCCCCGGGGTTGTGTGCGCCCGATATGCAAGAGTAAGGGCGATTGGGAAAGGGGACATTAACCCGCCTCGAATAAGCTATGTCCCCCATTCTCTTCACTCGGGGATGGGGGAACAATGGGTTACCCCATGTGGGGTATGTTTCCATTCTGCCCTTTTCTTGTGCCATTTTCCGTCTGTTGGAAAAATCGCTAGAGGCTTCAAGCAAATGTCATATGTTGCATATATTGAGACCTAAGTCTCAGGTACTCATAATGCTTTTGCAGTCGTTTTAACTCTCCGAGCACATGGAGTTCTACCTTTGAGTGTAGATGTCATTTTTGCCCAACTTCACTTTTTTTGACTATTTGGACCATGTTTGAATTTTGGTTTCTCCCTGGGGCACAAGAGTTGGACCAAGGTAACTGACCATTATTGAAACACATGACCATGGACCCACCATACGTGACCTTCGTATTTACTCCTTTACGTGAGCAGGAGATATTGCACATATGGTGAGTCCCATGATCGCGTCATGTTGCAGAATAAGGGATTTGGGCCCCATCAATGGGAGCATCCCCTTCGCCCACAGCAGTTAGCCGATGGGCCCGATAACCAAGCCCCTTTGCATGTGTTTTGATACGACTTTGGTTTGTAAGTATATGTGCCCGGTCTTGAATCCCTTGCCTGATTTCCTACTCTGGTCCAACTGACTTGGTGGGCCCATTCGGCCATGTTTGCAGTTTTGACTCGGCGTGCCCCGCCTTGCCTACGGCGCGTCAGAGCCGGCCAACCTGCGTGAGGCGGGAGTAGCCGAAGGACAATTGGCCACCAAGAGGCAGCCATGGAGTCTTCAAAGACGTCGAGTTAGGGAGGCGCCATGACCCCCCCTTACGATCGAAGTCTAGGTATGAGTCATGGAGAACCCCCCATGGGGTATGTTATGGGGTCCTTGATGCACCCTTATGGACGCCCCCATGAATGCACGATAAGTGGATGTTTTAGGCCTAAGTCCTGAGTGCCCATTGGTCTCTTGCCTTCGCTGTGGGACCTTGTGTGCAATTCTATTGGGACATGATTTTGTAAAATAGAATCGCTTAATTTGTGTCTTTTGAGGGCACTTCCCGACTCTATATCCCCATACCCAATGGAGAGCGGAAACTGCCGATTTGCATGTAGGTCAGCATGAGGTCCTGTGGTAATATTTGTCCATTGTTATCTGTATCCTCTCAGGGGATGTCTATTTCTTATTTGTATTATTGTTGATACTTGGATTGAGATTCAAGGTTGAGGACTTCTGGTTCTTGTTGCATTGCAGTTTCGTGGTGTTGATCCAAGGCCGACCAGGACAAGGCCATCCTTCCTTCACGAAGAAAGAGTTGAAGGGTAAACGTTGGCAGCAGAGCTGGTCTGGGACTTTAAACATCCCCCAGAGCATCCCTGTCCGAACTTGGTGGGACAGGTCACGTCAACCCCCTTCTTGCGCAGTTCTCGCGCCATCTGCATGAAGCGGGAACGTTTGCGGGCGTTAGACTCGTCCCCATCTTCGTTCGCACGCTTAGTCCCTTGTTCTTGTTGAGCTTGCCTCTGGGAACGGGTTGTAGGCCCCGTGTTTCGCTGCCCACCAGAGGGGTCAGGATTGGCCCTCCCTGGCGTAGGGTTGGTGTTTCCCCTGGACCTGTCCTTGTTCCTCTCCTTGTTCTTGTCCTGGTTCTTCCTGTCGGGGCCTCCACGTCCTCCACCTTTGCCTTGTCCTTGACCTTGGCCTTTGCCTCGTCCCCAAGACTTCTGCTCGCCTTTCTCGCCCTGGCTCTTGCCTCCGGCACTTCCACCGCCACTCTGGGTATCACTTTTGAGCTTGGCCGACAAGCGCTGCTTGTGGTAGCACTCATCCTCGTACTGCTTGCGCTTGCCACAGAAGCCTCAGGTGATTGTACACCTGTGGTGGTCAGGCATCTTAGCCTTCCCACCAGTGTGGGTCTCCTGCTTCTTGCCCTGGACCAGGAGCCACTCATGCTGGTAGCAGTCCGGGGCATGGACGAGGCCGCCCTGCTCGTCTCTGGCATGATACCAGAAGAGGTCTTGCACACTGCTCACTCTTAGGGATAGTCCCTTGTCCAGGTTGAGGTTGATGCCCACGGCCATGGTTCTCCGAGTTGCCTCCTCCAGTCGGTAGGGGTTGAGGTGCTGGTAAATCTCCTTCTCCAACGCCAGCTCCATTAGAAGGACAGACAAGTCCTTGGATTATTGTTGATACTTGGATTGATATTCAAGCTTGAGGACTTCTGGTTCTTGTCACGCGCGCTGGGGCCCTGTCAGTAAAGGAAAGAAAGAGATAGGTAAAACACGACAGAAAAAACTTTCTGAATAGCTGAAAATAAAGCTATTTAGCATAAAAAACGTTTAGGCCAAAAAGGGCGCTGCAAAACGCGTAAAAACGCGACGAAAAAACTTTTTGACGTGAAATTGGTGAAAAGTTAGCGCCGTATACACCGAAACGCTCGTAGGACCCCAACACCGTCCCTCACGACGTCTAACTAGCCGTAGGCACAAAGAAAAACGCGTCGCGAACAGCGCGTAAAACTCGAAAAAAAAATTTCTAAGCCGCCGCGTCCCTTCGCCCTGCTTACATTCCTTTTTTTCTCCTTCTCCATGCACCCACCTCCCTTCCCTCGTGCCTCCCCCCACTCCTTTTCGTCAGCTTAGGCGACCGGCCCTGGGGGAAAAGTGGTCAACCCCTTGCAAGCAAGACCACCATCTTTGCGGCCGCGTGGCAACACGTAAGTCAGAAACTTCACCTTGGTATTGCTGCTTGCCTGCGTGCGTGAGTTGCGTAGAGTTTGATTTTCTAAAGAGAAACGTTTTAATTTTTGGTTTTCAGAAAGTTTTGAAAGGCACGGAAAAACAGCAGGGGTATTTAGCAAAGGAAAACAGGACAAAAGGAAAAACAAACACAAGCAGCGCAGACAACCGCACAGCACAGCCCACCAGCACAACACCGCAAGGCAGCACAGCACCGCAGGACACAGCACAGGGCGCAGGACACCACAGGACAACGCACAGCACAGCAAGACACCACGACACACCAGAGCGGCACCACCACACTGCAAAACGCCCAGGGAGACACCACAACACACAGGGATCCGCCACAGCACGAGGCACCAACAACAGCGCAGACGCAACCGTAACCGAACAACACGACGCGCAGCGCAACACAGCACCGCACACACAGGGAGAAGACACAAACCAACACCACCAGCAAATGAAAACAGACAGCAGGGGGCCACAGCACGGCACCAGCGGACAACCACGGGCCACCAGGCCTAGCATCGCACCGCAGCACACCAAAGGAAACAGCACAACACACGGCAGCGCACCACAGCACCGGGCGCCAGCAACAGCACGCACCACACGAACAGCAGAACGCAAGCGCACCAGCACAGCGAAGCACAGCACCGCACATAGCGGAGAGGACAGGAAACGCACAGCCCAGCACCCAAGGACACACACAGCACAAAGCAGAGCGGTGAACAACAGCACACACCACCATGCAACGACAAAACACACACAGCGCGGGGGAACACCGCAAAACAGAGCGCCGCAAAGCACAGGGCCCCAGGGAAACGGGGAGCACCAGAGAGCACGGCACGACAAGCAGCGGCACCAAGCGAGCGCAGCAAAACAACACAGCAAACAACAGCACAACACCGGGCGACAGAACGCGCAGCAGCGCAGCGCAGCACCGCAACCTGGGACACACAGCACAGCACAACACACAGCACACAGCACCGAGCGGAAGCGACGAAAACCGGGAGACACAAAAGGGGGGGGGGAGGCAGCAACCACCGGGGAGCAGCCAACGGCCAGACGGGAGGCACCGAAGCGGCGAGAACGCACGGAGAGCCGAGAAGCAGAAGGCCAACACAGCAAACAACGCGCAGCGCCGAGTCCCAAGGCACCAGGGGCGGGAGACCAGAGAAAGCCGGAGAGAACGGGGGCGCACAGTGGAAGGAAAAAAAAAAGAACGGAGCACCAAGCGGCAGGGGGGGGGGGCAGCAACCACCAGGGAGCGACCAACGGCCAGGCGAGACACGGAAAAAGGAGAGAGTGCACGGGGAGCCGAGAAGCGGGAGGCCCACAAAGCAAACAAAACACAGCGCCAAGGCCCAGGGCACCCGGGGCCGGAAACCAGAGAAAGCCAAAGACAACAGGGGCGCACGCAGGAAAAAAAAAAAAGAGGGACACTGAGCGGCAGCGACGAAACCAGCCAGACACAAAGGAAGGGGGGGGGGGGGCACCAAGCACCAAGGAGCAGCCAACAGCGAAGCAGGCAAAAAAAAAAAGCGAGAGCGCACGGAGAGCCGAGAGGCGGGAGGAAAAAAAAAACGCAAAGCACAGCGCCAAGGCCCAAGGCACCCGGGGCCGGAAATCAGAGAAAGCGAGGAACACTGGGGGCGCGGACGAGGTAAAAAAGAAAAAAACACAAGGAGCGGCCAAGCACAGCAGAAAGCCAAAGCGGCCAGAGGAAAAGGTGAGGCGCACAGGAACGCGCCCAGGAGGCCGGGTTGCCCGACCCAGCCAAGACGAGCAAGCACATGCACACACGCGCGGGACCCGGGAACGGGTACGGCGCGGAGCGAGCCAAACGCCCCGGCCTCAGCGGGGGCCGGCGGCAGGCACAAAGAGCCCCGCAGCTGCCCAGTAAAGCCGGGGACGCAAGCCCACTGGGTGGGGAAAGGGACGACGGCGACAGGAAAGCCGACCGGAGCAGCGAGAGCGACCAGACCAGACGAGGCGCGGCGTACCACGCGGCGCCACGAGGCACGCCAGAGAGGCACGCCGCCGGCCACGACGAAGGCACACGGACAGGTACCAAGCAGCGACGGCCGCCGGGTGCCACAAACCTGGAGAGCGCGTACAACACGCAACGAACCACGGCACACGAGTAGGTGTCAGGCAACAGCCAACCCAAACACCACAAACCCCAGCCACGAGTGGCGGGGCGCAGCCAAAACCCGAGCCCGAGCACACACACCCACAATGCACACCCCAGCCAGGAGTGGCAGGGGTGCAAGCAGGGCGCGCACAGGAGCACACACACAGCCCAAAACCCGGGCCAGGAGTGGCGGGGCGCAGCCGAAACCCAAGCCAAAACACACACACCCACACCGCGCACCCCAGCCAGGAGTGGCAGGGTGCAAGCGGAGCGCGCACACCAGCACATACACAGCCCAACAGCCCAGCCAGGAGTGGCGGGGCGCAGCCAAAACCCGAGCCAAAGCACACAGACCCAGGTCGGACACCCGAGCCAGCAGAGGCGGGGTACAGAGGGGGCACCCACACAAGCACACACACACCCCAACACCCCAGACAGGAGTGGCCGGGCGCAGCCGAAACCAGAGCCCAAACACACACACCCACGGCGCCCACCCCAGCCAGGAGTGGCGGGTTGCAAGTAGAGCGCCCACACCAGCACACACACAGCCCCACGACCCAGCCAGGAGTGGCGGGGGGCAGCCGATACCCGAGCCCAAACACACACACCCACACCGCACACCCCAGCCAGGAGTGGCGGGGTACAGAGGGGGCACCCACACAAGCACACACACACCCCAACACCCCAGACAGGAGTGGCCGGGCGCAGCCGAAACCAGAGCCCAAACACACACACCCACGGCGCCCACCCCAGCCAGGAGTGGCGGGTTGCAAGTAGAGCGCCCACACCAGCACACACACAGCCCCACGACCCAGCCAGGAGTGGCAGGGTGCAGCCGAAACCCGAGCCCAAACACACACACCCACGGCGCCCACCCCAGCCAGGAGTGGCGGGTTGCAAGCCGAGTGCCCACACCAGCACACACACATCGCAACACCCCAGCCAAGAGTGGCGAGGCACAGCCGAAACACGAGCCCGAACACACACACCCACGGCGCCCGGCCCAGCCAGGAGTGGGGGGGTGCAAGCGAAGCGCCCACACCAGCACACATAGGCCCCCAATACCCCAGCCAGGAGTGGCGGGGCGCAGCCAAAACCGGAGCCCGAGCACACACACCCACAACGCACACCCCAGCCATGAGTGGCGGGGCGCAGCCGAAACCCGAGCCAAAACACACACACCCACACCGCGCACCTGTGCCAGGAGTGGCTGGGTGCAAGCGGTACGCGCACACGGACACACACACACCCCAACACCCCAGCCAGGAGTGGCGGGGCGCAGCCAAAATCCGAGCCTGAGCACACACACCCACAACGCACAGCCCAGCCAGGAGTGGCGGGGCGCAGCCGAAACCCGAGTCCAAACACACACACCCACACCGCGCACCCGTGCCAGGAATGGCTTGGTGCAAGCGGAGCGCGCACATGAGCACACACACAGCCCAATACCCGAGCCCTGAGTGACGTGCGCAGCCAAAACTCGAGCCCAAACAAACACACCCACACAGCGCACCCGAGCCAGGAGTGGTGGGGTGCAAGCGGAGCGCGCACACAAGCAAACAAACAGCCCAACAGCCCAGCCAGGAGTGGCGGGGCGCACCCGAAACCCGAGCACGAGCACACACACCCACAACGCACACCCTAGCAAGGAGTGGCGGGGCGCAGCCGAAAGCCGAGCCCAAACACACACGCCCACACCGCGCACCCGTGCCAGGAGTGGCTGGGTGCAAGCGGAGCGTGCACACGAGCACACACACACCCCAACACCCCAGCCAGGAGTGGCGGGGCGCAGCCAAAACCCAAGCCCGAGCACACACACCCACAACGCACACCCCAGCCAGGAGTGGCGGGGCGCAGCCGAAACCTGAGCCGAAACACACACACCCACACCGCGCACCCGTGCCAGGAGTTGCTGGGGGCAAGCGGAGGGCGCACAGGAGCACACACACACCCCAACACCCCAGCCAGGAGTGGCGGGGCGCAGCCAATACCCGAGCCGAAGCACACACACCCACGCTGCACACCCCAGCCAGGAGTGGCGGGGTGCAAGCGGAGCGCGCACACAAGCAGACACAAATCCCGACACCCCAGCCAGGAGTGGCGGGGCGCAGCCAAAACCTGAGCCCAAACACACACACCCACACCGCACACCCCAGCCAGGAGTGGCAGGGTACAAGCGGAGCGCACACACAAGCGCACACACACCGCAACAGCCCAGCCAGGAGTGGCGAGGCGCAGCCGAAACCCGAGTCCAAACACACACACCAACGGCGCCAACCCCAGCCAGGAGTGGCGGGTTGCAAGCGGAGCGCCCACACACACATTGCAACACCCCAGCCAGGAGTGGCGGGGCACAGCCGAAACCCGAGCCCGAACACTCACGACCACGGCGCCCGGCCTAGCCAGGAGTGGCGCGGTGCAGGCAGAGCGCCCACACCAGCACACACACACCCCAACACCCCAGCCAGGAGTGGCCGGGCGCAGCCGAAACCCGAGCCCGAGCACACACACCCACAGCGCGCAGAAAAGTTTATAGTGTTTTCAGCACTGTGTTTTTGCTTCCCCTGCTGCTTGTTGTTGCTGTAGGGTGTCCTGCTGCTTGTTTTGGATGATGAAAAGCTTTTGTTTGTTGAAATACAGTGAAGCCAAGTCAATCCAGGATAGCCCAAGCCAATAGTATGCAAGGAGAAGGTAATTCAGGATCAAAGCATGAAGGGCTGCAGTGTAGACAGTGAAAGATGTTTGGATATTCACAGAAACTGCAACTCAGGTCACATATGAATGCATATTCACAGAGATAGCTGAAATGTTTTGGGAAAAGAGTTAGAAAACTGCCTCAGGATCACTCTCTCTCCATAGTGCCATCTTAGGAGATGTGCACTCTTTGTTTTAGGTCCCATATGTGCTGAGGTGGCATGGTATGTGGCGATGAGGTCACTGCCATGTCACATGGGATCTTCCTACTTAGCTAGGCTGACCAGGAATTGAACCCAGGACCTCTCAAAAAGAGGTTTCCAGCCCCCTAGGGTGCATACCACTAGGATAGCTTGGAATTCATGGAAAAACATAGATAAATCCATAGGCTCTACCTTAGGTATGTCAGTGCTCAGTCAACTCAGGAAAAGATGTTTTACTTCAGATTGAAAGGGGATTAAGGGGTCCACTCCATATCCTGATTGGGTGTTTGGTTCCATAGGTCAAAATGTGTTATCACCAGTTTTGGTTGGACCAATACTAAGATTAGAATGCATGGATGCTCAGTGCATCTCTAATACAACTAGAGTATGCCTCAAAGCAATGGAAAAGCACTTTTTCTTACTCCCCCCTTGTGCTGTGGTGGCCAACACTGTCGCATTTTAGGAAAAAGGGAATTTTTCTTGGCCTTTCCTTGGTTTCCACACCTACTTTAAAATACCTACAGTTTCCCTCACACTGAAAAATGGGCGCTCACCATGGCTGGCGTCCTTTCGCTGCTCTGATTGCATCATATCCTACAGAAGACTCAGCGCTCACGGCGCTGCCGGGGCTCCTGTGGCTTGGTTGGGTTAGTATGGGAGCATGCCAAACATGTGCATATGCATCCCTCCCTCCAAGACGCAGCGTCGACACAACCCAAACTCAAGACACATTATACACACTCGCATGGGTTCTCGTAAACCTGCTGGCGACCTGTGACCTGTCTTAGGGCGAAGGGAGTCGAAAAAGAAATCAATTTGCCCCTTGGTGGGGTCTTGGTTCTGCTCAGTCTCTCCAGGCACCTGCGTTTCGGCCCGAACACGGCCTACTCAGCGAGGCTGCGCGTGGGTATCTGCAGAGGCAGGAATGGGAGAATTATGGACGAATCCACGCAAAAACGAAGCGACGACACCAAAATCCGTCAAATGACGGCGTAGAATTTTTCTGAAACGACACACCTGAGTAGAATCCAATTGTGCATCAAAAGCACATTTTGGATAGAAACTATAGTCATCTCTGGATTTTTTAAATCCAGAAATTCATACGCATAAAATGGCGGCGCGCAAGAGCGGCTCCTAGCGAAGCGCCGGAAAATGGAAAAATAATGGAATTATAAACGTATGTATCACGTGGTCTTGAAAATGACGAGACACACATTAATAAACAAACATACAGATTCGACCCACACTAATAGAAGATTCGTAACTTCAAGAATTCGAAAATCAATTGAAAAGACTTCAATGAATCAGGTATAAACTACAGGTATGCTTGTCTCGCATGCCGCATACACATTGCTCGTCTCGTGTCTCCGTGAACGAGTCGTGTAGCAGCGCTAACAACGATAACCACGATAGGACGCGGTAGAGGGATTGATTAGAAAGATTGCAGATGATTAGCGGTCAGATCAGGGTGATTAGTCATACAAAACAAGTGCATAGCAACGTTCTTCGTGTGCGCCCCTTTTGTTCTCTCACCTTGCTTCACTTCCCAGCGGTAGGTAAGGTAGGTACGCCCAGGCGGGGCCACCCCCTGATTGAGTCAAGATTGTCGCTGAGATGGGCAGGTTTGCCCAACGTGATTGTGCATAGTCGCGCATGCTGCACGCATTAAAGGGTAGGCCACGCGAAGTGCGCACGGTAAACCTTGTTTAGGCTACCCAGGGGCTCCTCGGTACGTTCTTCAAGAAAACCTGAGGAGTCCCTTAACGCTTGCTTGCTTGATAAGGGTAGCTGCTCCTGCAGCGTGTTTGCGGACAGTGTATTATAGGTCACGCTGAGAAGGGTATAATACCTGGAGCGTGGCTTGGTTCCTCAGCCGCAAACGCCCTTTCATTTGCCGTTGTTTTACAGGTGGGCAGGTAGGGTGATTGGTGCAGCAGCATTTTTTTATGCCCTGCCAAACAGGGGCGCGGATCACACAAACAAGTAACTCCGCTCCGCCTGTGGCAGAGCAAGGAGTCCGACTTCATCGACATCTGCGCCTTGCACACGAGAGCACTCCTTCCCTCCAAGCCCTAGCAGGGGAAACGCGTTGTGGCGTCCCCTGTCAGGCCACAGTTGCTTAGTAGCGCTGTGTTCTCTTGCCATTTCACAGGAGGGTCGCTAGGACCCAAGAGACCTTCATCTTCGCAACGCCCAGTAGAGTGTGCGTGTAAGTGTGGTAGTCCTGAGTGGGGGCTAGAGCCAGCTGCCCAGTGCTCGCCCACCAGGATGGTGCCACTGTAGGGTGTGTAGGACCTGTAGGGGGTGTGTCACTGTTCCACCCTTTTCCTGCAATTTTAGCGGGGTTGGTGGGCTGTGACAGTGGTTAGGTCAGTGTTTTGGCCACATAGCAAACAGGCGTTTTGCATGCCTTCATAGCTTTTGGCCACCCCTCCCTGTAGTAGACAGATAGGTAGGGAAAACAATACCTGGATTAGCACGCTGGGTATTCCTTCAAGGTTTTGCGCCAGCACAGAAATTGGGCGCATAGGGGAGGGGAGACCCAGGGCGTACCCCGTGGCATCAATAAGCCAACCCTCCAGGTTCAGCAAGGGCGCAGACTTGGGTATAATTAGGACACCACTTCTGCGGCTTGCTCTCAGGACCTTAGGACTAGCACACTCACACATACGCTTTGGCAGGTAAGGGTAAGGTTCAGTCCCTAGCTTTGGTCTTGGGGGCAAGCGTCTCAGCGAGCCTCAACAACTCACCAAGGTTGTTCCGGGACAAGTAGTCAACCAGAACTCAGTTTAGGCGTCCCTCAGGTAGAACAAATGCAGAGAAGGGCTCCCAGGTGGCCTCTTCGACCCCAAACCCTTCCCAGAGGGTGATGAAGCGCCAACCCTGGCGATAGCGGTGGCGTAGGACAGACTTCACCAGGTAGAAGCCCTCCTTAGCCACCTCTTCGGCGTTCATGTCGGGGAGTTCACCTTCAACTTCCATAGGGCTGGCAGCCCCTTGTAGGTCCAGAGCGGCGATTTCATCGTCGTTCAGCTCCCACTCCTCCCCACAGAGGTCTTCAGGATGTTGGTAGCGCTTCAGGTGTTGAGCGGCGCACACCAGGGTCCCCTCTAGACGGGGAGAACACCGCACCGTGATACGGTGACCATCCACAGATAGAATCTTGTACGGCCCGAAGTATGGGTCATCGCTGGTAGAGCGAGGCCAGGCGGGTAGTCGACTGTGGTGCACCAGCACCCAGTCCCCCTCTTGGTAGGTGGCCGGTACTCGGTGCTTGTTCTTCTTGTTCCACTGACGCTCCCTCACTCTCTGGAGCATAGCCTTGGCCTTGTCCACCTTCGCTTGTTGCTCTTGGACCCACTCACCCACAGAAGAATGGGTGTCCTCTGGATAGGGGGCATGTAGGAACCACGCCGGGCGCCCCATGAATAGCTCATGTGGCGAGTAGCCAGTAGCTGAACTCTCTTGGGAGTTCATCATCAAGGATATGACGGGGAGTAGTCTCACCCAGTCTCTGGTGCGTTCAGTTTTGCACCATATCCTGACGTTCTCCTTCAGGACACGAATCTGTCGCTCACATAGGGGGTTGCTCGTGTGAGAGTAGGGAATCCCTGTAGACACCTGGACATTGAGGGATCTCAGGACCCTCTTGTACCAGCCAGTATCTGAGCGTACTCGTACGTCCTCATCGGAGTTGATCTCCTTGGGCGCCCCATAGACACAAAACCACTCCTCCAGGAGTATCTTGATAGTCTCCTCCCCGGTAATGTGCTTGGTACATGGGAACACCCTGGTAAACCTGGTCAACCCACAGGTTACCACGAGGGCGAAGTCATAGCCCCCGAACTTCGGCATCTCCGTGTAGTCCACGTATAGAACACTGTTAGCACAGTGAGGGATGGGCAGGGTCGAGTAGAGACCTCTGTCCCTGATATCCCCTGGTTTACAGGACCTGCACGGGCACTTGTCCACGATAGGCTGGAGTGTCTTCCGCAGTTGGTCGTCAGTCCACGTAGTGTGGAACCACTGCTTGAACAGCCTCAGGGTACGGTCAGCACCCACATGACCACTGGACTCATGGGTCCACTTCAGCAGCGCTGGGACTCGGTCACTAGGCACCACGATGCGGTCCTTGTGCCAGAGGTAGCTCTTGTCCCGCTTCCACTGGTCTTGGTGGACCAGGAGGGGTTCAAGGCGTTTCTCCAGGCGCCGGTAGATATCCCCAAACTCCTGTAGATACTCCGATTGTTGGAGTCCATCCAGGGGGCGTATCATGGTCATGTTCAGGTCCAGATGTACGTCCATACGGCTGAACGCCTCCTTAGCCAGCGCTTCAGACCGGGCACCAATCAGGGCGTCGAAGTTGTTGCGGCTGATGTAGTCGGCACACTCGTTCTTCACTCCCTGGATATGGTGTACCGTCAGCCGTAGTTGACTGAGGTAGGTCCACCAGCGACGTAGCTTGGCCTTCTCAGGTGGGGGGCCCTTCTGGAAACTGCGGACCGGTTCTTGGTCGCATAGCCAGACCACAGGGTTACTCCCCAACAGTCGTGCTTGTGGGGATAGCACCAGCATACCCGCGAGCAATTCCTGCTCATAGGTGGAGTAGTTCCCCCTGGCCTGGTTCCACTTCCAGTTCCAGTGGCCCAGAGGTACTAGGACCCACTTGTCGTCAGGGTAGCTGTGCTTGAGGGTTCCATCTCGGTTGAGACCTTCCGTCCCCCATTGGGAAATGGCCGAGTCGAACTCCTCCTTCTCTAGTGCTTGCCATTGGAACAACGTTCCACCACCGCCCACATTGCTGGCGTCGGTCACCAGGATAATCTCCCCCTGTGCCCTAGGCACGCCCAAGCACTTAGCCTTGGCTACCTTGTCTTTGAGCTCGTCAAACGCTTGTTGCTCTTGTGGGCCCCAGCGCCAAGTAGTACTCTTCTTGATAAAGTCCGTCAGAACGGCGCTGGTATAGGTGAAGTTCTTGATGTGGCGGCGATAGAAGTTGCACGCCCCAATGAAACTGCGTACATCATGAAGTCCTCTCTTGGGGTCTTCGTGTCGTACCTTGGCATCCATCAGGGGTTTGGCCTTAGAGGCCGCTGGGGTCCACCACCCAAAGCCAACGTCAAACCCCAAGTACTGCATGGTCTCCTGCATGAACTCACACTTCTCCAGCTTGAGTCGTGTGTGGTTCTCCTGGCAGACCGCAAAGAACTCACCCAAGAGGATTAGGTGATCCTCCTGGGTATTGGTCCCGAGGCATACATCGTCGATGTGAGCCTCCATCTCGGCCCCACGGGATATGAGCTCCTGCACCTTAGGTCTCCTTCGTAGGATGGACAAGATCTTGTTCATCAGCTCTTGGAACAGAGCGGGTGCGTTAGCCACGCCGAACGGCATGACCTTCCACTTGAATACCCTCCCCTGAGGGGTGATGAAGGCCAGTAGTTCCTGCGCGTTGGGCGTCAGGTCCACTTGCCAGAATCCACTTCGCTTGTCCATCTTGGTCTTGTAGCGACAGGAGGCTATCTTCTCCAGGGTAGACCCCATATTGGGAATGGACCCTGAGTGGTTCAACGTCTTCTTGTTCAGCTCTCCATAGTCCACTACCAGCCGTTTGGCTGTAGACCCAGGTTTAGCCACCAGGAAACAGGGGCTGCAGTGTAGGGGGTAGTCCCCGTCCTTGTACTCCAGGACTAGGCCAGCGTCGATACACTCTTGTATCTGTCGCTCAATCTCGTCGGCCTGCTCTTTAGGAGCTGGATAGGGTCTCCTCCGGATCTTGTGACCCACGAACTCGGGTTCCAGCTTCAGGTCCATCTGTACCAGCTGTCGCATGAGGCTGGAGGGGGTAGTTCTCCGAACACCTCCAGATAGGTCCTTATCATCTTCTGTACCCGCGGGTCCAATACCTTGATATTGTCCTCCATGTCCTCGTCGGAGTGTAAGTTGCTTGCCCCTTGAATAGACGTCGGGAGGTGGTCCCCCACCGACTCTTCGCCCGCGGTAGCATCCTTCAGCCCTTGGTAGGCATATGGAAGGTCTTGCTCGACCATCTCCGGTGGACGATGGCAACATAGGCACGCTCGAGGGGGTTCACATACACATTCCTCCGAGAGGTCGTCCTCTTCTGGGGTCCTCACATGGGCACCCCATACGCTCTTCATGAGCTTGAGATCTACCTCCCTTTGCCAGTTGGTGATCTTCTGTTCGAGGTCCTCCTCCAGTTGGGATAGGTCTCCCATACGTCCTTGCTTCAGTGGCCAGGAGCTGCGGGTAGGCTTCGCGTAGCATAGCTTTTTCGCCATCAACTTCCTCTTGGAATCCACATACTCCCTGAGCCTGGATCGAGGGTCCAGCTCCTCATCCACGGGGTCTTCTACCCTCATGGAGAGTAGGGGTTTTAGTGGGGCGACGTACTCGGCGTTCTCCACTTCCTCCACCGCGGTCTGCACGAAGAAGGCGTCGTGCTCAGTTTCGTCGTCTGAGTGGATAGAGCTAGGTAGCTCAGATAGTCCACACTCAGAGACTCCATCAGGTACAGGTACATGACAGGGAGAGTTGGGGGCGTTGGTGTCAGTCACGACGTACTCATCTCCTCCGGGTGTAGTTTCAACAGCATCTTTAGGTCGTAGGCGATCCTTCAAGTCACCCAAGGCGAGTCCATCGCTTTCTCGTTGTATAGCCTGGACCAGAGTAGGGTCCAGGTCTTTCCAGGGGATCGTGGTAAGACTTCCGTCCACCACGCTGAGCATACTCCCCAATCCGGGCTTCCCAATGGGCGTCTTGCGTCCCAGAGGCACGTAGATGGCCTCATCAGGTAATCGCACCGAGCTGATAGTCAGCTTGTCAAGGAGGGTTCGCCAGTACTCGTTGCCCCCATGGGCTCCCCAATCGGGGGAACACAGGACCATACGGGAACGTTCCAAGGCCACCTTGGTCAGCACCTTCCCCAGTTCACTGAATCTGGGGTTCCCGTAGGCCATCCCGAAAGAGGGCCAGTAAAATTTGTAACTGCAGTTCTTCCCCTTGCTGCAGTATAGGTCCAGTACATGCTGCTTGTCGCTGGCGAACAGCTCCACACTTAGGTCTTCTCGAGAGTAACCCAACTCCTTCAGACCTTGGTCTAGGACTTCCCCCATTAGTTGATAGTCCTCAGTTTTGGAGGCCGCCATCATGTTCGAGGGCTCCTCCTTCGATAGTCTCAGGTAACTCGAGGTATGTTCCGACTGCTCCAGTGGCACAGACTCTCTGCCAGTGCCGTGGTCCACGTACAGGGGGTAGGGCGCTTGCAGCGTCAGGGATTGTATCTGGGAGTGCTGCACGAAGAAGTCAGTACCCAGTACAAAGTCGAAGGCCTCAGTGTCCATCACATAGAACCGATGGGCGATAGTTCGAGAGCCCAAAGGTACCTCCACTCCACAGTCCCCGCAGCTGTGCACCACATGTCCATCCCCCATTCGTATAGCGGCGGTGGTCATGGTGTTCTTCAGGCTCCCACAAGGTAAAATTTTCTTGGCCACTATAGATATTGTGGCGCCAGTATCCAGTACCCCCAGGTATTCACGTCCCCCTAGTCGGATACGTACCCAAAACACCAGGTCTTGGGTGCCACCAGAGCGTCCCCGTCGGAATTCCGCGGGACAGGTCACCTCGAACCCCTTGTTCCGCAATTTGCGGGCCATCCTCATGAAACGGCTTCTCTTCTTGGCGTTGCCGTCATCACCACCTTCATGATCACGCTTGGCTCCTTGTTCTTGCTGGGCCTGCGTCTGTGAGCGTGTGGTAGGTCCAGACTGCCCTCCAGAGGGCTCGGAGTTCCCCCCTGGATTAGGGTTGGGGTTACCTCCGTTCTTGTCCTTGTTCTTGTTGTCGTTCTGGCGGTTAGCGCCTCCTCCTCGTCCACCCAGACCCTTGTCTTGACCACCTTGACCACGTCCTTTCGACTTGCCCTAGCCGGAGTCGTTGCCTTTGGCCTTGCCTCCACCTTTACCTGTGCTTTTGCCAGGATCTTCCCCCTTAAGCTTCGCCGATAGGCGTTGCTTATGGTAGCACTCATCCTCGTAGTGCTTCCGCTTACCGCAGAATGCACACGTGATGGTGCAGCGGTAATGATCCGGCAGCTTCACTCTGGCGCCGGTGATCTTCTCCTGCTGCTTCCCCTGGACGACGAAGCAGTCTCGCTGCTCGCAGTCAGAGGCGTGCTGCAGGTGGCCCTGCTCATCTCTGGCATCACACCAGAATAGCTCCTTCACGTTCTCCATTAGGCGGGCGTGGGCGTGTTTGGGGGTAGTCCCCTGCCCAGGTCGGGACCCTTGGTACCCTTTGCCTCCAGAACCTCCACCAGGACGGTAGTTGTTCAGGTGCTGGTCGCTCTCCTTCTCCAGCGCCATCTCCAGGAGCAGCACGCATAGATCCTCGTAGCGGAGGGATCTAGCCTTGCGCTCAGCCGTCAGACGGCACTCGTCCCATAGCTCTCGGGGGAGCTTGGCTCACAACCAGAACAGCAGGTCGTCGCTGCTGTAGGAACCGGGCGTCAGTCGTCCAGCCCAGTGATCCAAGTCCGCCAACAGCTCGGAGACCCTGCCAGGTTTGGGGTTGTTGGGCAGCACGGGCAGTTTCTGGATCTCGGCCCTGATGGAGAGGTCGGTCTCGTAGGTCGGGTACTGCCTCTCCAGGGCAACCAACACGTCGGCAAAGGTGGCGGAGTTTGTGACGATCTGCCTGACCTGCTTCTCCAGGTACTTGGTCTTGCAGCACTGCAGGAGCAGATCGCACTTCACTCGCCCACTCGCGTGGGTTTGGCCGGTCAGTCGTAGGAACCGGCCAAAGTTCTCAGCGAACTCGCTGAGGTCCTTGCCTGTGAACTCAGGCAGGTTCACCACTATCTTGGAGGTGGCAATAGCCTTCGCCTCCTGAGCTCGGCGTCCTTCAGGGCGTCCGGTCTTCTTCTTTTTCTTCTTCTTCTTCTTACCCTTGGGGTCCTCGGGGTCCTCAGGGTCCTCGGCGTCTGAGGGCGAAGAAGAGTCCATCGACGGCGGCTCGTCGTCGGAGGGGTCTCCGCCAAGATCACTGGAGCCATAAGGCTCCACGTCCACCATTGCCCTTAGGGCTGTCAGCCCCAGCCGGTCCAGCTCGGCCCTCGTCGAGTTCGTCACGTGGCTGTAGGGCGGCTGGGCCGTTCTCGGGACGAATGGACTTCTCGGTACTGCTGCAGGAGTCGGCATCGGTCGGCTCCTCAGGCTCCCCAGGGTATTTGTCAACCCTGCTGCCAGGTGGTTAGCCTGTACTCGGTGGGGTGACATTCCCACCGTCGTAGGTGACGCATGGGATGGGATCATCAGGGGCTCCAGTTTCTCCCTGATCTCTTGCGTGAGGTCGCTCACGATTTGCGAAGTGGCTCCTCGGAGCACCTCATTGATCTCCGACCGCGTCAGGGACCTGTTGGAGGATCTTCCCGATCCTCTACTCCTGCCTCCCAGAGACTCTGGTCCTCTCCTCAACCCACTCAGGGGTGCATACCCAGGTGCACACCCAGGAGCATACCCAGGAAGGTCCATGTAGGTTCCAGTGGCGTGGAGTGGATGGGGATGGTCAGCCGCATACCATCTCGGCGCAGAGCTGGAAGCCACCGGCTCACTGGCAGTAGTTGCCTCAAGGAGCGCAGTGGTAGGTGGGCCCATGCCATAGGCGGGGTAGTGAGGCATGCCAGTAAAGCCTGTGCCCTCTGCCATAGGCGGGTTGGTTGTGGAGGTGGATGTTGCGGCGGCTGGGAGTGTGGTGGTTATGGGAGAGGGTGATGCTTGGAGGCCAGAAGCGCTTGGTGCGCCTTCGAAGGTAGGGACATCCGTCGGGTCTTGCCCTTGCTCCTCTCCTTCGTCTGCTCCTTCTCCAGCATCCTTCTCGCTCTCGTTCTCTCTCTTCCTCTTCACAGGCTGAGGCTGAGAGACCACTTCCTCGAACGTCAGGGCCCCGAAGGCCGTCTGGAGGCCATCCAGGGAGTCCTCCGCCGTATACACTGGCCCATGTAAGGGCTCCACCGAAGGTACAGTGCCAGGCGCCGGCCTTGCCGGTGCCTCAGGCGCTGGCGCTGTCTGCACGTCGGCGTCCACTCTTCCTGGGTCCATCTTAATCCGCCCTTCTGCTTATGTTTGCCTGCTCGGAGCACTGGTTGTACCGGGCGGGGTCGCTGCCGGTGCACAGAGACAGGCTGCCTCTTGCTACCAGAAAAGTTTATAGCGTTTTCAGCACTGTGTTTTTGCTTCTCCTGCTGCTTGTTGTTGCTGTTGGGTGTCCTGCTGCTTGTTTTGGATGATGAAAAGCTTTTGTTTGTTGAAATACAGTAAAGCCAAGTCAATCGGGGATAGCCCAAGCCAATAGTATGCAAGGAGAAGGTAATTCAGGATCAAAGCATGAAGGGCTGCAGTGTAGACAGTGAAAGATGTTTGGATATTCACAGAAACTGCAACTCAGGTCACATATGAATGCATATTCACAGAGATAGCTGAATTTTTTTGGGAAAAGAGTTAGAAAACTGCCTTAGGATCACTCTCTCTCCATAGTGCCATCTTAGGAGATGTGCACTCTTTGTCTTAGGTCCCATATGTGCTGAGGTGGCATGGTATGTGGCGATGAGGTCACTGCCATGTCACATGGGATCTTCCTGCTTAGCTAGGCTGACCAGGAATTGAACCCAGGACCTCTCAAAAAGAGGTGCCCAGCCCCCTAGGGTGCATACCACTAGGATAGCTAAGAATTCATGGAAAAACATAGATAAATCCATAGGCTCTACCTTAGGTATGTCAGTGCTCAGTCAACTCAGGAAAAGATGTTTTACTTCAGATTGAAAGGGGATTAAGGGGTCCACTCCATATCCTGATTGGGTGTTTGGTTCCATAGGTCAAAATGTGTTATCACCAGTTTTGGTTGGACCAATACTAAGATTAAAATGCATGGATGCTCAGTGCATCTCTAATACAACTAGAGTATGCCCCAAAGCAACGGAAAAGCACTTTTTCTTACTCGCGCAGCGATGCCAGGAGTGGCTGGGTGCAACCGGAGCGCGCACACGAGCACACACACACCCCAACACCCCAGCCAGGAGTGGCGGGGCGCAGTTAAAACCCGAGCCTGAGCACACACACCCACAACGCACACCCGTCCCAGGAGTGGCTTGGTGCAAGTGGAGCGCGCACATGAGCACACACACAGCCCAACACCCCAGCCAGGAGTGACGGGCGCAGCCGAAACGCGAGCCCAAACACACACACCCACACCGCGCAGCCCAGCCAGGAGTGGTGGGGTGCAAGCAGAGTGCGCACACGAGCAAACACACAGCCCAACACCCCAGCCAGGAGTGGTGGGGCGCACCCAAAACCCGAGCACGAGCACACACACCCACAACGCACACCCCAGCAAGGAGTGGCGGGGCGCAGCCGAAAGCCGAGCCCAGACACACACGCCCACACCGCGCACCCGTGCCAGGAGTGGCTGGGTGCAAGCGGAGCGTTCACACGAGCACACACACACCCCAACACCCAAGCCAGGAGTGGCGGGGCGCAGCCAAAACCCGAGCCCGAGCACACACACCCACAACACACACCCCAGCCAGGAGTGGCGGGGCGCAGCCGAATCCGGAGCCCAAACACACACACCCACACCGCGCAGCCGTACCAGGAGTGGCTGGGGGCAAGCGGAGGGCGCACACCAGCACATACACAGCCCAACAGCCCAGCCAGGAGTGGCGGGGCGCAGCCAAAACCCGAGCCAAAGCACACACACCCAAGTCGGACACCCCAGCCAGCAGAGGCGGGATACAGGAGGAGCACGCACACCAGCACACACACACCCCAACACCCCAGCCAGGAGTGGCGGGGTGCAGCCGAAACTCGAGCCCAAACACACACACCCACACCGCACACCCCAGCCAGGAATGGCGGGGTACAAGGGGGGCACCCACACAAGCACACAAGCACCCCAACATCCCAGACAGGAGTGGCCGGGCGCAGCCGAAACCAGAGCCCAAACACACACACCCATGATGCGCACCCCAGCCAGGAGTGGCGGGTTGCAAATAGAGCGCCCACACCAGCACACACACAGCCCCACACCCCAGCCAGGAGTGGCAGGGTGCAGCTGAAACCCGAGCCCAAACACACACACCCACGGCGCCCACCCCAGCCAGGAGTGGCGGGTTGCAAGCCGAGCGCCCACACCAGCACACACACATCACAACACCCCAGCCAGAAGTGGCGAGGCACAGCCGAAACACGAGCCCGAACGCACACACCCACGGCGCCCGGCCCAGCCAGGAGTGGCGGGGTGCAAGCGAAGCGCCCACACCAGCACACACAGGCCCCAACACCCCAGCGGGGAGTGGCGGGGCGCAGCCAAAATCCGAGCCTGAGCACACACACCCAGAACGCACACCCCAGCCAGGAGTGGCGGGGCGCAGCAAAAGCCCGAGTCCAAACACACACACCCACACGGCGCACCCGTGCCAGGAGTGGCTTGGTGCAAGCGGAGCGCGCGCATGAGCACACACACAGCCCAACAGCCCAGCCACGAGTGACGGGCACAGCCGGAACCCGAGCCCAAACATACACACCCACACAGCGCACCCCAGCCAGAAGTGGTGGGGTGCAAGCGGAGCGCGCACACGAGCGAACACACAGCCCAACACCCCAGCCAGGAGTGGCGGCGGGCACCCAAAACCCGAGCACGAGCACACACACCCACAACGCACAGCCCAGCAAGGAGTGGCGGGGCGCAGCCGAAAGCCGAGCCCAAACACACACGCCCACACCGCGCACCCGTGCCAGGAGTGGCTGGGTGCAAGCGGAGCGTGCACACGAGCACACACACACCCCAACACCCCAGCCAGGAGTGGCGGGGCGCAGCCAAAACCCGAGCCCGAGCACACACACCCACAACGCACACCCCAGCCAGGAGTGGCGGAGCGCAGCCGAAACCGGAGCCCAAACACACACACGCACACCGCCCACCCGTGCCAGGAGTGGCTGGGGGCAAGCAGAGGGCGCACAGGAGCACACACACACCCCAACACCCCAGCCAGGAGTGGCGGGGCGCAGCCGATACCCGAGCCGAAGCACACACACCCACGCTGCACACCCCAGGCCAGGAGTGGCAGGAGGCAAGCGGAGCGCGCACACAAGCAGACACAAATCCCGACACCCCAGCCAGAAGTGGCGGGGCGGAGCCAAAACCTGAGCCCAAACACACACACCCACACCGCACACCCCAGCCAGGAGTGGCAGGGTACAAGCGGAGCGCACACACAAGCGCACACACACCACAACAGCCCAGCCAGGAGTGGCGGGGCGCAGCTGAAACCCGAGTCCAAACACACACACCCACGGCGCCCGGCCCAGCCAGGAGTGGCGCGGTGCAGGCGGAGCGCCCACACCAGCACACACACACCCCAACACCCCAGCCAGGAGTGGCGGGGCGCAGCCGAAACCCGAGCCAAAACACACACACCCACACCGCGCACCCGTGCCAGGAGTGGCTGGGTGCAAGCAGAGCGCGCACACAAGCACACACACACCCCAACAACCCAGCCAGGAGTGGCGGGGCGCAGCCAAAACCCGAGCCTGAGCACACACACCCACAACGCACACCCCAGCCAGGAGTGGCTTGGTGCAAGCGGAGCGCGCACATGAGCACACACACAGCCCAACACCCTAGCCAGGAGTGATGGGCGCAGCCGAAACCCGAGCTCAAACACACACACCCACACGGCGCACCCCAGCCAGGAGTGGTGGGGTGCAAGCAGAGCGCGCACACGAGCAAACACACAGCCCAACACCCCAGCCAGGAGTGGCGGGGCGCACCCAAAACCCGAGCACGAGCACACACACCCACAACGCACACCCCAGCAAGGAGTGGCGGGGCGCAGCCGAAAGCCGAGCCCAAACACACACGCCCACACCGCGCACCCGTACCAGGAGTGGCTGGGGGCAAGCGGAGGGCGCACAGGAGCACACACACACCCCAACACCCCAGCCAGGAGTGGCGGGGCGCTGCCGATACCCGAGCTGAAGCACACACACCCACGCTGCACACCCCAGCCAGGAGTGGCGGGGTGCAAGCGGAGCGCGCACACAAGCAGACACAAATCCCGACACCCCAGCCAGGAATGGCGGGGCGCAGCCAAAACCGAAGCCCAAACACACACACCCACACCGCAAACCCCAGCCAGGAGTGGCAGGGTACAAGCGGAGCGCACACACAAGCGCACATACACCGCAACAGCCCAGCCAGGAGTGGCGGGGGGCAGCCGAAACCCGAGTCCAAACACACACACCCACACCGCGCACCCGTGCCAGGAGTGGCTTGGTGCAAGCGGAGGGCGCACACAAGCACACACACAGCCCAACACCCCAGCCAGGAGTGGCGGGGGGCAGCCGAAACCCGAGCCCAAACACACACACCCACATCGCGCACCCCAGCCAGGAGTGGCGGGGTGCAAGCGGAGCGCGCACACGAGCACACACACAGCCCAACAGCCCAGCCAGGAGTGGCGGGGCGCACCCAAAACCTGGGCCCGAGCACACACACCCACAACGCACACCCCAGCCAGGAGTGGCGGGGCGCAGCCCAAACCCGAGCCCAAACACACACACCCACACCGCGCACCCGTGCCAGGTGTGGCCTGGGGCAAGGGGAACGCGCACACGAGCACACACACACCCCAACGCCCCAGCCAGGAGTGGCGGGGCGCAGCCAAAACCCGAGCCGAAGCACATACACCCACGCCGCACACCCCAGCCAGGAGTGGCGGGGTGCAAGCGGTGCGCGCACACAAGCAGACACAAACCCCAACACCCCACCCAGGAGTGGCGGCGCGCAGCCGGAACCTGAACCCAACCACACACACCCACACCGCACACCCCAGCAGGGAGTGGCAGGGTACAAGCGGAGCGCACACACAAGCGCACACACACCCCAACCCCCGCGCCAGGAGTGGGGGGGCGCAGCCGAAAGCCGAACCGAACCACAACGCAGACCCAAACACAAGCGCCAGGCTACAGTAGGAAACCCAGTGTCCATAGACCGGGCACTGAGGCAGCCCGTGCCGTGCAGGTGACCCGGCCAAACGAGATCCGGAGACCGGGGGTAAGGCTGCATCCTAAGGCCTGCGCTGCTTTGGGACTCGAGGCGGAGCGTGCGACACCCAAGCACCTCCGAACCCCAGTACCAAGAACATGCATGCATGCCTTGGGAACGGGATACGCCAGGAATTCCGGTGAACCCCTAGGGTTCCGCCCAAATGAGGGGACGTGCGCAAGCACGGGGGCCCACCCTCCCGGCATGACAAGCAGTCACGCTGGCGGCGATCAGCCCTCCCGGTGTTGCCCGGGGCCGCTTTGTTGGGGGCCACCAGTCAGGTCTAGCGGGAAGTAAGCCGCCTCTCCTCTTCACGCGCGGAACCTCTTCCTGTTCGTCACGGGGGCGACGCCAGGGGGAACCATGGGGCGCCTCTCCACGACCGAGTGCACCTACCTACCTACCTACCTCTGGTCCTTGTTGCATTGCAGTGTCGTGGTGTGGATCCAAGGGTGACCGAAACAAGGCCATCCTTCCTTTATGAAGAAAGAGTCGAAGGGTAAAAGCTGGTAGCTGAGGCAGTCTTTCGCTCCTCTAGCACCAAGAGTGCGAGAGGAGCTCAGGAACAACCTGCAGAGCAGAGAACAACAAGAAAAACAACAACAAAACCTATTGTCATGGACGACTCCAACCAGCACACACTTGATGACTTGAACGTCATTGGCAAGACGGGACCGACGCCACTGAGGACACGCGTACATCCCATGGGTGGGCATCCGTCAGACTCTTCTTCCGACGAGCATATGCCCAGACCGATGCTGAGGTTGACCTACGGCAACTCGCAGGCTGCCGGTGCGTTGGTAGGGCCCACGTATAGGCCCCTGACTACGCCACAGCACCTGGCGAACGAGCCTCAGATGGAAGAAGGCTTCGGCAGGTCAACCTGGGCCCAGGCGGACCCCAACCGAAACCGAATGATGGATGCTGTCGAGTTGACGGCGATTGATGGCAGCCGAGTGCGCCGGGTACAGGTTGTAGACTTCCAGATGGATGCCTCCCTGGCAATGGCCCAAATACGGGACCTGACAGAGACCTCCGCCGGGTATTGGGCCACCAAAGAGGAGATCACCAACGAGACCATCATGGCCATCCATCAGCTACGGCAGCTGACTGAACGGGTTCGGCAAACCACCATGCAATCTTTGGATTTGCATTGGTCGGAATGACATCCACTTCATCTCCGAGTTGCTGAACTGAAGGACCAGATGGAGAAGGTGATAGGTCAGGTGGAGACGCTATCTGGAGCCCAAGCTCCTGGACGTGCTGGCCTGGATAACCGGATCGAATTTTTGGAGAATCAACTGGAGTTCCTGAAGTCCAGTCTGGCCACCCTGTAACAGGAGATCGGCGGCCTATCCCAGGCACAAGGGAATCACCCACATGGCCTAGGAGAAGTTCAGGCCGAGCTGCAGTCCATCAACGCCGAGGCAGACCAAGGCGACGAAGCGGTCAGAGCGGCGTCCGATCAGCTGAAAGTGATCAGCAACAAGATGGACCAAACCGCCGCAAGCGTAGTTACACAAGCGGAACAACTCCAGCTGCAGATGGAGGAAATCAAGGCGTTAGAGACGCGGTTGACTCGACCAGAGGCCTTGGAAGCCACCAACGAAGCAGCGGGGAACGCTGATCCCAGCCAGGTCAATGTGTTGCTGGAGGTCCTGGCCAGAATTGAACAGGAATATGCTCAGTACAAGGGGGCCACCACCAACACGCAGCGACGTCATGAAGAAGTCCTCAGAGAAACTCAAGACCAGGTCTTCCAACTGGGAATGAGGATCCTGAAAACCGAAGAAGACTCCAGAGGACTGAAGACTCGAGACAATGTAGGCCAGTTAGAAGTACGGGTACAAGCGTTGGAGGACCTGGCGAAGAAAACTGAAGGCCCGAAGACATCCCCAGTCCAGGGGCGCCCGAAGGCTTTGACCCAAACGCCGTTGCCCATCTGGCAAGAGAGCTAGGGCAGGTCAAGTCGTATCTCGATGGGCAAATAAGGACACTCGGGGAAAATAAGGACGCCCTGATGGCCCAACTCCAGGAGAAACACCTCAGGCCCAGGGGAGGTAGCCCCATGGACCGAGTTCATTACCCTGACAGAGCAGAATCGGCCCCACGAGGACGTTTTGGGGGATATTTCCCGGAACCCTCACGGGTGTCCAAGACAGGGCCGAGCAACCTGTTCATGCATCCATAACGGGACCGGCCTGGTGGTTTCCACTATGAGACGTATCAATCCGATGGAGTCTCAGACCAACAGGTACCAACCCATGAAAGCATGCCACCGAGGGGAAACCAAGACCCCAATGCCAATTTCAGGCATTGTCGGGGAATTGGTTTGAGGTTTTTTGATGACGAGGGTAAGTTTGAACCCGGACAATTCGAACATTTCCCCAAGAGCAAAAGACTGCCCAGGATTAAACCCAGTATGGGTCTCTTGCGAGGTGTTGCATTTTCAGAGGCGCCTGCACGCCCCATGCCATCACTAACCCCCAATCCCGTGGATGTGTATCCCGGTGGAGGTCGAATCCCGTGGTATGGCCTGGGGGTGTAAAACACCCTGGCCATGCCCCTACTGGACCCCCATGCCCTGAAGGATGTACAAGTCTGGGACGTCGTTCCCGATTTGGACGGCGACGGGGTGAAGGCACAGGACTGGGTTCTGTCCTATGCGGGGTGGGAGGGAGACGTAGGGGTCGCGCTCGGCGAAGGAAACCTCGTCCAAACGCTTTTCGGAGCAATCCCGAAAGACGTTGCGGAACCGATTGAGAAGAGGGTGATCCGTAGGAACCTGAGTTATGCCCAAGTGAAGGAGGGTGTTTTGCGCGAAGTCAACCGCCGGGTGGACAGAAATGTCCCTGACCATGTTGTCCATGGGCTAACCGTTCGGGAGAACTGTTCGGTAGGTGAGCTCTCCAACTTTATGGAGAATTTCATTTACTGGGGCAGTCAAGTACGAGAGGGGGTTACATTTGGTCATGCCCAACAGAGGTTCCTGGACGCTTTGGTCCACCATGACGGCGTCATTTATAAATATTATAATGAGGAGAACAAGTCGGGAGGACTTGAATTCACGTACCTGACCTTGTACCTTTTTCTGCCAAGTGGAACTCAGACAGAAAGACGCTGTCAAGTGTCATCAGGATCAGCAGAAATGGCGGTTGTTGCCATTGGATAAGCGCCCCAACGTGGCATTCTTGAATTTCAGGGGTGCCGAGCCGGTTGAGGAACACTTGAATGCGATAGGGGAGTCCAAAGCTCCGCCTAAGGCGAATGATGCCCAGAGTTTCGAAGCACCTGATGAGTGGGATGAATGGTATGTGAATGCCATAGGACAACCAGGCCCCAAGAAAGGGCCTAAATGTCCTTTTTGTGATTTCCCGGGTGATTTGGAGGATACGTGTTGGAAGAAACACCCAGACCTCCAAAAACTGTCGATGGGAATAAAAAGATAAGTAAAACACCACAAAAAAAGTTTCTGAATAGCTGAAAATAAAGCTAATTAGCATAAAGACCGCTAGACCAAAAAGACCAAGAACACGACACAGGGAAGCAGGGCACCATAGCAAACCACACCAGCCACAGGGAACCAGACCACGCGGCCAGACAGGGACACCGACACCGAAACACACGGTCAGCAGACGACCACGGGTCGCGGGACCCAGCACCGCACCACAGCCCACCAAAGGAAACAGCACAACACACAGCAGCGCACCACAGCACCAGGCGCCAGCAACAGCACGCACCACACGAACAGCACAATGCAAGCGCAACAGCACAAAGGAACACAGCACCGCACAGAGCAGAGAGGACAGGGAACAGCGCGACACCCCAGGATACACACAGCACGCAGCACAGCGGCGAGCAACAGTGCGCACCAGCACGCGACGACAAAACACACACAGCACAGAGCACACAGCGCGGGGGAACAGCGCAAAACACAGCGCCGCGAAGCACAGGGCCCCAGGGCGACGGGCAGCGCCAGAGGACACGGCACAACAAGCAGCGACAAAAGAACACAGCACACAACAACACAACACCGGGACGCACGACGCGCAGCAGCGCGCCGCAGCACCGCTCCCAGGGTCACACAGCACAGCACGACACACGGCAACGCAGACAGAAACCAGGCACACCAAGAACAACCCAACTGGACAGCACGATCAAAGACACAGCACAACACGCAGCAGCAACCAACAGCGCAGCACAACACGGAAACAGACACCCCAACAAACACCGCACAGCGCGCAGCAGCCCACAACACAGCAAGGCGAGGCACCACAGCACAGCACGCAACACAGAAGGGCAGCAAAGCGCGGCAACACCAGACAGCACAAGGCACCAGAAACGCACCAGGGATGGGGGGGGAGCAGGCAGCGAGAACCGCTGGACGAGCAGAGAAAAAAAAAACAGAGCACTGAGCCGCAGCGACGAAAACCGCAAGACACAAAGGGGGGTGGGGGCAGCAAACACCAGGAAACAGCCAACCGTCAGCCGGGAAACACAAAAGAGGCGAGAGCGCACGGAGAGCCGAGAAGCGGGAGGCCAACAAAACAAACAGCACACCGCGCCAAGGCCCAGGGCACCCGGGGTCGGAAACCAGAGAGAGCCAGAGACAACGGGGGCGCGCAACGTAAAAAAAAACGGAGCACAAAGCGGCAGCGAGAAAAACAGCGAGACACAAAAGAGGGGGTTGGGGGCAGCAACTACCAGGGTGCAGCCAACGGCCAGGCGGGAGCCATAAAAGAGGCGAGAGCGCACGGAGAGCCGAGGAGCCGGAGGCCAACAAAACAAACAGCACACAGCGCCAAGGCCCAGGGAACCCGGAGCCCGAAACGGGAGAAAGCCAGAGATAACGGGGGCGCGCAACGAGAAAAAAAAACAGAGCAGAGAGCGGCAGCGAGAGAAACAGCGAGACACAAAAGGGGGGGGGGGGGGCAGCAACCACCAAAGAGCAGCGATCGGCCAGGCGGGAACCACAAAAGAGGCGAGAGGGCACGGAGAGCCGAGGAGCGGGAGGCCAACAAAACGAACAGCACACAGCGCCAAGGCCCAGGGCACCCGGGGCCAGAAACCAGAGAAACCCAGAGACAACGGGGGCGCGCAACGAGAGAAAAGAAAGACGGAGCACAAAGCGGCAGCGAGAAAAACAGCGAGACACAAAAGAGGGGGGGGGGGGGCAACAACCACCGGGGAGCAGCCAACGGCCAGGCGGGAACCAGAAAAGAGGCCCGAGCGCACGGAGAGCCCAGGAGCGGGAAGCCAACAAAACAAACAGCACACAGCGCCAAGGCCGAGGGCACCCGGGGCTGGAAACACAGAAAGCCAGAGACAAGGGGGGCGCGCGGAAAAGGGAACAGCAGGAAGAAGAAGAAAAAAAAGGGGGGGGGGGAGGGGGGAGGGCAACCAAAGAACCACAAAGGGGGCAATCCCAACCTGGAGGGTGCCGAGCAAAGCAGAAAGACAAAGCGGCCACAGGAAAAGGAGAGGCGCACCAAAACGCGCCCGGGAGGCCGGCCCGCCCGACCCGGCCAGAAAGGACGAGCAGACGCACACACGCACGGGAGCCGGGTGTGGCGTCCTCCGACCCGCAAGGGGAGGTGACGACGTCCAGACGAAACATCCCCGGTCCACCAGCCAAGTCCCCCGTCGAATCACGGACGGTACAGGAAACCGGACGCGTCAGTGACCGGGTCCAAACACGCAAACTACCGCAGCGCACGCAGCCCAAGACCGACGCCGGAGGGACCCGCCAGGGACAACCCCATCGCGGGGCCCCGAACGGTTACGACACGGAGCGAGCCCAGCGCCCCTGCCTCGGCAGGGGCCAGCGGCAGGCACAAAGAGCCCGGTTCCCTGCCGGCCTCCGCGTGCCCCACGCAGGCACCGAGTCAAGCCGGGGGCGCAAGCCCCCGGCATGGGGAAAGGCACCACGGCGTCGGGAAAGCCGACTGGAGCAGCCAGAGCGACCAGACCGGACGAGGCGCGGCGCACCACGCGGGGCCACCAGGCACGGCAGAGAGGCACGCTGCCGGCCAGAACCAAGGCACAAGGACAGGTGCCAAGCAACAACCTCCACCGGGTGCCGCAAACCCAGGCAGCGAGCACAACACACAACGAACCACGGCATCAGAACAGGTGCCAGGCAACACCAAACCTTCACACCACAAACCCCAGCCAGGAGTGGCGGGGTACAAGCGGGGCGCGCACACAGGCACACACACACACCCCGACAGCCCAGCCAGGAGTGGCGGGGCGCAGCCGAAACCTGAGCCACAGCACACACACTCACACAGCAAACCCCAGCCAGGAGTGGCGCGGTACAAGCGGAGCGCGCACACAAACACACACAAACCCCAACACCCCAGCCAGGAGTGACGGGGCGCAGCCAAAACCCGAGCCCAAGCACCCACACCGAAACCGCACACCCAAGCCAGGAGTGGCGGGGTACAAGCAGAGCGCGCACACAAACACGCCTACCCCAACACCCTAGCCAGGAGTGGCGGGCGCAGCCAAAACCCGAGCCCAAGCACGCACACCCCAGCCAGGAGTTGCGGGTTACAAGCAGAGCGCGCAAACAAACACGCACACCCCAACACTCCAGCAAGGAGAGGCGGGGCCCAACCAAACCCCGAGCCCAAGCACACACGCAAACACCACAAACCCCAGCCAGGAGTGGTGGGGTACGGGCGGAGCGCGCACATAAGCACACACAGAACCCCAACACCCCGGCCAGGAGTGGCGGAGCCGAGACGAAACCCGAGCCCAAGCACGCACACCCACACCGCACACCCCAGCCAGGAGTGGCGGGGAACAAGCGGAGCGCACACACAAGCACACACAGACCCCAACACCCCAGCCAGGAGTGGCGGGACGCAGCCGAAACCCGAGCCCAAGCCTACACACCCACAGCGAACAACCCAGCCAGGAGTGGCTGGGCACAGCCGAAACCCGAGCCCAAGCACACACGCCCACACCGCACCGCCAAGCCAGGAGACGCGGACTGCAAGCGGAGCGCGCACACAAACACGCACACCCCAACGACCCAGCCAGGAGTGGCAGGGGGCAGCCGAAACCCGAGCCCAAGCACACATACCCACGCAGCACACCCCAGCCAGGAGTTGCGGGGTACAAGCGGAGCGCGCGCACAAACACACACAAACCCCAACAGCCGGGCCAGGAGTGGCGGGGCGCAGCCGAAACCCGAGCCCAAGCACAGACACACACACCGCACACCCCAGCCAGGAATGGTCGGGTACAAGCGGGGAGCGCGCACACAAACACGCACACCCCAACGGCCCAGCCACGAGCGGCGGGGCGCAGCCAAATCCCGAGCCCAAGCACACACACCCACAACGCACACCCGAGCGAGGAAAGGCGTGGTACGAGAGAAGAGCGCACACAAACACACACACACCCCAACAACCCAGCCAGAAGTGGCGGGGAGCAGCCAAAACCCGAGCCCAAGCACACACACCCACACCACACAGCCCAGCCAGGAGTGGCTGGGTACAAGCGGAGCGCGCACACAAGCACACAAACAGCCCAACAACCCAGCCAGGAGTGGCGGGACGCAGCCAAAAACCAAGCCCGAACACACACATGCACCCGGCACACCCAAGCCAGGAGTGGCGGGGTACAAGCAGAGCGGGCACACAAGCACACACAGGCCCCAACGCCCCAGCCAGAAGTGGCAGAGCGCAGCCGAAACACGAGCCCAAGCACACGCACCCACACCGCACAGCCCAGCCAGGAGTGGCGGGGTACAAGCGGAGCGCGCACGCAAACACACATACATCCCATCACCCCAGCCATGAGTGGGTGGGCGCAGCCGAAAGCCGAACCCAACCACAACCCAGACCCAAACACAAGCGCCACGCAACAGTAGGAAAACCAGTGTCCATAGCCCGGGGCACTGAGGCAGCCCGTGCCATGCAGGTGACCCGGCCAAACGAGATCTGGAGACCGGGTGTCAGGCTGCATCCAAAGGCCTTTGCTGCTTTGGGACTCGAGGCGGAGCGTGCGACACCAAAGCGCCCCGGAACCCCCGTACCAAGAACATGCATGCATGTCCTGGGAGCGGGATACGCCAGGAAGTCCGGTGAACCTCTAGGGTTCCGCCCAAAGGAGGGGACGTGCGCAAGCACGGGGGCACACCCTCCTGGTGAGACAAGCAGGTCACGCTGGCGGCGATCAGCCCTCCCGGTGTTGCCCGGGGCCGCTTTGTTGGGGGCCACCAGACAGGTCTAGCGGGATGTAAGCCGCCTCCCCTCTTTAAGCGCGGAGCCTCTTCCTGTTCGTCACAGCGGCAACGCCAGCGGGAACCATGGGGCGCCTCTCCACGACCGAGTGCACATACCTACCTACCTACCTGTACAATTCTGGGACGTTGCTTCCGATTGGGACGGCGACGGGGTAAAGGCACAGGACTGGGTTCTGTCCTATGCCGGGTGGGAGCAAGATTAGGGGTCGGGCTCGGCGAAGGAAACCTCGTCCAAACGCTTTTGGGAGCAATCCCGAAAGACTTGCAGAACCGATTCCGAAGAGGGTGATACGTAGGAACCTGAGTTATGCCCAAGTGAAGGAGGGTGTTTTGCGGGAAGTCAACCGCCGGGTGGACAGAAATGTTCCTGACCATGTTGTCCATGGGCTAACCGTTCGGGAGAACTGTTCGGTAGGTGAGCTCTCCAACTTAATGGAGGATTTCATTTACTGGGGCAGTCAAGTACGAGAGGGGGTTACATTTGGTCATGCCCAACAGAGGTTGCTGGACGCTTTGGTCCACCATGACGGCCTCATTTATAGGGTTTATAATGAGGAGAACAAGTCGGCAGGACTTGAATTCACCTACCTCACCTTGTACCTTTTCTGCCGGGTGGAACTCAGACAGAAAGACGCTGTCAAGTGTCATCAGGATCACCAGAAATGGCGGTTGTTGCCATTGGATAAGCGCCCCAATGTGGCATCTTTGAATTTCATGGGTGCCGAGCCGGTTGAGGAACACTTGAATGCGATATGGGAGTCCAAAGCTCCGCCTAAGGCGAATGATGCCCAGAGTTTCGAAGCACCTGAGGAGTGGGATGAATGGTATGTGAATGCCATAGGACAACCGGTCCCCAAGAAAGGGCCTAAATGTCCTTTTTGTGATTTTCCGGCTGGTTTGGAGGATACGTGTGGAAAAAACACCCAGACCTCCAAAAGCTGTCTATTTTCAAATTCGGCAAGCCCAAGTCAGGAACAGGACCAGGAAGCCCGACACCCAAGGGCACAGGTTTGCCCAAGGAATGCTCTCATTGCAAACTGAAAGGCCACACGGTGGTTCAGGGCTGGAAGAAGCACCCCGACCTCAAGGCTGAATTTTAAGCGAACAGAGGTTTGAGGTTTGAGGTGTGGCTTTTTGGGTACTAGGAGCTCTTCGGCCCCGGTGGGGCACCTGGTCGGGCCAGGTGATATCCTCCCCACCGGGACCTAGTGCAAGGCCCTTGATGACACACCTGTTGCGGCGTCCCCTGCGTTCACGGGGCTCGTAGCCCTGTGCCTCCCCGGCTTACCCATTTCGCCACTCCCCGGTCAGTGCCTCACTTAGCAACCGTGGTTGCAGGCGCCTACCCACTAGGCCGCCCCCCTGATGCGTGGTCGCCCAGGCTGCCCGCGTCGCCGGGCCCGTGCTACTGGCTTGTCCCCAGTGGGACCCCCATGAGCTGGCGCGGAGGCCGACTAGCCGCCGGGCTGGTGCGTAGCACTGTGTGCTACTACTGCCTTGGCAGGTGCAGTGCTCTGGTGGTGTGTGCGCGGCGCTCGCGGCAGGTCTCGGGGGTCGGGGCCGGTGCTGGTTCTCGCTTCACCCCTTGGGCTACTCCCTTCCCTCGCGTGTCTTGCGGTGCGTGTTGCAGGTTGTCCCTCCTGGCTGTCCCTTTCCTTCGCCTGCCGGCACGCTATTCCATGCAGTCTTTGTTTTCTGCAGGCTCGGTCCGGTTGCCCTTCGGGTCCGTGCTGCGTGTCCGTTGCGTGTGTTTGCGCATGTGCGTATGCGCCCCCCCCCCCCCCGGGCCTGTGTGGCGCGCGCACTACGCGCGGTTCTGGTGCAGGGCGCCAGTACGGCCGTTCCAGGCGGTTTGTGCCCCTGCACATTTCCTGCCCCGGTGCCGTGCTCCGCCTATTTAGCTGTGGGGGGGTGGCCGGGTCCCTTCCTCCTCTTGCCCGGCTTGGGGTCGCTGGGCCCCTTGCGGGCGGGCCTGCTCTTGCAGGCTGGCTTTGCATGCTGTGGGGGTGGCACAACGGCACCCAGGGGGGGGCGCCTCTTGCCTGGGTGTGGGGCGTCCGGGTTTGGGTGCTCTCCCACGCCCGACCGCCCGTCCTTGGGGCGTGCGGCCTGGCCCCCCTACTCACTGGCTGTGGGTGCGGGGGGCGTGGGCGTCGGGACCCGTCACCAACGCCACAGCGCGCGCTGTTGCGAGCTGGCTTTGTGCACTGTGGGGCGGCACGAGGGCGCCCGGGGGGGGGCGTCTCTTGCCTGGGTGCCGGGCGTCCGTGGTTGGGCGCTCCCCCATGCCCGACCGCCTGTCCTTGCCGCGTGCGGCAAGGGCCCGCTACGCACTGGCTGTGGGTGCGGGGGGTGTGGGCGTGGGGACCCGTCACCAACCCCACAGTGCGCGCTCTTGCGAGCTGGCTTTGCGCGCTTTGGGAGCGTCAGGAAGGCGACTTGGGGGGGCTCCTCCTGCCTGGGTGTAGGGCGTCCGGGGTTGGGCGCTCTGCCAAGCCCAACCGCCCGTCCTTCGGGCGTGCGGCCAGGGCCCGCTACCCACTGGCTGTGGGTGCAGGGGATGTGGGCGTGGGGACCTGTCACCAACCCCACAGCGCGCGCTCTTGCGAAGTGGCTCTGCGCCCTGTGGAAGCGGCACCAGGGCGCCCAGAGAGGGGGGGCCTCTTGGCTGGGTCTGTGGTGTCCGGGGTTGGGAGCTCTCCCAAGCCTGACTGCCCGTCCTTGCCGCCTGGGGCCGGGGCCCGCTACCCACCGGCTGTGGATGCGGGGGGGGTGGGCCTGGGGACCCGTCACCAACCCCACAGCGCGCGCTCTTGCGAGCTGGCTTTGCACGCTGTGGGGGCGGCACCAGGGCGCCCGTGGGGGGGCGCCTCTTGCCTGGGTGTGGGGCGTCCGCGGTTAGGCGCCCTCTCTTACCCGACCGCCCATCCTTGGGGCGTGCGGCCGGGTCCTGCTACCCACTGGCTGTCGATGCTGGGGGTGTGGGCGTGGGGACCCGTCATCAACCCCACAGCGCACGCTCTTGCGAGCTAGCTTTGCGCCCCCTGGGGGCGGCACAAGGGCGCCCGGGGGGGGGGGGCGTTTCTTGCCTGGGCGTGGGCTGTCGGGGGTTCGGCGCTCTGCCACGCCCGATCGTCCGTCCTTGGGGCGTGCAGCATGGGCCCACTACCCACTGGCTGTAGGTGCAGGGGGTCTGGGCGTGGGGACCCATCTCCAACCCCGCAGCGCGCGCTCTTGCGAGCTGGCTTTGCGCGCTGGGGGGGCGGCACGAGGGCGCCCGGGGGGGGGAGGCGCCTCTCGCCTGGTTGTGGGGCGTCCGGGGTGGGGCGTTCTCCCACGCCTGACCGCCCGTCCTTGGGGCGTGCGGCCGGGGCCCCCTAAGAAGGTTTTATAGTGATTTCAACACTGTGTGTTTGTTGTGCCTCTCCTGCTGCTTGCTGCTGGTGTAGGGTTCCTGCTGCTTGTTTTTGATGAGGAAAATGTTTTATTGTTGAAATACAACCATTCAAGGAAAACCCAAGTCAGAGATAAGCAAGTAGAAGAAGATCAGGATCAAAGCACGAAGGACTGCAGTCACAAAGAGTTAGATAAAGACAACTATCCACAATAAACCACAGCAATTAGCATACATTGCAACTCAGGATGAAATATTTTACATGTTTGAGAAAAACTGATTGAAAAACTGCCCCAAGGGCTCACTCTCATCCACGATGCCATCTTGAGATGTGCACTCTTTGTTTTTGGGTCCCATAGCTGCTGAGGTGGCATGGCTTGTGGCGCTGCGGTCATTGCCATGTCACATGGGATATTTCTACTTAGCTAGGCCGACTGGGTATTGAACCCAGGACCTCTCAACAAGAGGTGCCCCAGCCCCCTAGGGTGCATACCACTAGGATAGCTAAGAATTCATGAGAAAGCATAGAGAAATTCAGAGCCTCTGCCCTCAGTATATCAGTGCCTCAGCAATCCAGGAAAAGATGTTTTAGTGCCTATAGCTTGGGGATAAAGGGGTCCACACAACATTCTGATTTAGTGTTTGGTTCCATAGGTCAAAATGTGTTATCACCCATTTTGGTTGGGCCAATACTAAGATAAAAATGCATGAGTGCTTAGAGCACTCTTGATACAACTAGAGTATACCCTAAAGCATTGGAAAAGCACTTTTTCCTACTCCCCCCTTGTGCTGTGTTGGCCACAACTGTCGCATTTTCAGGAAAAAGGGATTTTTTTCTTGGCCTTTCCTTGGTTTCCACATCTATCTTAAAATACCTATAGCTTCCCTAACACTGGAAAAGAGCGCCTTACCATGGCCAGCGACTCTTGCTGCATTGTAAATGACAATTTCCAACAGAAAAATCAGCGCTCTTGGCGCTGCCGGGGTTCCTGTCGCTTGGTGGGGTTAGAATAGGGCATGCCAAGACAATATGCATGTGCATCCCTCCCTCCAAGCTGCAGCGTAACACAACCCAACGCCAGACTCTCATAGGACGCTCGACCCAAGTCTTATTGAACCTGATGGAGACACCTGTCCTGGTACTGGGGCGAGGGTGCGCTGATTTCATTAGAATTGCCCATTGGAGGGGTCTTGATTCTGCTTCAGTCTCCTGCTGCTGCTTTTCGGCCCAAACAGTGGCCTACTCTACGAGGCTTTGCGAGGAGGTCTGTACAACAGAGAAATTGGAGGATGAGGGACGAATCGACGCAAACGCGAAGCGATAACACCTAATTCCGTCAACTGACGGCCTAGAACCTTTCTGAAGGCACACACCTGGACAGAATCCAATTGTGCATCAGATCGACATTTTTATAAAATTTGTAGTCATCTCTTGATTCTTTAAATCAAGAAATTCTTACGCAGAAAAGGGCGGCGCGCAGGAGCGGCTCCTAGCAAAGCTCCAGAAAATAAGGAATTAATAAGATTATAAACGTATGTTACGCAGAATGACGAAAATGACGAAACACACATAAATGGACTAACATAAGGATTACACCCACATTGACAGTAAGAATTCAAGATCCAAGATTTCAAAAATCAACAGAAGGACTTCAATGAATCAGGTATAAACCACAGGTGTGCTCGTCTCGTATGCAGCATGCACATTGCTCGTCTCGTGTCTCCGTGAACGTGCCTTGTAGCAGCGCTAACAAACGATAGAGGGATAGATTAGAAGGATTGCGGATGATTAGAGGTAGGTCCAGGGTGATTAGACATACACACATATGCATAGCGTCGTTTCTCGCTTGTGTCTCGCTTTTCCCGAACCCTTGCTTCACTCTCCAGCGGTGAGTAAGGTAGGTAAGCCCAGGAGGGGCCACCCCCTGGTGGAGTTCGTGATTGTGGATATGATTAGGAAGAAAAACAGAGGTTGACAATAAACTCGTGCATGCTCGTGCATTCACACACGCATTAAAGGGTACACCACGCGAAATGCGCACAGTAAATCCATGAGTCCAAGGTCATGTGGGTGCTGACCAAACCCTGACGCTATTCAAGCAGTGGTTCCACACTACGTGGACTGACGACCAACTGCGGAAAACCCTCCAGCCTATCGTGGACAACTGTCCGTGTAGGTCCTGCAAACCAGGGGATATCAGGGACAGAGGTTTCTACTCGACCCTGCCCATCCCTCACTGCGCTAACAGTGTTATATACGTGGAATACACAGAGATGCCGAAGTTCGGGGGCTATGACTTTGCCCTTGTGGTAACCTGTGGGTTGACCAGGGTTACCAGGGTGTTCCCATGTACCAAGCACATTACCGGGCAGGAGACTATCAAGATACTCCTGGAGGAGTGGTTTTGTGTCTATGGGGCGCCCAAGGAGATCAACTCCGATGAGGACGTACGAGTGCGCTCAGATACCGGCTGGTACAAGAGGGTCCTGAGATCCCTCAATGACCAGGTGTCTACGGGGATTCCCTACTCTCACACGAACAACCCCCTATATGAGCGACAGATTCGTGTCCTCAAGGAGAATGTAAGGATATGGTGCAAAACTGAACGCACCAGAGACTGGGTGAAACTACTCCCCGTCATATCCCTGATGATGAACTCCCAAGAGAGTTCGGCTACTGGCTACTTGCCCCATGAGCTATTCCTAGGGCGCCTGGCGTGGTTCCTACATGCCCCCTATCCAGAGGACACCCATTCTTCCGTGGGTGAGTGGGTCCAAGAGCAACAAGCAAAGGTGGACAAGGCCAAGGCTATGCTCCAGAGAGTGAGGGAGCGTCAGTGGAACAAGAAGAACAAGCACTGAGTACCGGCCACCTACCAAGAGGGGGACCGGGTGCTGGTGCACCACAGCCGACTAACTGCCTGGCCACGCTCTACTAGCGATGACCCATACTTCGAGCCCTACAAGATTCTATCTGTGGATGGACACCGTATAACCATGCGGTGTTCTCTCCGTCTAGGGGGGGACCTTGGTGTGCGCTGCTCAACAGCTGAAGCCCTACTATGATCCTGAAGACCTCTGTGGCAAAGAGTGTGAGCCGAACGACGAGGAAATCGCCGCTCCAGACCTACAAGGGGCTGCCAGCCCTATGGAAGTTGAAGGGGAACTCCCGGACATGAATGCCGAGGAGATGGCTAAGGAGGGCTTCTACCTGGTGAAGTCTGTCCTACGCCACCACTATCGCCAGGGTTGGCGCTTCCTCACCCTCTGGGAAGGGTTTGGAGTCAAAGAGGCCACCTGGGAGCCCTTCTCCGCGTTTGTCCTACCTGAGGGACGCCTAAACTCAGTTCTGGTAGACTACTTGTCCCAGAACAGCCTTGGTGAGTTGCTGAGGCTCGCCGAGACGCTTGCCTCCAAGACTAAAGCTAGGGACTGAACCTTACTCCTAAGTGTGCTACGTATGTCTGTGTGTGTCTCACTTCTCTCCCGGGCGTGACTCCCGAATCAACGGGCTTCGCTGATGTCGGACCGAAGGTCCTAGTCAGTTACTAGTACCACTCCTATGGTGCCCAATTTCTGTGCTGGCGCCTATCCTTTGGGGAAGATGGCAAAAGCCCTACCTACTAGAGGGGAGGGGTGGCCACGTGTGCCAATGGCATACAAAACGCCCATTTTTGCCAGAGGCCAAAACCTAACGCACTCCCCTGCCCACGTGGAAAAGCACGCGGGACAGGAGAAACCAATACACTGCACACCCTACAGTGGCACCATCCTGGTCGGCGAGCACTTCTGCAACCGGCTCAAGCCCCCACTCAGGACTAACACCCCTACACACAAGCTCTACTGGGTGGCGTTGAAGATGAAGACAAGAGCCCTCACCTAGGATTTTATGGGGTCCAAAAATCCCAAAACCAGCTACAGTCAGAAGTACTACTTTTTAGCCGCTCACCTGTGAGACTGCATGAGAACACAGAGCTCCTAAGCTTCTGTGGCCTAACAGGGCAGCCACGACGCGTTTCCCGGCTAGGGCTTGGAGGGAAGGGGTGCAGTGCTCCTGTTGCGTGCACAGCGTGGATGTTGAAGGTGTCGGGCTACGTCCAGGGCGCCCGTGGGGAGGCGCCTCTTGCCTGGGTGTGGGGCGTCCGCGGTTGGGCGCCCTCTCTCACCCGACCGCCCATCCGTGGGGCGTGCGCCCGGGGCCTGTTACCCACAGGCTGTGGATGCCGGGGGTGTGGGCGTGGGGACCCGTCACAAACCCCACACCGCGCGCTCTTGCGAGGTGGCTTTGCGCGCTATGGGGGCGGCACGAGGGTGCCCGGGGGGGGGGGGGGCGTCTCTTGCCTCGGTGTGGGGCGTCCGGGGTTCGGCGCTCTCCCACGCCCGATCACCCGTGCTTAGGGCGTGCAGCCCGGGCCCTCTACCCACTGGCTGTAGGTGCAGGGGGTCTGGGCGTGGGGACCCGTCTCTGACCCCACAGCGCGCGCTGTTGCGGGCTGGCTTTGCGCGCTCTGGGGGCCGCACGAGGGCGCCCGGGGGGTGGGGGGCGCCTCTTGCCTGGATGTGGGGCGTCCAGGGTGGGGCGTTCTGTTGCTCACATAGGGGGTTGCTCGTGTGAGAGTAGGGAATCCCCGTAGACACCTGGACATTGAGGGATCTCAGGACCCTCTTGTACCAGCCAGTATCTGAGCGCACTCGTACGTCCTCATCGGAAATGATCTCCTTGGGCGCCCCATAGACACAAAACCACTCCTCCAGGAGTATCTTGATAGTCTCCTCCCCGGTAATGTGCTTGGTACATGGGAACACCCTGGTAAACCTGGTCAACCCACAGGTTACCACGAGGGCGAAGTCATAGCGCCCGAACTTCGGCATCTCCGTGTAGTCCACGTATAGAACACTGTTAGCGCAGTGAGGGATGGGCAGGGTCGAGTAGAAACCTCTGTCCCTGATATCCCCTGGTTTGCAGGACCTACACGGACACTTGTCCACGATAGGCTGGAGGGTTTTCCGCAGTTGGTCGTCAATCCCACGTAGTGTGGAACCACTGCTTGAATAGCGTCAGGGTTTGGTCAGCACCCATATGACCGCTGGACTCATGGGTTTACTGTGCGCATTTCGCGTGGTATACCCTTTAATGCGTGTGTGAATGCACGAGCATGCACGAGTTTATTGTCAACCTCTGTTTTTCTTCCTAATCTTATCCACAATCACGAACTCCACCAGGGAGTGGCCCCACCTGGGCTTACCTACCTTACTCACCGCTGGAGAGTGAAGCAAGGTGAGGGAAAAGCGAGACACAAGCGAGAAACGACGCTATGCATATGTGTGTATGTCGAATCACCCTGGACTTACCTCTAATCATCTGCGATCCTTCTAATCTATCCCTCCATCGTTTGTTAGCGCTGCTACAAGGCACGTTCACGGAGACACCAGACGAGCAACGTGCATGCTGCATACGAGACGAGCACACCTGTGGTTTATACCTGATTCATTGAAGTCCTTCTGTTGATTTTTGAAATCTTGGGTCTTGAATTCTTACTGTCAATGTGGGTGTAATCTTTATGTTAGTCTATTTATGTGTGTTTCGTCATTTTCGACATTCTGCGTAACATATGTTTATAATCTTATTAACTCTTTATTTTCCGGCGCTTCGCTAGGAGCCGCTCCTGCGCGCCGCCCTTTTCTGCGTAAGAATTTCTTGATTTAAAAAATCAAGAGATGACTACAAATTCTATAAAAATGTGCATCCGATGCACAATTGGATTCTGTCCAGGTGTGTGCCTTCAGAAAAATTCTAGGCCGTCATTTGACGGATTTAGGTGTTATCGCTTCGCGTTTGCGTGGATTCGTCCCTCATCCTCCCATTTCTCTGTTGTACAGACCTCCTCGCAACGCCTCGTAGAGTAGGCCACTGTTTGGGCCGAAAAGCAGCAGCAGGAGAGTGAACCAGAATCAAGACCCCTCCAATGGGCAATTCTAATGAAATCAGCGCACCCTCGCCCCAGTACCAGGACAGGTGTCTCCATCAGGTTCAATGAGACTTGGGTCGAGCGTCCTATGAGAGTCTGGCGTTGGGTTGTGTTACGCTGCAGCTTGGAGGGAGGGATGCACATGCATATGGTCTTGGCATGCCCTATTCTAACCCCACCAAGCGACAGGAACCCCGGCAGCGCCAAGAGCGCTGATTTCTCTGTTGAAAATTGTCATTTAGAATGCAGCAAGAGTCGCTGGCCATGGTAAGGTGCTCTTTTCCAGTGTTAGGGAAGCTATAGGTATTTTAAGGTAGATGTGGAAACAAAGGAAAGGCCAAGAAAAAAATCCCTTTTTCCTGAAAATGCGACAGTCGTGGCCACCACAGCACAAGGGGGGAGTAAGAAAAAGTGCTTTTCCAATGCTTTAGAGTATACTTTAGTTGTATTAGAGGTGCTCTAAGCACTCATGCATTTTTATCTTAGTATTGGCCCAACAAAAATGGGTGATAACACATTTTGACCTATGGAACCAAACACTAAATCAGGATGTTGTGTGGACCCCATAATCCTCAAGCTATAGGCACTAAAACATCTTTTCCTGGATTGCTGAGGCACTGATATACTCAAGGCGGAGCCTATGAATTTATCTATGCTTTCTCATGAATTCTTAGCTATCCTAGTGGTATGCACCCTAGGGGGCTGAGGCGCCTCTTTTTGAGAGGTCCTGGGTTCAATACCCAGTCAGCCTAGCTAAGTAGGAATATCCCATGTGACATGGCAGTGACCGCAGCGCCACAAGCCATGCCACCTCAGCACCTATGGGACCCAAAAACAAAGAGTGCACATCTCAAGATGGCACTGTGGATGAGACTGAGCCCCTGGGGCAGTTTTTCAATCAGTTTTTCTCAAACATGTAAAATATTTCATCCTGAGTTGCAATGTATGCTAATTGCTGTGGTTTATTGTTGATAGTTGTCTTTATCTAACTCTTTGTGACTGCAGCCCTTCATGCTTCCATTCTGATCTTCTTCTACTTGCTTATCTCTGGCTTGGGTTATCCTGGAATGGTTGTATTTCAACAATAAAACATTTTCCTCATCAAAAACAAGCAGCAGGAACCCTACACCAGCAGCAAGCAGCAGGAGAGGCACAACAAACACACAGTGTTTAAATCGCTATAAAACCTTCTTAGGGGGCCCCAGCCGCACGCCCCAGGGACGGTTGGTCATGCGTTGGAGAACGCCCCAACCCGGACGCCCCACTTCCAGGCAAGAGGCCCCCCCCCCCCCCCGGGCGCCCTCGTCCCGCCCCCACAGCGCGCAAAGCCAGCTCGCAAGAGCGCGCGCTGTGGGGTTGGAGACAGGTCCCAAGGCCCAGACCCCCTGCATCTAAAGCCAGTGGGTAGCGGGCCCCGGCTGCACCCCCCAAAGACGGGCGATTGGGCGTGGGAGAGCGCCGAACCCCGGACGCCCCACACCCAGGCAAGAGACGCCCCCCCCCCCCGGCCCCCTTGTGCCGCCCCCACAGCACGCAAAGCCAGCTCGCAAGAGCGCGCTCTGTGGGGTTGGTGACGGGTCCCCACGCCCACACCCCCAGCATCCACAGCCAGTGGGTAGCGGGCCCCGGCCGCACGCCCCAAGGATGGGCAGTCGGGTGAGAGAGGGTGCCCAACCGCGGACGCCCCACACCCAGGCAAGAGGCGCCTCCCCACGGGCGCCCTGGCCATAGCCCGACACCTTCAACATCCACGCTGTGCACGCAACAAGAGCACTGCACCCCTTCCCTCCAAGCCCTAGCAGGGAAATGCGTTGTGGCGTCCCTGTTAGGCCGCAGAAGCTTAGGAGCTCTGTGTTCTCATGCAATCTCACAGGTGAGCCGCTAGGGCTCTTGTCCTCATCTTCAAGGCCACCCAGTAGAGCGTGCGTGTAGGAGTGGTAGTCCTGAGTGGGGGCTTGAGCCAGTTGCAGAAGTGCTCGCCCACCAGGATGGTGCCACTGTAGGGTGTCTAGTGTAGTGGTGTCTCCTGTCCCGCGTGCTTTTCCACGTGGGCAGGGGAGTGCGTTAGGTTTTGGCCTTTGGCAAAAATGGGCGTTTTGTATGCCATTGGCACACGTGGCCACCCCTTCCCTCTAGTAGGTAGGGCTTTTGCCATCCTCCCCAAAGGATAGGCGCCAGCACAGAAATTTGGCGCCATAGGAGTGGTACTAGGAACTGACTAGGACCTTCGGTCCGACATCAGCGAAGCCAGTTGATTCGGGAGTCACGCCCGGGGGAGAAGTGAGACACACACAGACATACGTAGCACACTTAGGAGTAAGGTTCAGTCCCTAGCTTTAGTCTTGGAGGCAAGCGTCTCGGCGAGCCTCAGCAACTCACCAAGGTTGTTCTGGGACAAGTAGTCTACCAGAACTGAGTTTAGGCGTCCCTGAGGTAGGACAAACGCAGAGAAGGGCTCCCAGGTGGCCTCTTTGACTCCAAACCCTTCCCAGAGGGTGAGGAAGCGCCAACCCTGGCGATAGCGGTGGCGTAGGACAGACTTCACCAGGTAGAAGTCCTCCTTAGCCATAGTTCCCCTTCAACTTCCATAGGGCTGGCAGCCCCCTGTAGGTCAGGAGCCGTGATTTCCTCGTCGTTCAGCTCCCACTCTTCCCCACAGAGGTCTTCAGGATCATAGTAGCGCTTCAGGTGTTGAGCAGCGCACACCAGGATCCCCCCTAGACGGGGAGAACACCGCACGGCTATACGGTATCCATCTACAGATAGAATCTTGTAGGGCCCGAAGTATGGGTCATCGCTAGTAGAGTGTGGCCAGGCAGGTAGTCGGCTGTGGTGCACCAGCACCCAGTCCCCCTCTTGGTAGGTGGCCGGTACTCGGTGCTTGTTCTTCTTGTTCCACTGACGCTCCCTCACTCTCTGAAGCAGAGCCTTGGCCTTGTCCACTTTCGCTTGTTGCTCTTGGACCCACTCACCCACGGAAGAATGGGTGTCGTCTGGATAGGGGGCATGTAGCAACCACGCCGGGCGCCCTAGGAATAGCTCATGGGGCGAGTATCCAGCAGCCGAACTCTCTTGGGAGTTCATCATCAAGGATATGACGGGGAGTAGTCTCACCCAGTCTCTGGTGCGTTCAGTTTTGCACCATGTCCTTACATTCAGCCTTGAGGACACGAATCTGTCGCTCACATAGGGGGTTGCTCGTGTGAGAGTAGGGAATCCTTGTAGACACCTGGACATTGAGGGATCTCAGGACCCTCTTGTACCAGCCTGTATCTGAGCGCACTCGTACGTCCTCATCAGAGTTGATCTCCTTGGGTGCCCCATAGACACAAAACCACTCCCCCAGGAGTATCTTGATAGTCTCCTCCCCGGTAATGTGCTTGGTACATGGGAACACCCTGGTAAACCTGGTCAACCCACAGGTTACCACGAGGGGGAAGTCATAGCCCCGGAACCTCGGCATCTCCGTGTAGTCCACGTATAGAACACTGTTAGCGCAGTGAGGGATGGGCAGGGTTGAGTAGAGACCTCTGTCCCTGATATCCCCTGGTTTGCAGGACCTACACGGGCACCTATCCACGATAGGCTGGAGGGTTTTCCGCAGTTGGTCGTCAGTCCACGTAGTGTGGAACCACTGTTTGAATAGCGTCAGGGTTCGGTCAGCACCCACATGACCGCTGGACTCATGGGTCCACTTCAGCAGCGCTGGGACTGTGTCACTGGGTACCACGATGCGGTCCTCGTGCCAGAGGTAGCTCTTGTCCCTCTTCCACTGATCTTGGTTGACCAGGAGGGGTTCAAGGCGTTTCTCCGGGCGCTTGTAGATATTTCCAAACTCCTTCAGGTACTCAGATTGTTGTAGTCCATCCAGAGGGCGTATCATGGTCATGTTGAGGTCCAAGTGGACGTCCATACGGCTGAACGCCTCCTTAGCCAGCGCTTCAGACCGGGCACCAATCAGGGCGTCGAAGTTGTTGCTGCTGATGTAGTCTGCACACTGGTTCTTCACTCCCTGGATATGGTGTACCGTCAGCCGTAGTTGGCTGAGGTAGGTCCACCAGCGCCATAGCTTGGCCTTCTCAGGTGGGGGACCCTTCTGGAAAGTGCGGACCGGTTCTTGGTCGCACAGCCAGACCACAGGGTTACTCCCCAACAGTCGTGCTTGTGAGGATAGCACCAGCATACCCGCGAGCAATTCCTGCTCATAGGTGGAGTAGTTCCCCCTGGCCTGGTTCCATTTCCAGTTCCAGTGGCCCAGAGGTACTAGGACCCACTTGTTGTCAGGGTAGCTGTGCTTGAGAGTTCCATCTCGGTCGAGACCTTTAGTCCCCCATTCGGAAATTGCCGAGTTGAACTCCTCCTTCTCTAGTGCTTGCCATTGGAACAACGTTCCACCACTGCCCACATTGCTGGTGTCGGTCACCAGGATAATCTTCCCTTGTGCGCTAGGCACGCCCAAGCACTTAGTGTTAGCCACCTTGTCTTTGAGCTTGCCAAACGCTTGTCGCTTTTGTGGGCCCCAGCGCCAAGTACCCCCCTACTTTGGGGGCGCTGAATCCAAAAAACATGCTTTTGCAGTCCAAAAAATTGCTTTTTGGGTACGTTTTGAGTAAAGTTGTATGCAGGTGGTTAGTGCCACGTCTGGTGAAATCTGATAAAACCCCCCCCCCCGGGGGCCATTTTTTGGGAAAAACGGGTAAATGAGCCTTTTGAAAATGTTTTCCTAAGGACCCGCCCTATTTTGGGGGCGCTGAATCCAAATTAACATGCTCACAGAGTCTGAAAAATTGCTTTCTCGGTACTTTTGGAGTAAAGTTGTATGCAGGTAGTTAGTGCCACATCTGGTGAAATCTGGTAAAACGCCCCCCCCCCGGGGCCATTCTTTGGAAGAAACGGGTAACTGAGCCTTTTGAAAATGTTTTCATGAGGACCCCCCTATTTCGGGGGCGCTCAATCTGAAAAACATGCTCCCAGAGTCCAAGAATTTTTTCTTGATACTTTCTGAGTACAGTGACGTTTTGGCCCGTAAAATCATAGGTGTAGTACTCTTCTTGATCAGGTTCGTCAGAATGGCACTGGTGTAGGTGAAGTTTTTGATGTGGCGGCGATAGAAGTTGCACGCCCCAATGAAACTGCGTACATCATGTAGTCCTCTCTTGGGGTCTTCCTGCAGTACCTTAGCGTGCATCAGGGGTTTGGCCTTAGAGGCCGCTGGGGTCCACCACCCATAGCCAACGTCAAACCCCAAGTACTGCATGGTCTCCTGCATGAACTCACACTTCTGCAGCTTGAGTCGTGTGTGGTTCTCTTGGCAGACCGCAAAGAACTCACCCAAGAGATTAGGTGGTCCTCCGGGGTATTGGTCCCGAGGCATACATCGTCGATGTGTGCTTCCATATGGGCCCCACGGGATATGAGTTCCTGCACCTTAGGTCTCCTTTGTAGGATGGACAAGATCTTGTTCATCAGCTCTTGGAATAGAGCGGGTGCAGTGGCCACGCCAAACGGCGTGACCTTCCACTTGAACACCCTCCTCTGAGGGGTGATGAAGGCTAGTAGCTCCTGAGCGTTGGGCGTCAGGTCTACCTGCCAGAATCCGCTCCTCTTGTCCATCTTGGTCTTGTAACGACAGGATGCTATCTTCTCAATGGTAGACTGCATATTAGGAATGGACCTTGAGTGGTTCAGCGTTTTGTTGTTCAGCTCTCCGTAGTCTAGTACCAGCCGTTTGGCTGTAGACCCAGGTGTAACCACCAGGAAACAGGGGCTGCAGTGTTGGGGGTAGTCCCCGTCCTTGTACTCCAGGACTAGGCCAGCGTCGATACATTCTTGTATCTGTCGCTCAATCTCGTCGGCCTGCTCTTTAGGAGCCGGATAGGGTCTCCTCCGGATCTTGTGACCCACGAACTCGGGTTTCTGCTTGAGGTCCATCTGTACCAGCTTGTCACATGAGGCTGGGGGTGGTAGTTCCCCCAACACCTCCAGATGGGTCCTTATAAGCGTCTGCACCCGCGGGTCCAATAGCTTGATCTTGTCCTCCATGTCCTCGTGGGAGTGTAAGTTGCTTGCCCCCTGAGTAATAGACGTGAGGAGGTGATCGTCCACCGACATAAAGTAGCTCTCGTTCAACCATCTTCTGTGGACGATGGCAACATAGGCACGCTTGAGGGGGTTCACATACACATTCCTCGGAGTGGTCGTCTTCCTCTGGGGTCCTCACATGGGCACCCCATACGCTCTTCATGAGCTTAAGATCTACCTCCCTTTGCCAGGTGGTGATTTTCTGTTCGAGGTCCTCCTTCAATTGGGATAGATCTCGCTTACGTCCTTGCTTCAGTGGCCATGAACTGCGGGTAGGCTTAGCGTAGCATGGCTTTTTCGCCACCAACTCCCTCTTGGAGTCCATGTACTCCCATAGCCTGGATTGGGGATCCGGCTCCTCGTCCACGGGGTCTTCCACCCTCATGGAGAGTAGGGGTTTCAGTGGGGCGACGTACTCGGCGTTCTCCACTTCCTGCACACAGGTCTGCACAAAGATGGCGTCGTGCTCAGTTTCGTCATATGAGTGGATAGAGCTAGGGAGCTCGGATAGTCCACACTCAGAGACTCCATCAGGAACGGGTACATGGCAGGGAGAGTTGGGGGCGCTGGTGTCAGTAACGACGTATTCATCTCCTCCGGGTATAGTCTCAATAGCATCTTGAGGTCGTAGTCGATCCTTCAAGTCACCCAAGGCGAGTCCATCGCTTTCTCGTTGTATAGCCGGGACCAGAGTCGAGTCCAGGTCCTCCCAGGGGTTGAAGGTCAGACCTCCGTCGATCACGCTGAGCATACTCCCCCATCCGGGTTTCCCAATAGGCGTGTTACGCCCCGGAGGCACGTAGATGGCCTCATCAGGTAACCGAACAGAGCTGATAGTCAGCCTGTCCAGGAGAGTTTGCCAGTACTCGTTGCCCCCATGGGCTCCCCGATCGGAGGAACACAGGACCATACGGGAACGTTCCAAGGCCACCTTGATCAAGACCGTCCCCAGTACACTGAACCTGGGGTTCCCGTAGGCCATCCCGAAAGAGGGCCAGTAACATTTGTAGCTGCAGTTCTTCCCCTTGCTGCAGTAAAGGTCCAGGACATGTTGCTTGTCGCTGGCGAACAACTCCACACTCAGGTCTTCTCCAGGGTAACCCAACTCCTTCAGACCTTGGTCTAGGACTTCCCCAGATAGTTCATAGTCCTCAATTTCGGAGGCCGCCATCATGTTCTAGGGCTCCTCCTTCGATACCCTCAGGTAGCTCGAGGTGTGCTGAGACTGCTCCAGTGGCAAGGACTCTCTGCCCTCACAGTGGTCCACGTAGAGGAGGTAGGGCGCTTGCAGCGTCAGGGATTGTATCTGGGAGTGCTGCAGAAAAGAAGTCAGTCCCGAGTACAAAGTCGAAGGCCTCAGTGTCCATCACATAGAACCGATGGGCGATAGTTCGGGAGCCCATAGGTACCTCCACTTCACAGTCCCCGCAGCTGTGCACCACATGTCCATCCCCCATTTGTATAGGTTTGAGGTGTGAGGTTTGACCTCGTGGGTACTAGACGCCTTTCAGCCCCTGGGGGGCCACCTGGTCGGGCCAGGTGATATCTTCCCCAGCGGCTCCTATTGAGGGGCCCTCCGAGACGCACCTTCTGCCTGGTAGCGGAGTCCCCTGGGTTCACAGGGCTCAGAGCTCCGTCCCTCCCCGGCTTCCCCATTTCGCCAATCCCCGGTCAGTGCATCGATTCGCAGGCGTGGCTGCGGGCGCTTACCCACCGCGTCGCCCCCCTAATGCGTGGTCGCCCGGGGTGCCAGCACTGCCGGGGCCGTGCTACTGGCTTGTCGCCAGTGGGACTCCCGTTGGCTGGCACGGAGGCTGCCTAGCCGTGGGGCTGGTGCGTGGCGCTATGCGCCACTACTGCCTTGGCGGGTGCAGCGCCCTGGTCGTGTGTGTGCGGCGCTCCCGGCCGGTGCGGGGGGGTTGAGGCCGGTGTCGGATGTTGTGTCTTCCCCGTTTCCCCCTGCCCGCCCCGCGTTTCCTGCGCTGTGTGTGGCGGGCCGTCCCGTCTGGGTGTCCCTTATCCTCGTTCGCTGGTGCGCCCTTCCATGCGGTCTGTGCGTTCCGCGGGCTCGGTCCGGTTGCCCTTCTGGTTTTCCCCGTCCTTTGTGGGGGTGTGCGCTCGCGCTCTCGCGGCGTCCGCGCCCCTGCCCCCCTCCCCGGGTTGGTGTGGCGCGCGCACCTCGCGCGGTCCCGGTGCTGGGCGCTGATAGGGCCGTTTCACTCAGTCCGTGCCCCTCCGCGTGTCCTGCCTCGGTCCCATGCTCCGTTTGGCTTGCTTGGGGGAGGGCGGCCCGGTCCCGTTTTCCCCTACCTGGCTTGGGGCTGCGCGCTCCCCATGGTCTGGGTGCGGGCGTGGGGACCCGTCACCAACCCCACCGCGCGCGCTTTTGCGAGCTGGCCTTGCGCGCTGGCTTGGCGCGCTGTAGGGGCGGTACCAGGGCGCCCGGGCGGGGCGCCTCTGGCCTGGGTGCGGGGCGTCCGGGGTCGGGGGCTCTCCCACCCCCGACCACTCGTCCTTTCGGGCGTGCCGCCGGGGCCCACTACCCACTGGCTGTGGGTGCGGGGGGTGCGGGCGTGGGGACCTGTCACCCAATTCCACAGCGCGCACTCTTGCGTGCTGGCTTTGCGCGCTGTGGGGGCGGCATGAGGGTGCCCGGGGGGGCGCCTCTTGCCTTGGTGTGGGGCATCCGGGGTCGGGCGCTCTCCTGACCCCGACCTCTCGTCTGTTCGAGCGTGCGGCCGGGGCCCACTACCCACCGGCTTTGCGCGCTGTGGGGGCGGCATGAGGGTAACCGGGGGGGGGCTCCTCTTGCCTGGGTGTGGGGCGTCCGGGGTCGGGCGCTCCCCCATCCCCGACCTCTCGTCCGTTCGGGCGTGCGGCTGGGGCCCAGTACCCACTGGCTGTGGGTGCGGGGGGTGCGGGCGTGAGGACCCGTCACCAACCCCACAGCGCGCGCTCTTGCGAGCTGGCTTTGCGCGCTGTGGGGGCCACATGGGTGCCAAGGGTGGGCGCCTCTTGCAACGGGTGTGGGGTATCCGGGGTCGGGCGCTCTCCCACCCTCGACCTCTCGTCCGTTCGGGCGTGCGGCTGGGGCCCACTACCCACTGGCTGTGGGTGCGGGGGATGCGGTCGTGGGGACCCGTCACCAACCCCACAGCGCGCACTCTTGCGTGCTGGCTTTGCGCGCTGTGGGGGCGGCATGAGGGTGACCAGGGAGGGCGCCTCTTACCTGGGTGTGGGGCATCCGGGGTTGGGCCCTCTCCCACCCCCGACCACTCGTCCTTTTGCGTGTGCCCCCGGGGCCCACTACCCACTGGCTGTGGGTGTGGGGGGTGCGGGCGTGGAGACCCGTCACCAACCCACAGCACGCACTCTTGCGAGCTGGCTTTGCGCGCTGTGGGGGCGGCATGAGCGTGCCCGGGGGGGATGCCTCTTGCCTGGGCATGGGGCGTCTGAGGTGGGGCGCTCTCCCACCCCCGACCCCTCGTCCTCTCGGGCGTGCAGCAGGGGCCCACTACCCACTGGCTGTGGGTGCGGGTGTTGCGGGCGTGGGGACCCGTCACCAACCCCACTGCGCGCGCTCTTACGAGCTGGCCTTGCGCACTGTGGGGGCGGCATGAGGTTGCCCGGGGGGGGGCGCCTCTTGCCTGGGTGTGGGGCGTCCGGGATCGGGCGCTCTCCCACCCCCGACCTCTCGTCCGTTCGGGCGTGCGGCCGGGGCCCACTACCCACTGGGTGTGGGTGCGGGGGATGCGGGCGTGGGGACCCGTCACCAACCCCACTGCGCGCGCGCCTGCGAGCTGGCTTTGCGCCCTCTGGGGGCGGCATGAGGGTGCCTGGGGGGGGCGCTCCTTGCCTGGTTGTGGGGCGTCCCGGGTCGGGCGCTCTCCCACCCCCGACGGCTCGTCCTTTCCGGGCGTGCGGCCGGGGCCCACTACCCACTGGCTGTGGGTGGGGGGTGTGCGGGTGTTGGGCCCAGTCACCAACCGCACAGCGCGCGCTCTTGCGAGCTGGCTTTGCGCGCTGTGGGGGCGGCATGAGGGTGCCTGGGGGGGGTGCCTCTTGCCTGGGTGAGAGGCATCCAGGGTCGGGCGCTCTCCCAGCCCCGACCTCTCGTCCGTTTGAGCGTGCGGCAGGGGCCCACTACCCACTGGCTCTGGGTGCGGGGGGTGCGGGCGTGAGGACCCGTCACCAACCCCACAGCGCGCGCTCCTGCGAGCTGGCTTTGCACGCTGTGGGGGCGGCATGAGGGTGCCGGGGGGGGGGGCCTCTTGCCTGGGCATGGGGCATCTGAGGTGGGGCGCTCTCCCACCCCCGACTACTCGTCCTTTCGGGCGTGCGGCAGGGGCCCACTACCCACTGGCTGTGGATGCGGGGGGTGCGGGCCTGGGGACCCGTCACCAACCCCACAGCGCGCACTCTTGCGAGCTGGCTTTGCGCGCTGTGGGGGCGGCATGAGGCTGCCCAGGGGGGGGCGCTCCTTGCCTGGGTGTGGGGCGTCCGGAGACGGGCGCTCTCCCACCTCGACCGTTCGTCCGTTCGGGCGTGCGGCCGGGGCCCACTACCCTATTGGCTGTGGGTGCGGGTGTTGCGGGCGTGGGGACCCGTCACCAACCCCACTGCGCGCGCTCTTACGAGCTGGCCTTGCGCACTGTGGGGGCGGCATGAGGGTGCCTGGGGGGGGCGCCTCTTGCCTGGGTGTGGGGCGTCCGGGATCGGGCGCTCTCCCACCCCCTACCACTCGCCCGTTCGGGCGTGCGGCGGGGGCCCACTACCCACTGGCTGTGGGTGCGGGGGGTGCGGGCGTGAGGACCCGTCACCAACCCCACAGCGCGCGCGCTTGCGAGCTGGCTTTGTGCGCTGTCAGGGCGGCATGAGGGTGCCTGGGGGGGGCGCCTCTTGCCTGGTTGTGGGGCGTCCCGGGTCGGGCGCTCTCCCACCCCCGACGGCTCGTCCTTTCCGGGCGTGCGGCCGGGGCAGACTACCCACTGGCTGTGGGTGGGGGGGCTGCGGGCGTTGAAACCCGTCACCAACCGCACAGCGCGCGCTCATGCGAGCTGGCTTTGCACGCTGTGGGGGCTGCATGAGGGTGCCTGGGGGGGGCGACCCTTGCCTGGGTGTGAGGCATCCAGGGTTGGGCGCTCTCCCAGCCCCAACCTCTCGTCCGTTTGAGCGTGCGGCAGGGGCCCACTACCCTCGGGCTCTGGGTGCGGGGGGTGCGGGCGTGGGGATCCGTCACCAACCCCACAGCGCGCGCTCCTGCGAGCTGGCTTTGCACGCTGTGGGGGCGGCATGAGGGTGCCCGGGGGGGGCGCCTCTTGCCTGGTTGTGGGGCGTCTGAGGTGGGGCGCTCTCCCACCCCCGACCACTCGTCCTTTCGGGCGTGCGGCAGGGGCCCACTACCCACTGGCTGTGGGTGCGGGGGGTGCGGGCGTGGGGACCCGTCACCAACCCCACATCGCGCACTCTTGCGAGCTGGCTTTGCGCGCTGTGGGGGCGGCATGAGGCTGCCCAGGGGGGGCGCCTCTTGCCTGGGTGTGGGGCGTCCGGAGACGGGCGCTCTCCCACCTCGACTGCTCGTCCGATCGGGCGTGCGGCCGGGCCCCACTACCCACTGGCTGTGGGTGCGGGTGTTGCGGGCGTGGGGACCCGTCACCAACCCCACTGCGCGCGCTCCTACGAGCTGGCCTTGCGCACTGTGGGGGCGGCATGAGGGTGCCCGGGGGGGGCGCCTCTTGCCTGGGTGTGGGGCATCCGGGATCGGGCGCTCTCCCCCCCCCGACCTCTCGTCCGTTCAGGCGTGCGGCCGGGGCCCACTACCCACTGGCTGTGGGTGCGGGGGGTGCGGGCATGAGGACCCGTCACCAACCCCACAGCGCGCGCGCTTGCGAGCTGGCTTTGTGCGCTGTGGGGGCGGCATGAGGGTGCCTGGGGGGGGCGCATCTTGCCTGGTTGTGGGGCGTCCCGGGTCAGGCGCTCTCCCACCCCCGACGGCTCGTCCTTTCCGGGCGTGCGGCCGGGGCAGACTACCCACTGGCTGTGGGTGGGGGGGTGCGGGCGTTGGGACCCGTCACCAACCGCACAGCGCGCGCCCTTGCGAGCCGGCTTTGCACGCTCTGGGGGCTGCATGAGGGTGCCCGGAGGGGGGCGCCTCTTGCCTCGGTGTGGGGCGTCCGGGGTCGGGCGCTCTCCCACCCCCGACCACTCCTCCTTTCGGGCGTGCGGCCGGGGCCCACTACCCACTGGCTGTGGGTGCGGGGTGTGCGGGCTTGGGGACCCGTCACGGACCCCACAGCGCGCGCTCTTGCGAGCTGGCTTTGCGCGCTGTGGGGGCGGCATGAGGGTGACCGGGTAGGGCGCCTCTTTCCTGGGTGTGGGGCGTCCGGGGTCGGGCGCTCTCCCACCCCCGACCACTCGTCCTTTTGGGCGTGCGGCCGGGGCCCACTACCCACTGGCTCTGGGTGCGGGGAGTGCGGGCGTTGGGACCCGTCACCAACCGCACAGCGCGCGCTCTTGCGAGCCAGCTTTGCACGCTCTGGGGGCTGCATGAGGGTGCCCGGAGGGGGGCGCCTCTTGCCTCGGTGTGGGGCGTCCGGGGTCGGGCGCTCTCCCACCCCCGACCACTCGTCCTTTCGGGCGTGCGGCCGGGGCCCACTACCCACTGGCTGTGGGTGCGGGGGGTGCGGGCGTGGGGACCCGTCACCAACCCCACAGCGCGCACCCTTGCGTGCCGGCTTTGCGCCCTGTGGGGGCAGCATGAGGGTGCCTGGGGGGGGCGCCTCTTGCCTGGGTGTGAGGCATCCAGGGTTGGGCGCTGTCCCAGCCCCGACCTCTCGTCCGTTTGAGCGTGCGGCAGGGGCCCACTACCCACTGGCTCTGGGTGCGGGGGGTGCGAGCGTGGGGACCCGTCACCAACCCCACAGCGCGCGCTCTTGCGAGTTGGCTTTGCGCGCTGTGGGGGCGGCATGAGGGTGCCCGGGAGGGGCGCCTCTTGCCTGGGCATGGGGCGTCTGAGGTGGGTGGCTCTCCCACCTCGACCTCTTGTCCGTTTGGGCATGCGGCTGGGGCTGACTACCCACTGGCTGTGGGTGCGGGTGTTGCGGGCGTGGGGACCCGTCACCAACCCCACTGCGCGCGCTCTTACGAGCTGGCCTTGCACACTGTGGGGGCGGCATGAGGGTGCCAGGGGGAGGCGCCTCTTGCTTGGGTGTGGGGCGTCCGGGATCGTGCGCTCTCCCACCCCCGACGGCTCATCCTTTCCGGGCGTGCGGCCGGGGCCCACTAGCCACTGGCTGTGGGTGCGGGGGGGGCGGGCGTGAAGACCCGTCACCAACCCCACAGCGCGCGCGTTTGCCAGCTGGCTTTGCGCGCTGTGGGGGCGGCATGAGGGTGCCTGGGGGGGGCGCCTCTTGCCTCGTTGTGGGGCGTCCCGGGTCGGGCGCTCTCCCAACCCGGACGGCTCGTCCTTTCCGGGCGTGCGGCCGGGGCCCACTACCCACTGGCTGTGGGTGGGGGGGGTGCGGGCGTTGGGACCCGTCACCAACCGCACAGCGCGCGCTCTTGCGAGCTGGCTTTGCACGCTGTGGGGGCGGCATGAGGGTGCCCGGGGGGGGCGCCTCTTTTTTTTTTTTTTTTTTTGTAATACAAGTCCAAAGCCACAGCTGCAGTGTTCTCAGGAGGCCAGCCCAATATACATTGAGTCACCCACATCCCCAAGTCAAGGGTCAGCAGGTCGGCAGGCTGGGGTCACGGCGGCGGCGGGACGATGCAAGGTAGTAAATTATGCTACAAAGTGGACATCACAGAAGTGGTCGCCCCATACTCCACGCCCGGGGGCAGTGGCAGATAATCTGGGGGTACTGTCTGGGCGGGTTCCTGTCCTGAGCGGTTATCCCATCATACGTGGAAAACACTGGTACATAGGGCGGGAGACAAGGGGGTCCAGTGGGGGGGGGGGGGTTGGCAGTGGGCGACCAGGGCGCGGTGGGTCGCCCACAGGGGAAAGAAGAAAATGGCATTCCACTCGCATGGTGTAGGGGTGGGGGTCGGTGTACCATGGGAGGGCCAACCTGCCAACGGTTGGCGAAAAAAAAGAGACACAGAGGGGGATTGGGGGTGTACACAGGCATGTTCACGGGAGGGGGGGCAGTAATAAACACAACTGGCCGTCGTGTTGTGCAGGACGCGAAGGAGGGACAAGGTTGAAGAGACGGCGGGGCGTGGGCACCCCCGGAAAGGCCGATGAGGCCAAACTGGCGAAACAGCATACTATCTCACCCTAACTCTTGACCGTCCCAACAGAATTCCGTGGCTCATCGACTTAGCAACCTCATCCAAGACAATCCTGTTGTACCCAGGTCACTGTGTCGGGGCAGCAAAACCAGCAGCATCCATCTGACAATTCACCCAATGCGCCCTTGATTGGCAGATCGCAACGGTAAGAAAATCAGCAACACGATTGAACCACGCCAGATGGCGACGGGGAGGCCAGGAAGCCACAACGTGCCTGTGCCAGCTAGCGAATGCAGGACACGAACCATGAGCAGACAGCCTGGTATATGCAAACTGAGCGCGACATAATCGTTGGACGGGGGAGCGACTCGGTGGCGCACGTTGGTAGATCAGAGTAACCACGGCTGTCGAGGGAGGGCGCTGAGGGGGTATGCGGCACCGCTCTGAGGCACTAGCAACTGCAGTTCTGCCATCCATCAGCGTGTAGCTCTACAGACAGTGATTGCCCATCTGTGCGGTCAAGGCAGGTGAGCATGGTAATCAGTGAGGGCTTACATAACGGACCAATTGGTGGCAGCGCCAGTGAAAAGCCCTTAGAGGGATCGCCAGTATGTCAGGATGTCCTGAGGAGAGACAGGGGGCGTAGCTGAGTTAGTGGCATTCGCGTCGGCTATTAGAACAGCCCAGGGCAAAGCCCGCCACAGGTCGCAGCGTGACAGCCAGAAATTATATGCCAGCCATGATGGCACGCATATGACAAACATGGGGGCAGTTATAACAAGGGGGTGGGCGAATCCCAATCGGCCGATACAAACACATTGGGGCGCTTAGACTTGGGTGGGATCGCTGAGGCCAGAGCAGCAGTGACAGAGTCCAGCACCCTGTCCTGGTATGAACCTATCTCTTTGCGGGCCGCGCGGAAGCCCCCCAGCGTCCGAACCAAGTGGCGATACAAGCTGCGCGGGATAGCCAAACGACCAGCGATGCGCAGATCGCTGCGATGGGCTAAACGGCGCCAAGAGGCGGCGCCCGCGCGGGGGCTCCACGCCGACAGCCACGCCTGGACCACGGGGTGGCTCTCCGCACAGTGTGCCAGGTGTCCGTGCACGCTCAAGTTGTGAGAGCAGCGACAGTGCGAGCACGTGTGTGGCGGGGGCTTATCGGACCAGTAGGTCGCATAGTGTGCGTACCCTGAGCGACTCTGCAGACCAAAAAGCCATTTGTGCCACGCTAAGCGGCGGAATTTTAGTGGCCTCCATGACAGTGGGTGGAAGTCTTGGTGGGTATGGCTTGGGGCCAAGTCGTGTGTCCAGACTTTGTGGGGGGGAACCATGGACTCGCCATGCCGAACAACGTCCCAGGGAGAAGAGGGCCGTGCAGGGGGGGGGGGGGGGAGGGCAGTGCCAAGACGTGCATACCGATCAGAGGCCTCGTTGAACTCATGGCCCACGTGTCCTTCAACCCACTCTGGCTGTTGCCCTTTTGCGGAGAGGGAGTGGCGGACCTTCTGTACCCAACCCGCTTGCCTGATCGGGCGCTTTTGGCCGAGCGCTGAAGCGATAGCACCCTGGCAATCCAGGCGAATTTTCTCTCCCTCCCCAGAAAAGTGAGACCCAAGTAGCATCCCCACCAACTCAGCTTTGTACGAGTTGGGTACCCCTGGGACCCTGCAGACAGCAATGCGACCACCCGGCATAATGGCAGCTGCCCCAGATGCGGGGGGAACTCCTAGCTTGCTGCCGTCAGTATATGTGCACTCGGGGCGCAACTTGGAGGGCACTACGAACACGACAAGCCCAGCCACTGACATGACCGCTGTAGCCTCGCGCTGCAGTTTGCTGGCCTCCCAGCTGATAAACACAGGGGGGACCGTAGAGGTGGACGGGGGCCCCATTACGGTAAGTGCGGAGCAGAACATGGAGTAGGGGGTCATGGAGCAGCGGGGGCGCAGAGAGAAGGCATGCAGAAACTGGTTCCGGTGCAGGAGATCCAGGACACGCGTCGGATGGAGGACCGGGAAGTATCCCATGCCTAAACCTCGGGAGCGGTGGGTGTATAGTGTCTTCTTCGCCACAACCATGGGTAACCCGACGACACCGAAGACGAAACGCTCAAGTACGACACCAAATTGCGTGGTCTGCTCAGCCGTCAGGGGGAGGCACTCCGTCCTGTACAGCAGGCGGGGAAGGACCATGCTGTTGACCAGTAAGACCCGATCTAGCACCTGTATGGGATGGGAGTGCAATTCGTTCAGTTGAGCTTTGAGCTCGCTGGTGATGACAGTAACGGCGTGAGGGATATGTAGACGGGCTGGCAGTGGGTGTCCCAAATGCATCAGGCATGCTGTGCGGGTGAAGGGTCGGGGGACCTCGTCAGCCCACGGCGGCACATCGGCAGAGATAGGCAGCCAAATAGTATCGGGGTGCACCTGGAGGGCGTCAGGAGGGTGTAGGTATTTGGGCAGCACAGCCAGGGGCGGCGGGGAACTAGACATTGACAGTGACTCGCTTTTGGTAACGTTAAGTTGGCATCCTATCAAACTCAGCGCTAGCTGGACAAGAGAGGCATGCGTTTGACTGGCGGTGCGGGGGGCCGGGGAGGAGATGTCGTCAACGTAAGCGGAGAAGACAACGCCATGGTGGGAGAGGTAACGAAGGGGGATGTCGAAGACCAATACAAACAGAAAACATGACATGGGACAGCCCTGTTTAACCCCATGGGAGGTACGAAACACTTCACCTTCAGCACCCCTGATAAATGTGGCACCCCTCTCAAGCACCAGGGAAAGAATACGCAGTAGCTTGAGTGGGGTGCCCATTCGGTCGAGGACCTGGTGGATTAGGTATTTCGGGGGGCTGTCAAATGCGTGATAAACATCAAATGCCAATATGGCCTCAACCGAGTCAAGTCTGTCCATGTCGTCCAGGAACGTGTGTGTGGCGTGCGCAGTGGATGTGCCCTGACGACCACCGAACTGCCGGCAGTGTAGCTGAGGGGAGAGTAGAGGGTAGACCGCCTTGTGGACCCAGCGCATGAGCAACCGGTAGATGGAGTTACTCACGGCTATCGGTCTCCATCGATCAGGATCCTGCCACTGACCTTTGCCTTTGAATAGGCAGAAGGTCTCCGAGATAAGCCAGTGTTCAGGCACTGACCCTTCGTCATAGCACCGGCAGATACACTGGTGCACGATAGAGAACACGGGGTCAGGCAGGGAGGCGATGAGGTATGGTGGGACACCATCTGGTCCTGGGGATTTACGGCGGGATGCCTTGGCCAGAGACCGTAGCTCTGTGACTGTCGGAGGGGGCAGGTCATCCAAACGGGGCTGGGCATTGACCCAGTCTAGTGCCCGGGCAGACCATGGGTTGTTCCTCTGTAGGATGCGCTGTATTTTGCGGGTGGGTGTTGGCAGTGTAGACGGCGTGGGAGGTGTCAGTAGCGTGTGTTTTACCCGCCGGTAGAACACCTTGGATCTGCGCTTTGCCTGCTTGGCAAGCTGACGCACTACATCGGACCAGTCAGTGACATCAATCTTGTTTTTTGGCACTTCCTTTTTTTCTTCGTTCACTTCGCGCATGGCTGACAACATTGATGTCACAAGGGTATCATAGACGGTTCCAGCCTGTCGGGCGTCCTGGGGGGCACAGAGTGACGCCGCTGACTCGCTTATTTTTTTTTGGAATCGGGTCACGTCCCTGCGGTTCCACATGGCACACCGCGGTTCAGGTACGCGGGGCGTGGCCCAAGGGATTGTATGTACGATGATAGGGTCGTGATCCTGGACACCGTACACCCGCGAAAAGTCAAGTACACCGGCGGCTTCAGACTGGTACAGGGCTACAAACATCCTAGATCCGTAGGCCCTATCGATATAACTCTTCGTCCCTCCATACCTCCTCACCCTCGTGTACGGCTGGGCATCACAGTGGGGGCGGACTAGGTCAATCATGGCCCCGGACCTCTCCCTAGCAATCAACCAGGGCCACAGGTTGGGGTGGAGAGTGGTGGCGTCGGACGACCGTGTCACTCCATTGTAGTCCCCTAGTATGATGGAACACTTCTGCAGCAAGGGGGCAAGGACTTTCTCGCACTGTAACCGCTCGCGGGCTGTATGTGGCCCGTAGAAGGAACACACTGTGACGGGAGGCATCAATGGATCCGTGTGCAGCGCAACCTGGGTCGATATCAGCCGTCCAGGGAGGTGTACTGTGGGTGTGGGTTTACCAGGGGAGATTGACGTGTGGATCAGTAGAGCAACACCCTCTTTAGAGGACGGCGAGCTCAGTAACATGTGGTAGCCCCAATAGAGGGCAACCCTCACGTGATCTCTGGTGGTAGAGAGGGAGCTAGGCCTGTATTCCTGCAGGGAGAGTACATGGGGGAGAGTACCGTAACCACCCAGCAAGTGGCATAGTCTGTTTGGTGTTATCTCCACGCCGCCAACATTCAAGGAACTGTATGTAAGTGTGTCGTGTGTAGGCACGCGTGCTCCAGCTGTGGGGTCGGGGGGCAGGGGGCGACCTGTGGCTGGACCAGGCACATCGTAGGCGGCCGTACGGCGCGTCCTTAGCGAAGCGAAGACCATCGGAAACCAAGCCAAGAAGAAAAGAATGTTGCAGGCCGTGAGCACGAGGTAATGTATAGTGTGGATGGCACTGAGACGCAAGATATTGAGCATGGTGTGTGTAGTATCCATGGGTTGCGGTGCGTTAAGCAGTAATGTGTGCGCGGGTGGGGGCACTGATCGCAGCGAGAAAAGCCGGCATGCGGAGTGCAGGGCCACAGCACAGTGTACAGATGATACCACATAGAGGCGTTTATAAAGGGCCAGGAAAGACAGCAAACAGGCGAATTCAAATGCATTTGAACCGTAGGTCAGGCTGTCGAGGCAGGGCGCTTGTGCAGACATATGGGGGCAGGATGGCATGGCTTGGGGGTCGGCGAAACCCGTTCCGGTAACACGTAAACTATGGGGCCGATTCGATAACTCACTGAGATCAACAGCATGTCCAGCGGGTACTAGACGGCAATGCCGCGCAGACAAGTGCGTAACGCTGTGAAGGAGGGCGAAAACTCTGAGTATCGTGGCTGTGACAGCACGCACCCTAACGTAGACATGCCTGAAAAGAATGCACAGCGCAAAAAGGTGGGGGTAGGACCATCCACCAAGTCGCAGCTGGAGCAGCATACTTCGGAGCTCGTGGTAGGAAAAAACTCGGAGGCGCGCGTTCTCCAGCAGGGAGTGTAAGGGCACTGGCAATTGGGCATTCCCATGTGGGCATGGCGCATCGTTGATGACATCTGTGGATATAGGGGCAGGGGAGCATTGGAGAAAGGGTGTGTTAGGGTGTAAGGGCGGGTTGGGGAAATGAGCATTCACTGTGCCTGGCGTCTGAAGTAGGGCTGACGGGGGCTGATGCCTCTGGAATTGCCGACGGCACTGGTGACGCGGAGCCTCGAGTGCGGATATCAGGTACGTTGAAGGGTGGCACAGTGCTACCCGCCACAGCGGCTAGGTTATGCTCGTTGAGTACGGGCAGGGGCAGACCAGACAGAGATATGGCACTCAGACGCTGAGTAAGGCCCTCAGTGGTATCATTCTCTGGATTTCCGGACGTGAAATACACGGGCCCAGGGAGGGTGGCCCCGTAGGACGCACGCGCCGAAACGTCCGACTGATATCGGATCAACAATATACCAGATTGCTGGAAGATCTGGTGCCCCTGGACAGGGCCAAAGGTGGCCGCAGATCGCATGATCTCGGGGATGGCATACGTGGGTGGGAATCTGACCAACGTGTAGGGCGGGGTCACAGTCCTGGACACCTCTTTGGCCATCAGTCTCTGCTGTGTCGTGGCACAAATGACTATCATGTCGCCCAGATTTTCAATTTCCTGCACGGCGGGCTGGATCAGCATGCGCTCGTGCACCATGGCAAAAATGTCGTATTTATTGAGCAAGACAATAAAAGCGAATTTTTTCCTAAGAGATGAGTTCATCTCAATCGCATCCCGAATTTCCGGAGATGGCATTTTCTTCTTTTTCGGGCCGCCCTTTTGGAAACGTGGCTGGTGAGTAATCACCAGTGCGTTATCTTTGACCGACTCGTGCAATAGTCCCATGGAGACTCGCATTTCACCCAGGGCGTCTTGCTCCTCGTAAAAACGGGACAAGACATCTAGGGGCACGTGGAAGTCAAAGATTTTGTGGGTGTCTGGGGAGGAGTTGACGGGTATGGGCCAATGGTCTTTGGTGATCCTCGGGACCACTATGTCTCTAAGGACGGTGGAAGTGTCGTCCGGCCCGAGGCCATTGAGCATGAGCATGAGGGGGAGGGTGCCGGTAATGTCCCAAACCACCTCGGTGCCTTCAACATCTAGAACAACTTTGTTGGGCACGTCGATTCTCAATTGGAAGAGTGATGGGTGGGGTTCATACACCTTGTCTGCTGTTTCGGTTGGCGTGAGGCGCGGGAAAAATTCCACCGTTTTGGCATGGTGCTTTTTGGGCAGTTGGATGGATGTAAGGTGCATCAAAATCAACGGTTGGTCCAAAGGGCTGACATTCTCAACTATGGTGTTCGTGGTGGAGTCCCTAGACGCAAGGTGTATGATGGGACAAACGACCGTCAGGTAGAGAAAAGACAAGGCGGGAATCAAGTCGATGCGGCGGTCCAGAAGGGTTGCAAAGCTGCTATCTGCTACATTTGAGCGGGTGACGTAGGCCAACCAAACATTGGTTGTTTTGTTTTGTTTTTTGGCCTGTCGGAGCAAGGACACAACTTGTCTAACAATGGTTTTGTGCGAAAAAAATGGGGGCTCATCTTCGAAAGGGGCGAATGATGGCAACATGACAAAAATCGTCAGGCCTATGAATTTGGTCCACTCCATGGAGGCCAAATCCGCAATGGAGAAGGATCTCAAGAACCCTTTATAAGGTAGACCGTCTCCGTATAGAAGTATTTGGGGAACGGGGCTCAAGGACGCCAAAAGGCAGGGAGGCGGCAAAGGCGTGGTATCATGGTATGCAAGAGGGGCGGGGGTCAGGACATCAACCCTCGAAAACCTAGACTGTCCGCGCACTGGAATTTTCCCCGCCTGCACATCCTTGCTAAGGTCACGGGCCTCGGGGAAACCCGTAGGCAGCGTCCCGTGAGGCCTAAAAACGGGATTAGAAATTACATGAACGGGTGAGGTGGGCAACCTTGGTGCGGGTGCGCGGAAACAAGACTCAGGCTCCGACTCTAGCTCGGCCGGACGGGCGGCGAGTGGGGCGGGCGGCTTGGAAGGCGTGACGAACGCATCTCTAAGGATCTTCTTTGGTGTCTCGATAGCGCCACTAGCATTACCATCTCCAAGCTCAACGACATCATGATCTAAAGCCATGGTGCGAGGGTGCGCGGAGCTATGTGTGCTAGCCGTACTACCAACCTCGATATCTACGGCTAAGCCAATTTCATCCATTGTGGAGTCGTCTTTTTTTTCGTTGTCACTTTTTTTCGTGTCAAGCAACTCACACTCGGTCGCATCATTTTTTTCCTTTGCTTTTTTTTCCTTCTCAAGAGCGCTTGGACCGGCGGTCGTGCGCCGCCCAACGGTGGGGTCAAGATTTTTTTTCTCTCTCGGCACATCGCCTACCAAAGGTCGTTCCCTGAGTCCCAACTCCGTGTCAAGGTTGACGCTTGAGCTTGAGGCAAAGGGATCACCACGTTGGGAAAGGGATGGCGGCTCAGAGTTGGAGACACTAGGATTCGAAGAGTTCCCAAGATGCATCTTTACGTGTGCAAGCATGGACTCGTTGCCTTTGGCCTTAGAGTTATGCTTCAAGGAGTTGGGCGTGGCCCTTGTTGCTTTCTTTTTTTTGTCGGCATCTTTTTTTTGTGGGTGCGACGGCAAAGAGCGAGCTCCAGAGTCGGAGGCAGTAGGGATAGGAAGACGGGGCATGGGAGGAGAGGCACTTTTGGCAGTCTCGGACATTGCGGAATGCAGAGAAATGAAAGTGAACCACAGACGCTAATATGTATGTCAAAAGACGCAGATTGGCGTAAAACGGGAGAAAATGGCAGTCAGGTAATCTGAAGACGACAAAAAAAAGACAGAAAGGAGTGCCAGAAGGAAATTCTGTTCTCCGCACGTCAAAAGTCGCACGCGCGCACGTCGGATCCGGGGGGGGCGCCTCTTGCCTGGGTGTGGGACGTCCGGGGTCGGGCGCTCTCCCACCCCCGACCACTCGTCCTTTCGGGCGTGCGGCCGGGGCCCACTACAGGGTTGGAGAAGAAGGCGTATATATACGCGTAACGTATATATACGCGTACTGTATCGCGAGAATACAATACAGTACGTGTCTTCTGGGGTGGCCGCCGACTGGCGCCAGACGCGTGTGCCGCCGCAGAGCAAACAAACGTTGCCAAGGATTAACGGTGCAAATGTAAGGTATTTGATAGGGTTTGCAATGAATTTGATTTGAATTTCGCTTGATTACGATTGGTGGTCGAATTCTTCTGCTTCTTCTGCGTGTGCAGGGCGACACAAGAAGCAAGTGAAGCAGATGGAGAAGAAGAACAGGAGGGAAGAATATGCAGAGAGAAAGAACAAAAGAAGGAGCGGAAGGGGCGAAGGAGATCAAAGAGACGTTAGGAAGAAGACAGAAGAAGATCGAGAAGCTGCAGAAGAGAAGAAGACTGAGGAGTGAAGACAAAGAAGACGAAGAAGGAGCACAAGAGGAAGAAGGTGCTGTCAGTGTCACTTGAGTGTTCTCGCGTGCTGTGAGTGTCGTTGAGTGTTCGCGGGTGCTGTGCGTGTCATTTTAGTGCCCCTACTGCTGCTGAAGCTGCCGCTGCCGCCGTGCTGCTGGATCTGCTGCTGCTTGCTGCAAGCGCTGCTACTGCTCGCTGGTGGTGCTGCTTGCTGGTGCTACTGCTTGCTGCTGCTGCGGCTGCTGCTTGCTATGTATGTCATTTGAGTGTTCCCGCGTGCTGTGAGTGTCATTTGCATGTCGGCGCCTGCTGTCACTGTCATTTGAGTGTGGGCGCGTGCTCTGAGTATCACCCGAGTGTTTGCGCGTGCTGTGAGTGTCACGTGAGTGTCGGCGCGTGCTGTGAGTGTCACTTGAGTGTCGGCGCGTGCTGTGAGTGTCACTGGAGTGTTTGCGCGTACTGTGGGTGTCATTTGAGTGTTTGCGCGTACTGTGGGTGTCATTTGAGTGTCGCTGCGTTCTGTGGGTGTCATTTGAGTGTTCGCGCGTGCTGCTCACCAAGATGCACTGTAAATGTTTGGATCTGAAATTGTGGCTCTCACGCCAGTGCCTCAGCCAGCCCTGAAGATTTGAACGGGGCTTTGTACTGGCCTGCTGAGGTGCAAGCTTGCTTTTGTTTTCCCATTTTAGAGGTTAATTGTACCCCTCCAAGGGGTCTTGCCCGAGGTGAGCGAGGTCCGGCACGGATACTTACTGGTTTTCAGAAAATACAAGTGTGTAACTGTTTTCTTTGTGCAAAGTTTGCCAGGGTTGACCCTGTCCCTATAAGGCGTTGTTGTTTGTGTATATTTGTTTATTGGGAAAATTTGGTTTTGAGTTTTGAGGTGGAACTTCAATCACCAGTTTTGCACCTCACTAACTACATGTGCACTCGCATTCCACACAAGCACACCACTCATTCACAAGTACAAGCACAAGCACGCCACACCGCAGGTTTTTAAAACCAATGCAGAATTTTCCCCTAGGTTAAGAGACATTTTGCAGGTTTTTCAAACATGTTTGCGGAGAGTTTTCTAAAAGTGCTTTGCAGTTTTGGGAAAAGCAGCCTGAGCTATGGATGCGGTCTGTTTGAGAGGAATGGGATTGTTCTAGGAAAGACAAGTCCTGCTTATCGCAAGCAATTGCAGGGTGTACACTAAAAGAGAATAGCTACAAATTAAAGGAACATAACTTCTGTGAGCAAATAGTACTTTGCCAGAAAAATTTGAGATACAATACATTACATTACAGTACTGTATCGGAACGATACAATACATTACACGTACTGTCTTGTACCAACCCTGGCCGACTACCCACTGGCTGTGGGTGCGGGGGGCGCGGGCGTAGGGAGCCGTCACCTACCCCACAGCGCGCGCTGTTGCGAGCTGGCTTTGCGTGCCATGGGGGCGGCACAAGGGCGCCCGGGGGGGGCGCCTCTTGCCTGGGTGTGGGGCGTCCGGGGACGGGCGCTCTCCCGCCCCCAACCATCCGTCCATTCAGGCATGCGGCCGGAGCCCGCTTTCCACTGGCCGTGGGTGCGGTGTGCGGGCGTGAGGGCCGGGCTGTCCTTGGCTCCTTGTCCCGTGCTGCGGTTTGTCATGTGTTGTGCGCGCTTCCTGGGTTCGCGGCACCCGGTGGCTGTTGTGGCTTGGCACCTGTCCTCGTGCCGTGGTTGTGGCCGGCAGCGTGCCTCGTGGCCCCGCGTTGGTGCGCCGCGCCTCGTCCGGTTTGGTCGCTCTCGGTGCTGCGGTCGGCTTTCCCGTCGCCGTGGTGCCTTCCCCCACCCCGAGGCTGTCGCCCACGGCTTCACTGGGTGGCTGCGCGGGGCACGTGGAGGCCGGCCGAGAACCGGTCTCTTTGTGCCTGCCGCTGGCCCCTGCCGAGGCAATGGCACTGGGCGCGCTCCGGGTCGTACTCGTTCGGGGCCCCGCGATGGGGTTGTCCCTGGCGGGTCCCTCCGGCTTCGGTCCTGGGCTGCGTGCGCTGCAGTGGTTTGGCGTGTGTGGACCCGGTCACTGACGCGTCCGGTTTCCCGTACCGTCCGTCTTTCAAGGGGGGACCTCGCCGGTGCACCGGGGCTGTTTTGTGTGTACGCCTACCCCGCCCCTTTCGGGACGGAGGACGCCACGCCCGGATCCCGCGCGTGTGTGCGTGTGCATGCTGTGCTTGGCCAGGTGGGGGGGGGCGGCCTCCTGGGCGCGTTGTGGTGCGCCTGACCTTGCCTTTGGCCGGTCTTGGTGCGCTCTTTGCTTGTTCAGCCCCCTCCGCGCTGGGGTCGCCCCGTTCGTGGTGGTTGTCGGGGTTTTATTTTTCTTTCTTCCTCCCCCTCATCACGCCCTCTTTGTGTCCTGCTTTGCGTGTTTTCCGGCCTCGGGTGTCTTGGGCCTTGGCGTCTTGTTGCCCCCCCCCAATTTTTGTTTGCCCCCCCCCCGTTGTCCCTGGCGTTTCCTGTTTTCCGGCCTCAGGTGCCTTGGGCCTCTGCGCCTTGTCCCCCCCCCCTTTTTTTTTCTTTTTTTTTGTTTTTTTTCTTTTTTTTCTTGTTTTTCCTTTTTCCGTCTTTTTTCACTTCTTCCTTTGCCGGCTGTGCGGTGCGGGGCGGGTTTATGTGTCTTGGGCCGTCGGGTGTGCCCGTGTGTGCCTCCGTGGTGCTGTCCCGGTCGTCGCTCTGTGTGCGCTGGCTGGTGTTGTGTGGTGTTGGCTGTTGGGCCTGGCTGTCCTCTGCTGTCTCCTGGTGGGTCTTGGTGTCGTGTTTCTGTGGTGCTGTCCTTGTCTGGCCGCGTGGCTCGCCGCCCTGTGGTTTGGCGTGGTGTGTCTTGGTGTTCCGCTGCCCTGTGTTGTGTTCTGTTGCGCCGTGCTGTCGTGTGGTGGTGTGCTGTTGTGCTCTGCCGTTTGTCTGTGTCGTTGCCGGTGTCTGTTGTTTGCTTCCTTCCGCTGCGCGTCTGTTGTGTGTGTTCTTTGTGTGTTCCGGGGTGTCCTGCTGTGTGTTCCCTGTCCTCTCCGCCCTGTGTGGTGCCTAGCTGCACTGTGATGGTGCCCTTTCGTCGTGCTGTGGGCGTCGTCTGTGCTGTCTCTGGTGGCTGGTGTTGTTGGTTCCTGGTGTCCATGCCTTTTGTTGGGGGTCTGCTGGTGGCTCTGGTTGCCCGGTGTTGTCGTTTCATGGTGTGTGTCGGCTCTGGTGCCCGTGTCTGGTCCGGCCGTCGCTCGGCGTCTTCCCTGTGGTGTCCTGCTCCCCATGTGTTGTGTCCGATGGTGCTGTGCTGCCGTGTGGTGCTGTGCTGTGGTGCCCTGTCTTCTTTTTTTCCTTTTCTTCTTGCTGGTGGCGCTTGTTTCCTGTTGTTCCCTATTGTTTCTCGGCTCCGGGCCGGTTCCGGGTTGTTTCTGTTTCTGTGCACTGCCTGTGCGGTGCTGTGCTGGTGTGCCTGCATCGTTGCTCTCCGTGTGGTGCGCTCTTGCCCTTGCGGGGCTGACTGGTGTTTTTTGTTGTTGCCTGTTGTGTTCGTGTGTTTGCTGTTGCGCCTGGCTGTCCTCTGTTGTCTCCTGGTGGGTCCTGGTGGCTCCTGGTGTCGTGTCTTGGTGGCGTGCTGTTGTGTGTCCCTGGGTGCTGTGCCGCGCCGTGTTGCTGCGCGTTGTGCCGCCTGGCGTTGCGTTGTTGTGCGCCGTGTCTTTTCGTTTTGCTCCGTTTGGGGCTGCCGCACGCTGTGTTGTGTCCTGAGGCGCTGTCCGTTGTCTTGGGGTCCTGTGCCTTCTGGCGCCGTGTTTTGTCTTGTCCCCCCGCGCTGTGTGTGTTTTCCTGTGGTGTGTCGCTGCGTGGTGTTGTTCGCCGCTGTGCTTTGTGCCGTGTGCGCCCTGGGGTGTGGTGTTTTGTGTTTCCTGTCGTCTCTGCCCTGTGCGGTGTTGCTGTGTGGCCTGCTCTCCCTCGGTGCCCTGCTCCCCTGTGCCGTGCCCCGTGGTGCTGTGCTGCCGCGTGGTGCCGTGGTGTCCTGTCCTGCCGCCTTGTTGGGTTTGTTTCTTGCGTGAATGTGGTTGTACCTACTTGAAAAACCGCTGCAAAATTTCTCCCAATATTTTTTCCTTCTTTTGTTGGCTTTTGAAGATAAAATAAAATTATACACGACCCAACACACTCGCGTGCAGCAAGACCATGTACGCTGCAGTGTCTTACGTGCTACCCATCGTTCTTGATGTTCTTGGACTTGTACTTGTGCGTGGCGTCGTGGAGCGTGTTGGTGTCCATTGCTAAGGGTTGACCGCGTTCCCCCAGGGCCGCCGCCTGAGCTGCAGGGCAAGGGGAGTGATGGGCACGAGAGTGGGGAGGGAGGTGCATGGGGAAGAAGAAGAAAAAGGCGGCAGGGCGCAACGTGAGGGGTCGTGGCGAGTTATGCACCACATGTCCATCCCCCATTCATATAGCCGCGGTGGTCATGGTGTTCTTCAGGCTCCCAGAAGGTAAACTTTTCTTGGGCACTATAGATATGGTGGCTCCAGTATCCAATACCCCCAGGTATTCACGTCCCCCTAGTCAGATACGTACCCAGAAGACCAAGTCCAGGGCCCCACCGGAGCGTCCCCGTCAGAACTCTGCGGGAGAGGTCACCTCCAACCCCTTGTTCCGCATTTTGCGGGCCATCCTCATGAAACGGCTTCTTTTCTTAGCGTTGCCGTCATCACCACTTTCATGCTCACGCTTGGCCCCTTGTTCTCGTCGGGCCTGCGTCTGCGAGCGTGTGGTGGGACCAGACTGCCCTCCAGAGGGCTCCAAGTTCCTTCCTGGATTACGGTTGGGATTGCCTCCGTTCTTGTCAGGATTCTTGTTGTCCTTGTCTGGCTGGCGGTTAGTGCCTCCTCCTCGTCCTCCTTGGTTCTTGTCTTGCCCTTTGCCACGTCCTTTCGACTTGCCCTTGCCGGCCTCGTTGTCGTTGCCTTTGCCTCCACCTTTGCCAGAGCCTTTGCCAGGATCCTCACCCCTCAGCTTCGCCGACAGGCACTCATCCTCATAGTGCTTCCTTATCCCACAGAAGGCACAGGAGATAGTACACCTTTAGTGATCCGGCATCTTTGCCTTGGCGCCGGTATTGGTCTCCTGCTTCTTCCCTTGGACTACGAAGCAGTCTCGTTGCTCGCAGTCGGGAGCGTGCTGCAGGTGGCCCTGCTCATCTCTGGCATCACACCAGAAGAGCCCCTTGACGTCTTCCATGATACAGGCGTATTTGGGGGTAGTCCCCGTCCAGGTCCGGATCCTTGGTACCCTTTGCTATGACTTCCAGAGCCTCCCCCCCCAGGACAGTAGTTATTCAGGTGCTGGTCGCTTTCTTTTGCCAGCGCCTGCTCCAGGAGAAGTACACATAAATCCTCGTAGTGCAGGGCTCTAGCCTTGCGCTCTGCCGTCGAACGGCACTCGTCCCACAGCTCTCGGGGGAGCTTAGCCACCAACCAGAAAAGCAGGTCGTCGCTGCTGTAGGAACCGGGCATCAATCGTCCAGCCCAGTGATCCAGGTCAGCCAATAGCTCAGAGACCCTGCTAGGTTTGGGGCTGTTGGGCAGCACGGCCAGGTTCTGGATCTTGGCCCTGATGGAGAGGTCGGTTTCATAGGTCGGGTACTGCCTCTGCAAGGCAACCAACACATCGGCAAAGGTGGCAGACTTAGTCACAATCTGCTTGACCTGCTTCTCCAGGTACTTGGTCTTGCAACACTACAGGAGCAGATCGCACTGCACCCGTCCACTAGCGTGGGTTTGGCCGGTCAATCGAAGAAACCGGCCAAAATTCTCAGCGAACTCGCTGAGGTCCCTGCCTGTGAACTCTGGCAAGTTCACCACAATCTTGGAGGTGGCAATGGCGTTAGCCTCCTGAGACCTGCGTCCCCCAGGACGCCGGGTCTTCCTCTTCTTCTTTTTCTTCTGCCCACTTGGGTTCTCGGGGTCCTCAGGGTCGTCGTCCTCCGAGGGCCAAGCAGAAGTCATCGACGGCGGCTCATCATTGGAGGAGTCTCCGCCTAGGTCACTGGAGCCATAGAGCTCCACGTCCACCATTGCCCTCAGGGCTGTCAGCCCGGGCCGGTCCAGCTCGGCTCTCATAGAATTCCCCACCTGGCTGTAGGGTGGCTGGGCCGTCCTCGTCACGAAAGGGCTTCTCGGTATCGCTGCAGGGGTCGGCATCGGTGGGCTCCTCAGGCTCCCCAGGGTGTTTGTCAGCCTTGCCACCAGGTGGTTGGCCTGTACTGGATGGGGTGACATTCCCACCATGGTAGGTAACACTTCGGGCGGTATCAGGGGCTCCAGATTAGCCCGAATCTCTTGAGTGAGATCGCCAACAATTTTAGAGGTGGGTCCTCGGAGCGCCTCGTTGATCTCCGACCGCGTCAGAGACCTGTTGGAGGATCTCACCGATCCTCTACTCCTGCTCCCGCATGACTCAGGTCCTCTCCTCAACCCACTCAAGGTTGCATACCCAGGAACATCCACATAGGCTCCTGTAGCGGGTAGAGGATGGTGATAGTCCGCCACATACCATCACGGCGCAGAACTGGAGGCCACCGGCTCACTGGTAGTAGTTGCCTCTGGAAACGCAGTGGTAGGTGGGATCACACCATAGGCAGGGTAGATAGGCATACCAGTAAAGCCTGTGCCCTCAGCCATAGGCGGGTTGGTTATGGGGTTGGATGTTGCAGCAGCTGGGTCTGGAGTTTGGAGTGTGGTGGTTGTAGGAGAGGGTGATGCGTGCAGGTCAGAGGCGCTTGGTGCGCCCTCGAAGGTCGACTCACTCGTCGGGTCCTGCCCAAGGTGTACCCCTTTGTCTGCCATGCTTTCTCCTGCATCCTTCTCTCTTCCTCTCTTTCTCTTCACGGAGTTGGTGTCCACCTTCTCGACTGAGAGGGCCCAGAAGGCCGACGGAAGTCCTTCCAGCGAATCATCCGCCTCGTCCACTGGCCAGGAACAGGGCTCATTCCGCATGCCGCTGGCCACTGCCCAGGCAGCGGCGTTGGGCCCGCTCCGCGTCGTACCCGTTCAGGGCCCTGCGATGGGGTTGTCCCTGGCGGTCCCTCCGCCTTCGGTCTTGGGCTGCGTGCGCTGTGGTGGTTTGCGTTTTTGGACGTGGTCACTGACGCGTCCGGTTTCCCGTACCGTCCGTCTGTCGACGGGGGACTCGACTGGTGCATCGGGGCTGTTTTGTGTGGACGCTGACACCTCCCCCTGCGGGTCAGAGGACGGTTCCCGCTCGTGTGTGCCGGTGCGTGCTCTTCTTGGCGGGGTCGGGCTGGCTGGCCTCCCGGGCGCGTTTTGGTGCACCTCCCCTTTTCTTTTGGCTGTTTTGTCCTCCTTCATCTTCCGGCACCCTCTGGGTTGCGGTTGCCCTTGCTTCGGGGTTTTCTATTTTTCCCTTCTCCACTCTCGCCTCTCGCACCCCCGATGTCTCCGGCTTTTTATGCTTCCCGGCCCTGGGTGCCCTTGGCCTTGGCGTTCTTCGTTTGCTCCTGCCCCTCCCCTTTTTTTGTTTTTTGTCCTGCGTTTTCTGCCCTCTTGCGCTCTGCGCCCCTCTTCTCGCTGGCTGTGGCGTTCTCCTGTTTCCAGCTTCTGGTGTCCCCGGCCTTGGCATTGCGCGCTTTGCCCCTCCCCCCCCCTGCCCCCTTTTTCTTGTTTCCTTTTCTCTTTTCCCTGATCCCCCCCCCGGTCCCGTTTGTGTGATTTTGTTCTTTTTTTTTCTTTTTTGCGCCCCCTTTGCGGTCGTTGTTCTGCTGCCTTGGGCCCTGGCGCTTTGTTATTGCCCCCCCCCCCACCCTCTCTCTCCCTTTCTTCTAATTTTGTTTTTGGTTTTTTTTGATTCCGCGCCCCCCTTGACTCAGCCTTTCAGTTGTTTCCGGCCTTGGGTGCCCTCGGCCCCGGCACTTTGTGGCTGCCCGCCCCCCGGCCCTCTCACTCTCTCCTTTTTTTTTGTTTTTTTTTGTTTTTGCGTTCCCGCTTTTTACTGGTTCCCGCCGCTCTTGGTGCCCTTGACCTCTGCTTTGCCTGGGTTGGTTTCTTTTTCCTCCTCCGTGTGCGGCCCTGCTTGTGGTGTGTGCGCTGTGTGCTGGGGCTCTGCCCCCCCCCCCCCCACCCGGCATCTGCTCCTCCTGTTTTTCTGCGTCTCTTGTCTTGTTGTGTGGTGCTGCGGTCTGTTGTGGGCTGTTTTGTGTAGTTCGTGGTGTTTTCGGGTGTTTTTCGTTGCCGTGTTGTGCTGCCGTCGTGCTGTGTGGTGTCTTGTAGTGCTGTGTTGTTGGTTGGGTCGCTGGCGGTCTCCCGTGGGCGCTGGTTCCCCCTCTTTTGTTGGTGTCGTGCGGTGCCCTGTTGTGCCGTGGTGTTGTGTGCGGTGATTTGTCGTGTCTGGTGCTTTGGCGCGTTGTTGTGTGGTGTGTTGTGCTGCGTGTTCTCTTGGTGTGCCGTGTCGTCTGGCTGTCGGGTCCGCTGCATTGTGCGTGGTCTTCCTGCCCTGCCCCCCCCCCCCCCCTGCTGCTGCCCCCTGTTGCTGTTGCCTGGTCCCCTGTCGTGGTCCGTTGTTGTGTTCTGTCCTGGGGTGCGGTGCTTTGTTGTTCTGTTGTGCCGCCTGTGGTGCGCTGTGCTGCTGTATGAGTCGTTTCTTGCTGGTGGTGCTCTGCTGCTTCGTTCGCGCTACCTGGTGCTGTGTGTTTCTGCCTGCGGTTGCGGGGTGTTCGTTGCTGGGTCTGGTTGCCTGCTGTTGTTTTCCGCTGGCGTGCTTTGTCCCGGGTGCTCCTGTCTGGCCGCGTGGCTTGCTGCCCTGCTGTGTGCAGTGATTTGTTGTGGTGCCTGCCTCCCCTGTGCTGTGTCCTGTGTTCTGTGGTGCTGTGTTGCCGTGTGGTGCCGTGCTGTGGTGCCCTGCTGTCCCCTCTGCTTTGCTGGTGGTGTTGGTTTGTGTCCTCTCCCTGTGTATGCGGTGCTGCGTTGCGCTGTGCGTCGTGTTGTTCGGTGCCGGTTTGGTCTGTGCTGTTGTTGGTGCCTTGTGCTGTGGTGTGTCGCTGTGCATCGTTCTGTCTCCCTTGGCGTTCTGTGGTGTGGTGCTGCTGCTCTGTTGCGTCGCGTGCTGTGCCGTGGTGTCTTGCTGTGCTGTGCTGTGTTCTGTGGTGCCGTGTTGCCTTGTGGTGCCCTGCTGCTGGGCTGTGCTCCGTGTTCTCCTTTGCTGCGGGTGTTCCTTTACCCTTTAAAAACCATTTTTCGGTTTTTCAAAAGAAATATAAAATTATACTCTACCCAACGCACGCACGCAGCCTAGCAGCAAGACCATTGCCGGCTCACTGTCTTACGTGCTACCCCGCGGCCTCGACGATGGTCATCGCTGATGGCATCGTCTTTGTCGTCTTTTTTCTTATTTCCGTTTGTGACTTGAGTCTTGACTTGTTGCCCGCTCCAGCCTGCAGCGAGAAGGATGTCGAAAACTGGAGATTGGGGCCGAAACGGAAAGGGGAGGTACATGGAGAAGACAAGAAAGCGAGATGGTTGATGGATGCTGTCGAGTGGACGGCGTCTGATGGCAGCCGAGTGCGCCGGGTACGGGTTGTAGACTTCCAGATGGATGCCTCCCTGGCAATGGCCAAACTACGGGACCTGACGGAGACCTTCGCCGGGTATCGGGCCACCATGATGGAGATCACAAACGAGACCATCATGGCCATCCCTCAGCTACAGCAGCTGACGGATGGGGTTCGGCAAACCACAATGCAATCTTTGGATGTGCATTGGTCGGAATGACATCGACTACATCTGCGAGTTGCCGAACTGAAGGACCAGATGGGGAAGGTGATGCGTCGGGTGGAGACGCTATCTGGAGCCATAGCCCCTGGACGCGCTGGCCCCGACAACGGGATCGACTTTATGGAGAATCAACTGGAGGTCCTGAAGTCCAGTCTGGCCACCCTGGAACAGGAGATAGCCGGTCTATCCCAGGTACAAGGGGATCACCTACATGGCCTAGGAGAAGTTCAGGCCGAGGTGCAGTCCATCGACGCCAAGGCGGACCAAGGTGACGAAGCGGTCAGAGCGGCGTCCGATCAGCTGAAGGTGATCAGCAACAAGATTGACCAAACTGCCGCAAGCGTAGTGGCATAAACGGAACAACTTCAGCTGCAGATGGAGGAGATCAAGGCCATAGAGACTCGGTTGACTCGACTAGACATCTTGGGTGCCACCAACGAAGCAGCGGGGAACGCTGATCCCAGCCAGGTCAATGTGTTGCTGGAGGCCCTGGCCAGAATTGAACAGGAACATGCTCAGTACAAGGGGGCCACCATTAACACGCAGCGACGTAATGAAGAAGTCCTCAGAGAAACTCAAGACCAGTTCGTCCAACTGGGAATGAGGATCCTGAAAACTGAAGAAGACTCCAGAGGACTGAAGACTCGAGACCATGTAGGCCAGTTAGAAGTGCGGGTACAAGCGTTGGAGGACCTGGCAAAGAACACTGAAGGCCCGAAGACATCCCCAGCCCCAGGGCCGCCCGAAAAGCTTTCGCCAAAACACCTTTGCTCATCTGGCAAGAGAGCTAGGGCAGGTCAAGTCGCATCTCGAGGGGCAAATAAGGACACTCGGGGAAAATAAGGACGCCCTGATGGCCCAACTCCAGGAAGAACACCTCAGGCCCAGGGGAGTCACCCCATGGACTGAGGTTATTACCCTGACACAGCAGAACCGGCCCCAGGAGGACCTTTTGGGGGTTATTTCCCTGAACGCTCACGGGTGTCCGGGGCAGGGCCAAGGAACCAGTTCTTGCATCCACAACGGGGCTGGCCTGATGGTTTCCATTATCAGACGCATCGATCCGATGGAGTCTCAGCCCAACGGGTACCAACCCATGATGGCATACCAGCGAGGGGAAACCGAGACCTGAATGCCGATTTCAGGCATTGTTGGGGAATTGATCTCAGGTTTTTTGATGACGAGGGTAAGTTTCATCCCGGGGCAATTGAACATTTCCCCAAGGGCGAAAAAACTGCCCAAGATTAAACCCAGTATGGGACCCTTGTGAGGTGTTGCGTTTTCAGAGGCGCCTGCGCCCCCAAAGCCATCACTAACCCCCACCCCCGTGGATGTGTATCCCGTTGGAGGTGGAATCCAGTGGTATGGCCGGAGGGTGTAGAACACCATGGCCACGCCCCTACTGGACCCCCGTGCCCTGATGGATGTACAAGTCCGGGACCTCGTTCCCACTTGGGACGGCGACGGGGTGAAGGCACAGGACTGGGTTCTGTCCTATGCCAGGTTTGAGCGAGACATGGGGGTCGCGCTCGGCGAAAAAAACGTTGTCAAAACGCTTTTGGGAGTAATCCCGGAAGAAGTTGCGGAACCGATCCACAAGAGGGTGATCCTTAGGAACCTGAGTTACGCCCAAGTGAAGGAGGGTGTTTTGCGGGAAGTAAACCGCCGGGTGGACAGAAATGTCCCCCACCATGTTTTCAATGGGCTAACCGTTCGGAAGAACTGTTCGGTAGGTGAGCTCTCCAAGTTCATGGAAGATTTCATTTACTCGCGCAGTCAAGTACGACAGGGGGATACATTTGGTAATGCCCGACAGCGGTTCTTGGACGCTTTGGTCCACCATGAGGGCCTCATTTATTAAATTTGTAATGAGGAGAACAAGTCGGGAGGACTTGAATTCACCTACTTCACCTTGTACCCTTTCTGCCAAGTGGAACTCAGACAGAAAGACGCTGTCAAGCGTCACCAGGATGTCGAGAAATGGCGCTTGTTGCCATTGGATAAGCGCCCCAATGTGGCATCTTTGAATTTCATGGGTGCTGAGCTGGTGGAGGAACGGATGAATGCAATTCAGGAGTCCAAGGCTTCGCCTAACGCGACTGATGCCCAGGTTTTTGAACCAACTCACAAGTGGGATGAATGGTATGTGAATGCCATAGGACAACCGGTCCCGAAGAAACGGCCTAAATGTCCTTGTTGTGCTTTCCCGGGGCATACGGAGGACAAGTGTTGGACAGAACACCCACACCTCCGAAAGACGTTGATTTTCAAATCTGGCAAGCGGAAGTCAGGAACAGGACCAGGAAACCCGACGCCCAAGGGCACAGGTTCGCACAAGGAATGCTCCAATTGGAAAATGAAAGGCCGGACGGTGGATCAGTGCTTGAAGAAGCACCCCCACCTCAAGGCTGAATTTGAAGCGAAAATGGCGGCGAAAGGGGCCAAGTCCTAGGGGCGTCAGCGGCCCTGGTAAAGTGACGTCAGGGTCGCATGAAAGGAAGCCACTTTTTAAAATGGACTTCATGTTGGGTCTAAAATGAGCCCGCCTGTGGACCGTGCAACTCACTGATGGTGAGCCTGTTTGACTGAGGGACCCCCGACAGGACCATCACAAAAGGCCGCGGAAAGGACTAATACTTTCAGGTGCATAGAGATAATACACCTGAAAATGTCCTCCGTGATATCGCAACCCTCATAGATCCGGCATGCGAGGTATTGACCGTTGCGGGGTGGGACATTTTTTATGCGAAGCACTATACAAGAGCTGAGTTTCCCATCCGCTTGGTTGGCGCCGGCATTAAACAATTGGCTGGTGGGAGCCAAGTAGTGAAATGCAGTGTGTCATTGCCGGTTTGGCACGACAAGAGGTATCTGACAGTGAAGTGTGTGCAAGTCACGGTCCATCTGGCCACCGTTGGGCCCAGAGTTATTCTGGGATACCCTTTACTTGCACGTTATGGCCTTACACTGAGTCCCGCACGAAGTTCTCTCGTGTTTGATGACGTCTCGCGCGAGGAGTACATACCAGATGACCCCTCAGCGGACGTTGAGGACCAGCACTGAGCTGTGGAGCCTGAAGTACAGGTCCTGATGGATCAGGATCAGTTGGGTGAATCAAATCCCATTTTTCAGGTTCAGGATCAGGATCAGCTGGCTGAATCCAGCTCCACTTTTCAGCATGAGGTGTCAAATACACCCCATTTACAGAGTCAGTATCTGGATATAAACAGTCAAGATGCCGATCAGAGGGGGCCACACCCCAAGAGGGACCCCACGCCTCACGCACTCATGGTGTCACCCCAGAGCAGCCAGGTTACGTCCCCTGAGCCGGCTGAGTGACAACCATTGGTGAGCCCAGAGCCAAGTACCCGTGGAGGGGAAGAAAAGGCGTGGGATTACTACATAGAAATTGCCGCAGCGCTGGACTATCCAGAGGAACATCACGCCAGGACGGAAGATGGCAAGGATCCCTCGAAGCTTCGGATGGATCCAGCGACGAAGGGTCGTTGGGTTTCGACCCACCCCTGGAATTTATGGGAACCTTCAGCTATTTGTGTGATTCTGAGGGCCGTATGGAGATGTCGCTTGATTACGTGGGTCCAGACCCACTAAGCGGCCAGCGGCCCGTACCTCAAGAGCACCCCCCGGATGTGGAGGCCGATACCCGAGATGAGTCCAAGGACCTACCCGGTGACACCCTTGTTCGGTCACCAGTTTTTGACGGTGGTGAAAATATGGACGTCCAGGGCAATCAAACCCATATTGTTTCCAGGAAACCAGCCCGACGCGCTAAGGGAAAGGTCCTCGGGATACGAAACCGCAAGGGCGGATCCAGACATGTGAGATCCAACGGGGAATCTTGTATCTTAACCCCCGAGTGGTATAGAATGGTCAGCAGTTGGGCCAGGAAAGAGTTTCGGCTGGAGCCTAGCCCCTTGCCAGAGTTTCAAGGAGACCATGCTGCTAAACTGAACCCGTCGTCGACTTCCAGTAGGCGACAGCAGAAAGAACGTATGCCAATGCTGACCCGTGACCAAAACGGTCGCCCCATGGGTCATTTTGTACTGTGGAGTGACCACACGTTGTTTCTGCATCCCAAAGAGTCCGAGATCACTGGCATAGTAAAAAACAGCCGAAGGGATGGCGCGAGGAGAGTAATATTTGTCGCGGTCAGAACAAAGGAAACTTGGTTCTGGTTATTAGTGGAAGTTACCGTCAGTTGGTGGGACCTTGCCCAGGATGAACCAATTTTTCAGGATGTCCATGGGGGACAGCACATGCAGGAGCCTGAGACTCAGTAACGGGCCACAGCCTTCGACTGTTCGGGTGACCAACAGGAAGGCGTGAATCGTACCGATTGGAAGCGCTGTCACGAGTATAATCTGGACTCTCAGGGAGGGTTCGACGAGGTCATTGGGAACCCGACGTCCCACAAAGGGCAAAATATTCATTCTCCTCGGCTACGTACTAGCCTGTTTGGGAAAGGGCCCAAGGGTACGGACCGCAAACGGTGGAGGCTCATTTGCCACAAGTTGGCACTCCTAGGACAGGGCCCTGTGGACACACCAGACCCTGAGTTTTCTGAGGAGAGTCGCCCACTCATGCCCGAACCCTTGGTCCAGCTTGAAGTTGAGGAGCTGAATGCCCGTTATAAAATCAGTGAGTTGCAGCTAGCTGAGAGCAAGGCCCTGGACCAGTTTCAGGAGGCGTCAGCGAAACTAACCAAAATCTGCTCCACTGATGGTCAGGGTGTGGTTCCCGACAAGTGTACATCCACAGGACCAGACATCAAGGCAAAAACTGACCCACCTGCTTGGATGGTTCGTTCCTTTGCGTAGGTGACCAAGCATGGCCCGTGGCTTTAATAAGAATGAACAGTCATGCGAGAAGGTTCCTCAGTGGCGCACCAAGGTAGATCCCATACTCAGAAAGCCCATACCGCTCATTAGATCCAACTTGGCGTCCCCTACCGGTTTGTTTCAGAACAGAGGACGTCGTGTTAGGTCCGTGATCGAAGCTGATGGTGAACTCCTTGGTGAGTTAGCCACCGACCTTCGCAAGCGCATCTATGAGGATTTTGCAGATTCGGTGTTCGACACTACGAGGAACGAATACGCGAAAATCGAGGCCAATGCCTTGAAGCGAGGTCCAAATGATGTGAGTTTCTGCAAATTGGAGTTGAAGCATGTATCTCAACCCCCTGCATGCAACTGAATACGGGCTGTCGGAATCAAGGAACAGGAGATGAACAAGAAAATAAAAGGATTCCTTGGTAAAGGATGGATAGTCCGATCCCACGGTGCTTGGGTCCCGAGAGGGTTACTGGTTGCAAATCCAGGAACCAACAAATGGAGATGGGTCATGGATTACCGGTACCTGAACTCGTGTCTTGAATGACATGAGTTCCCACTACCGGTGATCAAAGACCTTCTCCAAGGGCAGGCTGGAAACTATCTCACGACACTTCTGGATCTGGAAGATGGCTTCCATCAGATGCGCCTCCTGAAGGAGTGCAGGCACCTGACCGCCTTTTGCACTCCAGCAGGGACATTTGAGTGAAAGGTCCTGCCTATAGGGGTTAAGGCTGGGCCACAGTCTTTTCAGCGCCTTGTGAGCTGGTGTATTGGCCGCCTTAAACGCCATATCAGAGCCTACATAGGCGACATTCTAGTAGGCACGGGACCCACTTGCAGTGGAAAAGGGAAACTCCTCGAATCGCAAGCCATAATGAAATTTTACAAATTTGTGCGCGAATTGTTCCAAATATTAAAGGAGTGCCACTGGCAAGTTCAAAAGGAAAAATGTTTCCTTTTCTACACTCAGGTGAAGTACGTGGGCCATATTTTGCATGAAGGCCAACGCTCTCCGCACCTGGGAAGGTCGCAGGGGTGCGCGAGTCGTCCGAGGATATGATTCGGACGCCAAAGCAGATGAAGAGTTTCCTTGGCATCTGCAACTGGTATTCAATTTATATCCCGAACTACGTGTCACTGGCGGTGCCGCTCATGGGTTCACTTGCCGGAACGTATACGTACCATCCTGATAAACGCACCAGTAAAGTTCCAGCGCATAAGCAAACCATCAGTTGGACTGCTCTGATGCGTGAGAACTTCGAGAAGATAAAAACATCGCTATTTGAGGCTTGTAGCCTATATATACCCACTGACCAAGGCGAGCTCGCCATCCATACAGATGCGTCGGACCACGGCATTCGTGCTGTCCTGGAACAGAGGGACGACCAGGGAAACTGGCGTCCCTGTGCTTTTTTCAGTCGAAAACTCCTGGGCAGCGTCAAATACGACGCGGACAAGAACCTCCTGGGGTATATGGGCCAGAGAGCATGGTCAGCGAGGGAAAAGGAGACTTACGCCCTGGTGTCCTGTCTTTTGAAGTTCAGAAGCTGAATATCAGGGTGCCAGTCACTGTTTTCACTGACCATAAGTCCCCAGAGTCATGGTACAAAGAAGAACTTTGTACCATAGCTGGTCCATTGGGACGTCGCGGCCGGTGGCACGAATTCCTCTCCCGGTGTAACATTGTAGTTGTCTACAAACCGGGAGTGGAAAACCATGCCGCCGACGGGATGTCCCGCGGGGCCTTCCCCGCCAGATTGGCGGATGACGAGAACTTTCATGGTTCAGACGCCGATCTGGAAGGGGTAACCCAGTGGGATGCCTCTGAGCAGAAAAAGGAGCAACAGCTCATCACAGCAAACCATTATCCCCGCAAAGATCTGGAGGTGAGAGCCCCTAAGGTACGTCCCTCACCACAGGCCATGCAAGAACAGCGGGAGTGCGATTATTTGCTGTTGCAGGTCAACCGGCTGCATAACAGTGTACATTAGGACAGCAGTTCACTCCCGGACGACCCTGCAATGGATGCGGTCCAGAGCGTGTCTGACCACTGTGAACACTGTTGTCCCATCCGGCCTTGCTTCAGTCAGGTGAGTATCAGCCTCAATGAGGACTCCTCGTCTGAAGCGGAATCCAGTGTAGGCCCTGATGAGGCCATCTGGAATGTGTTGGATGAGACAGAAGATGCGTCCCCACTGTGCTACAGTGAGGGAGATCTTACCTGGGTTGCCGCTAGCCTCTTTTGGAACCTCACTGAGGTAAACCTGCCACCTGAGACCAAAATACTGTACGAGGACTAGATGCCCCACTACAGGGGGGACAGAAAGTACAAACGACTCCTTGATAGGGGTCTGGAGAATCAGCTCTCCGTGGATTGATACTTCTGGGCCCAGGGACCACAGTGGAGTCACCCCCACATTCGTCGGGATAGTAAAATTTGTGTCCGGAAGTCCATTGTGTCTCAGGTCATCCGGGCGGTACATGCATGTGCCCACCCGGGTCAGGCAAAGACCCTGGTGCTATTTTTACGTCGTTTTCACGCTGATATGCCCTATGCTCGGCTATGGGAAACAATGAACAAGGCATTGTCGGACTGTGTGGTTTGCGCACAAGCAAAGACTAGACGCAACCCACATCCTGACTCCTGCAAACCGTTTCCCGTACCCTCGTTTCCTTTCAGCTCAGTGGCCATAGACTTCGTGGATTTACCTGAAGTCCGTAACCAGTCAACCAAGACTGAAATTTTGACCAACTACGCCATGGTCATATTTCGTCGGTTGACAGGATATGTGATGGCCGTACCCTGCTGTAAGGCGGGGCTCACCATTCGTAAGGCTGCTGAGGTCTTCCTGCATAGGTGTGGATTTTTCATGGGGTTACCCACCGAAATCCAAGCTGACAATCAGTCGTTCAGCAGCAGCACCTTTTGCAATGCACTGTGCAATCTTGCTGGCATTGAACAGGCCAAGTCGATTATATATAGACCTAAGTCCAATGGCAGGGCTGAGAGGGCTGTGCAGATTACTGTCAATACTCTGCGGCAGTACCTCCTCAGCAGGAAGATGAGTTGGCTGAAGGCGTTGCCACTGGCCCTATGGGGACTCAATGACCTCCCTTGGGCAGTGGCACCCTACTCGCCCCACTGGCTGGTGTTTGGTCGTGACCCCATAGGGGTGGGCCACCTACCCCCGGTAGTGGACAGTGAGGGCTGCGAGGACGCCCCCAGTTTTTTAAGAGGGTGGCTGCAGAAAGGGAATTGGTACAAGAAAAGCTGGAGGCAATACACAAATAAATGTTGGACAAGTTCCTAAAGGAACACCCTCCCTCTGTTTTCGTGCCAGTCACTGTTTTCACTGACCATATATCCCCGGAGTCATGGTACAAAGAAGAACTTCGTACCACAGCTGGTCCATTGGGACGTCGCGGCCGGTGGCACGAATTCCTCTCCTGGTGTAACATTGTAGTTGTCTACAAACCGGGAGTGGAAAACCATGCCGCCGACGGGATGTCCCGCGGGGCCTTTCCAGCCGGGTTGGCGGATGACGAGAACTTTCATGGTTCAGACGCCGATCTGGAAGGGGTAACCCAGTGGGATGCCTCTGAGCGCAAAAAAGAGCAACAGCTCATCACAGCAAACCAGTATCCCCGCAAAGATCTGGAGGTGAGAGCCCCTAAGGTACGTCCCTCACCACAGGACATGCAAGAACAGCGGGAGTGCGATTTTTTGCTGTTGCGGGTCAACCGGCTGCATAACAGTGTACATTATGACAGCAGTTCACTCCCGGACGACCCCGCAGTGGATGCGGTCCAGAGCGTGTCTGACCACTGTGAACACTGTTGTCCCATCCGGCCTTGCTTCAGTCAGGTGAGTATCAGCCTCAATGAGGACTCCTCGTCTGAAGCGGAATCCAGTGTAGGCCCTGATGAGGCCATCTGGAATGTGTTGGATGAGACGGAAGATGCGTCCCCACTGTGCTACAGTGAGGGAGATCTTACCTGGGTTGCCGCTAGCCTCTTTTGGAACCTCACTGAGGTAAACCTGCCACCTGAGACCAAAATACTGTACGAGGACTGGATCCCCCACTACAGGGGGGACAGAAAGTACAAACGACTCCTTGATAGGGGTCTGGAGAATCAGCTCTCCATGGATTGATACTTCTGGGCCAAGGGACCACAGTGGAGTCACCCCCACATTCGTCGGGATGGTAAAATTTGCGTCCGGAAGTCCATTGTGTCTCAGGTCATCCGGGCGGTACATGCATGTGCCCACCCGGGTCAGGCAAAGACCCTGGTGCTATTTTGAAGGCGTTTTCACGCTGATATGCCCTATGCTCGGCTATGGGAAACAATGAACAAGGCATTGTCGGACTGTGTGGTTTGCGCACAAGCAAAGGCTAGACGCAACCCACATCCTGACTCCTGCAAACCGTTTCCCGTACCCTCGTTTCCTTTCAGCTCAGTGGCCATAGACTTCGTGTATTTACCTGAAGTCCGTAACCAGTCAACCAAGACTGAAATTTTGACCAACTACGCCATGGTCATATTTCGTCGGTTGACAGGATATGTGATGGCCATACCCTGCTGTAAGGAGGGGCTCGCCATTCGTAAGGCTGCTGAGGTCTTCCTGCATAGGTGTGGATTTTTCATGGGGTTACCCACCGAAATCCAAGCTGACAACCAGCCGTTCAGCAGCAGCACCTTTTGCAATGCACTGTGCAATCTTGCCGGCATTGAACAGGCCAAGTCGATTATATATAGACCTAAGTCCAATGACAGGGCTGAGAGGGCTGTGCAGACTACTGTCAATACTCTGCGGCAGTACCTCCTCAGCAGGAAGATGAGTTGGCTGAAGGCGTTGCCACTGGCCCTATGGGGACTCAATGACCTCCCTTGGGCAGTGGCACCCTACTCGCCCCACTGGCTGGTGTTTGGTCGTGACCCCATAGGGGTGGGCGACCTACCCCCGGTAGTGGACAGTGAGGGCTGCGGGGACGCCCCCAGTTTTTTAAGAGGGTTGCTGCAGAAAGGGAATTGGTACAAGAAAAGCTGGAGGCAATACACAAAAAAATATTGGACAAGTTCCTAAAGAAACACCCTCCCTCTTTTTTCGTTGCCGGTGACCGGGTATGGGTCCAGAGCGGACATGAAGAACGAGAAAAGCTCGGTAAAGTATGGCAGGGACCGGCTGAGATCACTGACAAGATCTCTGACTCCGTTTACCGGGGTAACCACAATGGAGTGGAGCAGGACCTATCGGTCCAACGGCTGAAGCCCTTTCTGAAGTTCGATGACGGACGTCAGCCCCCACTGCGCTACTACGCGGAGCGTTGTGAGATTCACGACGATTCGTACGTGGTGGAGCGGGTGGACAAGCATGAATGGCGTGGAAAGGGGGCCAATGGCCGCAAAAAACGCGCTCGCCAACTTTTTCCCGGTGCCAATCCTTGGTGGTATGTTAAGTTTCGAGATCATGCCCGCCTGGAATGGCACCCCGCCGCAAGTTTTCTCAACAACATCAACAGTACGTTGATGAAATATAATATGTAGCATGGACTCCACGTGGACGTCAGTCACTTCAATGTGCGAAGGGTCCAGGTGGATGATTCTCCATTTAAATGGCAGCTAGGGGTCAATCTTCCTTGCTCTTGGCACCCTGAGCCTGTGCCTGACCTTGATACCCTCCGGAATCCGTGGAATGCAGGACCCTACCAAGGGGATGGTGAACCAAAAAGTGCGGGTCGCGCGCGATCACGACAATGATCGTAAACCACAACAATGTCGCTACAAAGAATTGAGGAATCGCAAGATTTCAGCAACAGAAGACTTTGTCGACTGAAGCTAATTAATTTTGATATATATTGCTAATGAACAACTCTCCACGAAAACCGCAATTTCCACCATTCTACAAGTACTCCCAACGACATCGCAATTACCAATTCTCTTGCATCTGATAAAAGTCGTAACTCGTCTGATCGCCAGGGACACGTTATGTTCATACCAGGACAGCTGTCGTTACGGGGAGAAGTGCTGGTTCAAACACTTGGAAACAACAATGAAACCACCGATTCACTTAGAAACTCACGACCCATACGCTCCACCGCCCTCTTTTTCTCAGCGCCAAGGGCAGAAGGAGGGACGTAGAACTCGGAATGTGTCAACACAATCGTCGCGATCAACATCTCCAGGTATTGCCTCTACCTCTCGAGCACAAGCCCAAAGGTCTGAAAGTGAGGTCTTGACTAGCTCTTTTTCAAATTTTCATCAATTCAACGTTTTACGTGCAGAACGCGGAGATGACTCTGAGGCCTCGATCAACAGCGGCTCGTGGACCACAGTCAAACATCGCGAACGACCCCAACGAAAAGAAGATCCGCCAGACATGGCCCGATGCAAGGACTGCAACGACCTGTACGACCTGACAGAGAACTGCCGCGCCTGGTTTACAGCGAGAGGACTCCATGTTCCACTGCGTTGCAAACAGTGCCGCCAGTTTCGCAAACTGAATACAGAGGAGCCTGCAGACGAGCCACAGCGTCCGTGCCCTCCAGCGCACTTCAGAACCACCACCAAACAGTGGCACAGAGTCAGTCCTACAATGTCAGTCCTTAGTGACCAGGAGTATCCACGCTTGCAGTCACAGCCTCGCAGCGCCGGTGCCAACGCCCAGCACCCCGCACCACGCGCCCAGCGCTCATCGTCAACGTGTGACTACAGTGATTCTTCAATTGAGGGCGAAACAAAGCTGTTGTAAAGGCTTGGTGCTCAGTAAGGAAAAGTAACAAATATATTCAAAGTGAAGCAGGTCAGTACCCTGCTGAGATGGCGAAAGCATTTACTTGCATTTTCTGGCGACATCACTCACTTTGACCTTTGGGCTTGCCTGCATGAGAGGGAGGGCTGGTATTTGCCAAGAGGGTAAGTTTGTCTCACGCACTGATTAGCCGGGTTCTTTTTCACTTTCTTTTTAACATTTGCACCACAAGTCATTCCCACCACGACCACACAGCAGGATTTTCTGAGCAGCAGGGTTTTTGTTAACTGATATTTTCAGGTCCCTGTAGCCAGCCACAATGTGGCCTCCTAGAATTTTTGCAAGCCTATGGTGCCTTTAGGGCAGTGCATTGCACCTTCAACTTTCCAGGGCAGGAATTCAGACTATCAGTGCATTCATCCAGCATTTCAGTGTTCATTTACTCTGTAAATTCGGGGAAATGGCGGATTAGCATGGGAGACTCCTATGTCACTGCCACCCACCCAGCACTGAACTCAGTTTGTTGTTACACTTTGGGCGGGAAACCGCCATGCCAAAGAAAAAAAAAGGGGGGATGGTGAACCAGTTCCGGCTGCAAATGGTGGTGAATCGCCGTTCCTGTCCCTGTACCCATACACGATGCTGATGTAATGGTGGGTTCACCGGACCCAGGATTGTGCCCACTTCTGCTGACGCTGTTCTTTTTTCCCTGCGCGCTGACTGACTGATCTGAACCCCAATGCTGTTTCCCATTCTTTTCACCCACTGTTGCATGTGGGTCCTCCCGGGATTCAGGAGTGGGAAGCACCCTTTTGTACAGCCTTTCGGGTCACTTGCCATCAGGCTCTTCATCATTGTGGTTTGTATGTTATGTGGATGAGCCGTCGCAACCGGCCAGAACCATAGTTTGCTTGTTGCCTTGGAGACAAGTCTAGCCCAGATGGTCCGCGCTCAGCAGATGCGAGGGAAGCCAGCAGCTGCAGGGACGCAAATGTGCAGACGGTATTTGCCATTGGAAGAGCGTGCAGCTGTGAACAGGGTAAGGACGTGGCGTCCAAACTCTGTCCCTGTTTCTACGTCGACTCACATCCTATTGGACACTCTATAGGGCAGTACAGTTGCCAAGTCCAGGAGTGCACGCAGAGACACACATCATCGAACGGCTGAGAGGCAGTCTGCGACTGGTCGTCTCACGATGGCTTCGTTCCTGATCAGCCTAGTAGACAGGCGTCGTGTGCACAGGCAACCCCAATTGTGTGCCCTCGGCCCAGCCTGTTTTACCCACGACAGCCTATGACGCTCCGACGTGCCTCGGCATGGAGAGAGTGTTGGTGTGCACCTCTGTCAACACTGTGCAACCAGACGTGGATCCCTGCATGTGTCTCTTCGCTACATTGTTTAGTTACTCTCCGTCCTTCCTTGCTTGTCTCTCCAGTTTTTTTGGAGGTCGCCCCGTTGACACGTTGTTGAGCCAGCGTTGACCATTTGCCCTGCTCAGGAGTGACCGTCGCAGCCGGTAAAGAAGGTCCCTACCAGGACCAGCCCCTGCTGTGCCCCTTCCGCCTGTTACCCCTGCTGGCGTGCTCCTGATCAACGATTGCATTTATCAAAATCCAGGGTTCCAAATCCAAAAATATAGAAAGTACTATCCTCCTTCAGCCCTGAACAGCAACCAGATCCCACAAATACAGCAATAACCCAATCCACACTGCGGGCTTCTGTTCAGCACACCGGTCGTCTCTCGGTTGCGGGTATGTACAAGAGTTGCACCAAAGAGGAAAGCCCTGAAATTGACATATGACCACAATATGAATAAATGTGAGGAAGGATAGTAACATACACAATCACTGCCATGTACCCTTCGTTCCTTGGACTCAAGACCCCCCCTTGACTCACCACTGTGATGCCTTGAACCAGGTCCAGTTGCATGGCTAAGTTACATTTGTCACAAGTCACTACATAACCCCTAAAAAGTGTTCACTCCCAAGCCTCTAAATCCTAGCCCAATAAGGGAGGTGGCGTGTCATGGCCTAGAGTGGCACTCAGGACCATGCCTTACCCTGACATATACATGGTTGGACTGGGAGTCGAATGGGCTTGGAGATACGCCCCGTGAGTTTGAACTCATAACATGCCAAAAACTGCCAATTCACACCATATTGGCCATATATCAAATATATGCTCGAAATTGAAGTTACCACTTATCCGAAGGCTCCAAGTATGCATGGAATCGAAGTCTAGTATTCATGGAGGATGGAGACCAAGGGTCAATGCCCATGAACATCCCCACTTTACCTTCGAAACCCCTTCAGATATGGGCGCCACGCACCGCCCAAGTCAGCCCCTGATCTTGAGACCAATTCTTGTAATCCGGCATATGGTGGTGTTCAACTCCAAAGCATATGCGAACATATGAACAACATACCACGGTTCGACTCTCCATAGCCTTCTTGCTGTTTCCCGACCATGTAAGTACACAAAATGCAACAATGAGCAAAAATTGAGGTCAAAAACATGAAAATATGTCCAAATACAAAGTTGTCATGATAGTATATCTCTATGCTCACCCATGATATCCGCTCATGGTTCAATACACAAATGATTGGAACCATTTGCAAAAAATTCCCCCACTTGGATCCCCAATCGAGTGCATGGAGATACCTTCGCCACTCATATCTACATGCCCCATGAAAATGGGAGTGGACTCATGGATCTCTTTGCTAAACATACCATGAGCAATACATACGCCGTAGACTTAGTCTAGCGCTTTGAATTCCACAATTGGGACATGGGCAAGACCCTTGTCACGTGTGGCTCCCCATCTCTTCGGCCACACGAAGATATATAACATGGGCGTGAGCATATCAAGACATATACTACTAATATCACACATATCCCTTCAATTGGCTCCCACCATGGTATGCCATGCCCCTCCATGGTCATAACTTTGGGTAAAATGGACGTGGGAACTGAAGAAAAAAACCTATGCAACCGCAAGACTCATGCGCTACACTCGAAAGTCATAATATCAAGCTCAGACACATGGTCAACAAGTTATAAACCAATTTCTACCATGTTCACCATGATTCTTTTATACAACGATTGTGTATGACGACCTAAGGTGTTGGACACTACCCAAAATAAGTTGAGACTGAGGCGATTGCAACGCAACATTCCTTATTCTCTTTCCTCGCACTCACGCGTAGATATGGCCCTTCAAAGTGGTCCCACGAATCACTTTCGTTTCCCTTATATCTCCAGGTCAAATGGGTGGCCGATAGAAGGGAAACCTGGTTTGGGCATAGGGAAAAGAGTATGACCACTCGAAGAAGACCAAATCAAGTGCGGCGATGTCGAAGTCGAAAATCCAATTTCGACCTCGCGGAAAATTGAGATTAAAATTTCGAGTGCATATTTAGAAAATTGCGGAAGCAACGAACCCTTTACTGATGAAATCTGACCCTTCATCGGGGTTTCCGCCAAAATATCTGGAAATAACAGTTAACAAATCGGTTACCGCAAAATTGGGAGCCAACTGACAGTCGCCGATACATTGACCATCAGAACGGAAGGCGGAAAAATTACGGAAACATTATGATAAAAAAACCCTGTTGATTGCTGATATTCTGATATATAAATCTCAGCTGGCGGCGCATCGGCCCTAAAATTGGCGCTCATAGCCGGATCGGCCAAACCTATCACACTATCACATCAGGTTAGGTCAGGTGGATGGGAGAGTATGATATCAGCCAATGGCGGAATGCCGGCACAGAGATACACACCCCAAGTGACCCCAAGATGGCCACGGGGGTCCGAACCGGCTTCAACCCCCTTCTCAGAGCGTTGTTACCGCTCGGAAGTCATTGAAGAGAGGACGGGAGGACCCCAATGGGCTCCAACCGCCCCCCCCATGTCCCGAGGACACATGGAGGCCCCACACACGTCGTAGGCGTCCCCCACGCCCCAAGGAAGGGGTGAGGACACTGATAGTTGGTGCCCTACGCCATATCCGGTCTCCTTTTGATCTACAACATGGACCAAGGGGATCAAAGATAGAGAAACGTCGTCGGTCGACCTAAATAAGTATACCACAATGAAATATATATGTGGAGATCGAGTGAAGGGGGTATATGGCCAATCAAGGCCGCAGAATCCCCGGATGAACGCCCTCACCCGTCTCCCAAGCACAGAAACAAACAGAAATGCCAAGGGGGATCCATTACGGTGCTACTGCAGCCACCGAATGGACCAACACGTCCTTGACATCCAAGGAAATGTTCTTCTTCTTCAGATAGTCCATCCAGACCGTGGTGTACCTCGGCACAAAGCTGCTCGGAGGCTCCCACGAGTCCCTGGATGCGGCGGATCCCTTCCAACGGACTTTATAAAGCCTCCCCCCAGGCGTCCCCGGGTCCGGCTTGTCCGCCAGGATCTTCTCGGCAGTGAAGTCGTCGTCCTCACCCTCGTCGTCCGAGTCCACATCGCCGGCCGTGAACTCGAAGGTGACGCGACGTCCGCTGGGGTCCGGTGCTCGGGGACGAAGGTGGGTATGATCGCGGTCCAGGATCTTGTTATCCCCCACACGAACCGCATACACATCCTGCCCGACCTTCCGCACGATTACCCCCGGCACATACCAGGACGCCTGCCGATGCCTGGACAGGACATCCTTGTGGTGCCGCTCCACCCACACGGTGTCTTGGAGAGCATACTTCTGGACTTTTCCCTGCTTGAAGTACTTGGCCCTCTCGTCGTGCTCGTCCTTAAGTGCCTTGCACACCTTGGCCGCCGTGTCGTCTGCCTCAGCCATCATCGCGTTCGCATCCCGGGCCACTTTGCCATGGTTCAACCAGGGGAGAGTGCGTGACACTCGATCCCGTAGGAACAGGATACGATGGGGCGACAGTCCAGTGGGTCCCGGAAGGTCATGGTACGCCTGGAGCACTCTCCACAGCGAATTATACCAGTTCCGGCCCGGTTCGTCAATGCGCAACTGGCGGAACTTCTCGAACATCTGCCGCCCCGCCACCTCAGCCCGGCCATTCGACCGGCTGTGGTACGCCACGGTCTTGGCGTGCCGAGTCCCCATGTGCTTGCACATCGTCTTGAACCACGTCCCCACAAACTGACTGCTCCGATCGCTGCAGATGACAGCTGGGACATCGAAAATCGTCAGCCTGATAATGCCATTAGCGACGGTCTTGGCCTGCAGCCCCACTCCATGCTTGTCCTTCTTGTGCTTCTTCTTGGACTTCTTGCCCGGGACTGCCACGATATACCCGCTGTGCCTGTCCACCGCCAGGATGACACAATCATAGGTCTCTCCTTCCACGGTGACCTCCGGCATGGCGAACACATCCATGGCCACGGACCGCATAGGGGCCTTCGGTATAGCCGTATACACCGGGTTGCCCGCTGTGGAGTGGATGGGGCTCCTCGTGGCCCGACACACGGCACAGTCGCTGCAGTACCTATCCAGGATGGCGTAGTACCCCAGAGGGAACTTGAAACGCCACTCCAGGTCCTGCTGCATCTTGTCTCGGCCAGAGTGCATGAGCTGGGCGTTGTGCCAATGGTCAATGAGCTCCTCCACTCGGTTCTCGGGCACCAGCAGCTTGTCCTTGAGGAACAACTTGTCCCCATCCTCGGGTCAAGCCCTCAGGCCACTCGTCGTCCGACGGGGCGCTCACAGCATTCCAGTACTTGCTCCAGTGCTCAGATGCCGCACAGTCATCCGACCAGTCCTCTGTGAGCACCGACCTGACTAGCTCTACAGGGGCCACCATCCATTGCTCGAGGGTTTCCTCTCGAATAGCTTGGACGCGGGCGCCCCGGAACTTGGCCAGGTCTGTATGGTTTGCCATCACCACAAAGCACTTGACCCCCTCTTGCTCCATGGCCTTCTCCATTTCGATGATGCGCTTGGCCTCCTCGGTCTCCTCGGCGTCCCCATGGCTGGATATGTCGATCCAAGCCTTGCCCGCGGGGTAGGCCCATCGACTGAGGCAATCTGCCACAGTGTTGACCTTCCCCGGGAGGTATACGACGCTGAGGTAGAACTTGGCGAACGTCTCATGCCATCGAACCCTCCTTGCCGCCGGTCCCGAGGGGGTGTCGACGTGCTTCTTGTGCCAGCTCTGCAGGGACTGATGGTCCGTACAAACCACCACCAGTTGCAATCTGATGTGGCCAGACCACTTCCTGAGCGCACAAACAATGGCGTACGTCTCCTTCTCCCTCGCGGTCAAGGTTCGGCGTTGGCCCTCGGCCAGGATCGGACTCCAGAATGCCACGGGTTAGTGCGACCCGTCGTCCCGGACCTGCTCGAGGACTGCCCCTACAGCATAGTCCGAGGCGTCCGTCCGTAGCACGAATCCCTTGTCCGGGTCCACCAGGAATAGCCCCAGCTGCCCCAGGAGTCGCTCCTTCAGGCGGCTGAACGCATCTCCGGCCTCAGGGGTCCAGGCAAGCTTCTTCTTGCTCCCCTTCCGGCCATCGAACTTCCCCACCTGCAGCATCTTGTGCACCGGCCCCGAGAGATCTGCATACATCCGGACATAGCCCGAATAGTAATTGCAGAACCCCATGAAGGACCGGCGTTCGCTGATGGTCTGGGGCTTCTCCCAGTGTTGCAGGGACGCCAGCCTCCCAGCCCGTGACCAACCACGTGACCCGCGAACTCCACTTCCTTCTCGAAGAGTGAGGCTTTGGTGGGCTTGCACACCATGTTGTGCTTGTCCAGCTCGCTGAGCACTCGGGGCAGATCCTTCTCATGCGCTTCGATGAGCTCGTCCTCAGTCATGTCCTCCGTGCCGGACCGGATAATGATGTCATCCACAAAGTGGTCGGCACAATCCCGGACTGGACCGAGTAGGTCCTCCATCATTCGCTGGAAAGCGGCATTGCCATTCTTGGCCCCCATGGGCACCACTTTCCACTGCATCGGCCCCAGCGGCGTCGACATCGCTGTGCAGGGCCTGGAGTCCGGGTGTAGCGGCATCTGGTGATAACCGTGTTTCAGGTCCAACACCGTGAAGATCTGCTTTTTCTGTTGTTTTTGGAGGATGGAGTCGATCAGGGGAAGCAAGTAGGAGTCGTGCTCGGTTTGCTCGTTCAAACCCCTGTAATCCACCACCAACCTCCACTCGCCCTTCTCCTTCCTGGGCACGATAAAGGCTGGGCTGGCCCACTCACTGTCGGAGGGCTCGATCCATCCCCGCTCAATGAACTCGGCCAACAGCTTCTTCATGGCCTCGGCCCGATCGCCCTGAAGTTGGTACTCCCGATGACGATAGATCATGGGGTTTGGCTTCAGCTTGATCTTCGCTGTGCCAAACCTCCCACGATCTGGAGGGTTCTTGTTGGCGACGCCACTGAATAGCCGCGGATAAGCATTGATCAGCCTCTCCTTCAGCTCGGCGACCTTCGGGTTCTTCTGGGCCTCTTCAGCCGCTTGCTTCGCTATCGATACAACCGACCGCACTGCAGTATAGGCCTCTTCCGGGTCCGAGTCCGACTTCTCCCCGTCCGATATGCCGTCTTCATCGTCGTGGGGAGCTCTTCTGACCGATAATCTTCGGAAATTTGCGGCATCGGGCTGGTTACTGTCGCTATCGGCCCCCATTCTTGGAAAATCCCACGTGCGCGGGTCCGACCCAACCGGACCATCGTATTGGTCCGTGATGTGATCCATGACCCTCGCCACGAACTCATCCTTCTCGTACTTGCCGGTGACCAACATCCTGTCATCCCATCAATGCGGAGATGTGACCATGGCCCGCCTCTTCTTGGCTGCCACACGGTCGTGCATCCCGATCCGCATGTAGTTGACGACGTCGTCGATCTCGGCGTGGAACAGGACGTCAATGCCATCAATTGGCTGCTCCTTCCCCTCCTTGGGCTCAAACATGACCTTCATGGGCACCGCCTCCACCCTAAGGATGAATGCTTCATCACCCGTGGGCTGGGCTTGCGCCCCATCCACCAGGAAAGCCTTGGTACCCCACGCTTGACCCGGGGAGGGCATTGATACACCCTTGGCCTCGATGAACAACTCCTCCTCTGGCCCGAATGACATCTCGTTCGGGGTGATGGAGTCCAGCGTTGACTTGAGACCCTCCAGCGGACATGGGGTGGATCCTATGCCGGTTATGACCAGGATCCCCTTCGCCCTCTCCGCGATGATCTTATCCACCGTACGTCTGGTATTGTCCAGGAAGCCATGCCAATACATGGGCCCCCACTCCTTCAAACCCCAATGCCTGTGCCAGGCTGAGTCTCCTGGATGCCAATGCCTCCTACACTTCCGCAAAAATGGGGCATCCCGGGAAGCGAAGACGTCCGTCTCGGGCGCTTCGGCTCCCAGCGTCTGGATCATCCTGTGATACACCTGTGGCGCCATTCCATACTCCGTGAGCTGAACTACGCGGTCTCCTCTGGACTTAGCAGCCACAGCTGGCATCGCTCCGACGATCCGATCGTCTTCCTCAGCATTCCACTGGGATGATCCGCATGCATAAGCCGTGGACAGCCATGTGAGGCATTCATCATCGTCCCGGACCAGCGTTGCGCGATGGGGAAGGGCTCCAATGGCATTTGCCACCATGAAGTCACACCCCATGATCATATCCCAATCTGTAATGCCGGCCACATAGAAGTTCCCAGATAGAGTGCTTCTCTTTGCCCAATCAGGGCGGTTCAAGCGCTCATGCTCCCAGAATTCCATACTGATAGTGGCCTCATGGGTACCACCACCCATGATCTCTCCATTGGCCACCTTCAGGCATACAGGTCTACGGCTGGGCTGCAGGGATTCCTCCTTGAACAACCCTCTCCGGACCAGGCTCACCTGGGCACCCGTATCCACCAGAACATCCACCACCAACTCCTCTTGTCCGCACCGTACACGCACCTCCAAGTGCAACTGCCGCTCGTCGCCATGCGGTGTATGGACGACTCTCACGGCATGCAAATCTAGCACATCCGGGTGCATCAGGACTTCGAGGGTATGGTCACGGATGGTGTAGATCTTGGGCTGGTCCTGCCCGTCCACGGGGCTCTCCGTGGTCGCTCCTTCCTTCTTGCCACGTCCCTTGCCCACATAAAACTCCCTTGGAAGGGCGCTCCAGGGGTTGGGAGTGGCGAAACTCAGTGGTTTTGGCTCTTCTGGAGCCTTCTTCGGCACCCGATGTGCCTTCGCTTTCTCTGGGATTCCACTGATGTTCGGAGGATAGACCTCCGAGGTCCCACTCTCGTGGGGGCTCCTCTAGACTGGACTTCCCGCAGCCCCTTCCGGCTGCGATCTGCCAGGACTTTGTCCACCACGTTGCTGAGCTTTGAGTTCCTCCAACGTCCTCAAAATGTCCTCAGCAACTTCCTCGATCGACCTCACTCGTCGGTCTTGGCCAGGTCCACCATGATAGCCTCTTCCTCCACCTTTCCCTTGGGTCTTGCCTTGGCCTTTTGCCCCGTCTCCGCCCTTCGCCTTCCAATCGGCAATCCGCTGCTCCTTGGGCTTCTTCTCGGGGTGGGCGGCGAAGTAGGCATTCTTGTCCGCCTCATACACCTTGCACTGACGGTGGTCGCGTGCATGGTTGTTTCCCTTGCCATAACAGACCCAACACCCGTCGTGCTGAGACCTGTACTCCCGGAACGAGAGCGCTGGGTTCCGGATCCCCCCTGGCTCTCTGCTCTTCTATGGTCCCACCCGGTTCCATCTGGACCGATCCTGCCCATGTTCTCTCACGTTGTGCGCCACAAACGCGGAGAAATGGGCCTCCTCGTGATCCTCCCGGGACCAGTGGTCTTGGCCACTTCCACTAGCATCCTCCGCGGAGTTGGCCGTGTCCTCCTGGATCTCCCGATGATGGCGAGCTTCTCGGTCGCCTCGTTGTCCATGACCATGTCGATCCTGCACGTGCGCCTCGTTCTTCGCATTGAGCTTCAACTCCACCGTGATGTACTTCACGATCTCGTCCAGGCTCATGCGGGCGAATATGACCTGCATCCTCAGCGGCTCCCCGCGCCTCCACTCCACGTTGTTGAGGCGCAGCAACTTTTGCCCCATGGTGTCTCCAAATACCTCCACGTACACGGCGTTCTTCAGTCCCAACATCCGGTTGGGCTCGCCCAGGTTCCTCCTGAAGAACTCCATGATACCCGCATGGGTATCCTCCGCCGCAATGATCCTCACCGCCAACCGCTTCTTGGCTCGCTTCTTTTCCTCGTCCTCCACTCGCCTCTTCCAGTGGCCGGGCAGAACGTCCTTCAGCAGGTGACGGATCTCGCTTGACTCGTTCCAGTCCTCAACCAGCTTGCGGCTCCGTCGGTACTTCCGCAGATACCGGTTCCACTCCCGGACCCGCAACTCACCGCGGTCCAGCTGCAGCGGGATTGACCACAAGTCCTCCACCTTCTGGTTCGGAGCGTCCATCCGCTCCTCATCCTCCAACCACTGGAGGCGGGCCTGCTCCGTACAGATCAGTCCTTCCCGGATCTGATCCCGCAGCTCCTCCTTCAGGTCCTGCTCCAGCCGGTGTGGGAATATGCGGCATACCCACTTGTCTTGCGGCGCTCCCCGCATCTCACTGACGACCTCCTCGGCAAAGTCCTCCCAATCCAGGATGAAGTCATCCAGGTTGGAGGGGTTGCCATCGTAGTAGGGGATTTTGATTCCCCTGAGGTCTTCAATCCTGATGGCGTCTCCGACGTCCCCAGCCACCACTCCACCGAGACGGATACCACCTGTGGCCGGGGGGTGTCCATACACTCCCCGTACATCAGTCTCCTCCATGGAGTGCGGTCCAGTTGGGCCTGAACCCATGGGGTTTGGAATGCGGGAAGGACTTGCTCCATCGGCCGTCCATATCCCTGTATTGGGGTCCTTCGCCCACAGGTTTCCGCCCGGATGACCTCGACCATGTCTGTCGGCGCTTCCCATGGTTCGCCCCTGCATGGTCTGGCTCTGGATCTACTCTTCCGCATAAACTGCATGGGCAGTCGTAGTGATCGGTAGATCCTGGGCGGCATGGGACATCTGCACCGTCAGGCTCCTCGGATCCGTGGTTACGTGCCCTTCCCGCATGGACCCAGCCGGTGCCGTGTGTTCCCCGAGCATTGTAGATTCGCTGAACATGGGAACAAACGGCAGCGCACCCGGGTCAACACGCGGAGGCGCGTAGGGTGCCTCTGCAGGGCCGTCAATGGGTTTCTCCATGGCGCCCCTCAGGGTCTTTACCCGCTCCACAAGCTCTGCCGCTGCCGGCTTTGCCGGGAGCTCCGGACCCGAGGTGAGGGGCTGTAGCTCCTCTAGCCTTTTCAGGCATCCCGACATGTCCTCCACCAGGTGGAGGAGGCTGTCCACCACTCGCTGCTGCTTCTCCAGGGCCAGCTCCAGATTCTCCTGGTACTGGTCTCGTTCCGCTCGCAGCTCCGCCATATCTCTCTCCGCGGCGGACTGGTCATCCAGGATCCCGGCGACGTCCTCCTCCAGGCCGTCCTTCGCGTTGTTCAGGCTGTCGAGGCAGTGCACGATGGCGTCCATCCCCATCTTTGGGTACTTGCCCATGAGGAAGGACACGTGCTCGCAGTGGCACTCAGCTTGCTTTCCACCTGATCCGGCGCATCCCGCGGTTCCCGGCGCCTCGGACTCCTCCGCCATGGTCGTGTCGCCCATGCCATCCCGCGTTGGCTCCGTGTGCCGGGCCACAGGCGCCGTTCTGGCTCTGGCAGGCCTCTCCAACGCCTCGGCGTCATGCTCCAGGCTGGGTTCTGGAGCCGCGTTTGCCCTTGTGGGCGGCCTGGCTGTCTCCTGCGACTCCGAAGGTTGCTCATAGGCTGTCCGATAGCCCTCGGAGGGCCCCTCGGAGTCCCACAGCCTGACCGGGCTGGGGTCTGTATCCATAGCCCCGGCGTCCCCTGCCGCGGGCTTGGGTGACTCGCGCTTCCGGTAGCGCCGGGCCCGTCCTTCACTGCTTTCTGAATGGCATGTCTCCTCAGAGTCCTCCGCGGCGGAGCGGAGGTTGCATGCCTTTCGGCAGCGACGCTCACACATGGAGACCAGGTCCTCCATGTCAAGTCCTCCTCTTCCCGAACGTCGTACTTCTCTTCGGGCTTCCACTTCCGGCGTGGTCTCCATGTCCACAATACGCACCCGGGGCGTACTTGGGCAGGGCTCATAGGGGCCCAAGTCCCCGAGTCGGCGGTTGGTAGGGGCAGCAGGTACGCCACTGCTACCATAAAGAAGGTCCCTACCAGGACCCGCCCCTGCTGGGCCCCTTCCGCCTGTTACCCCTGCTGACTTGCTCCTGATCAACGATTGCATTTATCAAAATCCAGGGTTCCAAATCCAAAAATATAGAAAGTACTATCCTCCTTCAACCCTGCACAGCAACCAGATCCCACAAATACAGCAATAACCCAATCCACACTGCGGGCTTCTGTTCAGCACACCGGTCGTCTCTCGGTGGCGGGCATGTACAAGAGTTGCACCAAAGAAGAAAGCCCTGAAATTGACATATGAACACAATATGAATAAATGTGAGGAAGGATAGTAACATACACAATCACTGCCATGTACCGTCCGTTCCTTGGACTCAAGACCTCCCCTTGACTCACCACTGTGATGCCTTGAACCAGTTCCAAGTGCATGGCTAAGTTACATGTGTCACAAGTCACTACATAACCCCTAAAAGGTGTTCACTCCCAAGCCTCTAAATCCTAGCCCAATAGGGAAGGTGGCGTGTCATGGCCTAGAGTGGCACTCAGGACCATGCCTTACCCTGACATATACTTGATTGGACTGGCAGTTGAGTGGGCTTGGAGATACGCCCCATGAGTTTGAACTCATAACATGCCAAAAACTGCCAATTCACACCATATTGGCGATATATCAAATATATGCCCAAAATTGAAGTTACCACTTATCCGAAGGCTCCAAGTATGCATGGAATCGAAGTCTAGTATTCATGGAGGATAGAGACCAAGGGTCAATGCCCATGAACATCCTTTACCCTCGAAGCCCCTTCGGATATGGCCGTCACGCACCGCCCAAGTTAGCCCCTGATCTTGAGACCAATTCTTGTAATCCTTTGTGCGCCAAGCCAAATGGAGTACGCAATCCGGCATATGGTGGTGTTCATCTCCAAAGCATATGCCAACATATGAACAACATACCACGGTTCGACTCTCCATAGGCTTCTTGCTGTTTGCTGCCCAGGTAAGTACACAAAATGCAAAAATGAGCAGAAATTGAGGTCAAAAACATGAAAATATGTCCAAATACAAAGTTGTCATGATAGTATATCTCTATGCTTACCCATGATAGTCGCTCATGGTTCAATACACAAATGATTGAAACTATTTGCGAACAATTCCCCCACTTGGATCCCCAATCAGGCGCATTGAGATACCTTCGCCACTCATATCTACATGCCCCATGAAAATGGGAGTGTACTCATGGATCTCTTTGCCAAACATACCATGAGCAATACATACGCCGTAGACTTAGTCTAGCGCTTTGAATTCCACAATTGGGACATGGGCAAAGCCCTTGTCACGTGTGGCTCCCCATCTCTTCCGCCACACGAAGATATATAACATGGGCGTGAGCATATCAAGACATATACTACCAATATCACACATATCCCTTAGAATTGGCTCCCACCATGGTATGCCATGCCCCTCCATGGTCATAACTTTGGGTAAAATGGACGTGGGAACCGAATGAAAAGATGCTATGCAAGCGCAAGACTCATGCGCTACACTCGAAAGTCATAATATCAAGTTCGGACACATGGTCAACAAGTTATAAACAAGTTTCTACCATGTTGACCACGATGCTATGATACAACGATTGTGTATGACGACCTAAGGTGTTGGCCCCTACTAAAGATAAGTTGAGACTAAGGCGATTGCAACGCAACATTCTTTTTTCTCTTTCCTCGCACTCACGCATAGATATGGCCCTTCAAAGTGGTCCCACGAATCACTTTTGTTTCCCTTATATCTCCAGGTCAAATGGGTGGCCGATAGAAGGGAAACCTGATTTGGGCATAGGGAAAAGAGTATGACCACTCGAAGAAGACCAAATCAAGTGCGGCGATGTCGAAGTCGAAAATCGGATTTCAACCTCGCGAAAAATTAGGATCACAATTTCGAGTGCATATTTAGAAAATTGCGGAAGCAACGAGCCCTTTACTGATGAAATCTGACCCTTCATCGGGGTTTCCGCGTAAATATCTGGAAATAAAAGTTAACCAATCGGTTACCGCAAAATCGCGAGCCAACTGACAGTCGCCGATACATTGACCATCAGAACGGAAGGCGGAATAATTACGGAAACATTATGATAAAAAAACCCTGTTCATTCCTGATATTCTGATATATAAATCTCAGCTGGCGGCGCATCGGTACTGAATATGGCCGCTCATAGACGGAATGGCCAAACCTATCACACTATCACATCGGGGTAGGTCAGGTAGATGGGAGAGTATGACATCAGCCAATGGCGGCTTTCCGGCACATAGATACACACCCCAAGTGACCCCAAGATGGCCACGGGGGTCCGAACCGGCTTCACCGGCAGTGGATGTGATTTGTGTTTTATGCAGTGATGGGTGGATGGCACATTACAGAGTGCTGTTACCGCCAGCCCTGTGGTTGGCTGAGTGTCGAATCTGAGTTGCGTGGGTGCGGTTACAGAAACTCGAATCCTGAATTCAACTGAGTTTAGGAGAGACATACAGACCTAACCCACATTGTACGTGGGCGTCAATCTTGCCTCTGACCAACAAATGCGGGCCAAAAGCAACCAGGAAAACGGCACTGGCCGATTGGTGCAGGTAAGGCAGCTGCCGAGGCTAGGGGAAGGTATGTGATGCCACAGATGTGCAGATCCTGTGTGATCACGCCCCGGGAACCTCAAGCGCCAGAGGGTCACCCTACAGGGGGGCAATGGCCAAGCTACGGCACCCTCCGGGCTGAATCCCAGCCAGTGAGTTTTGTTTCCAGAATACCAGCCTGTTTTTGGGGTCTACCCCCACGTGATATGTGTGTAGTTTCTGTTTTGCCTACTGTCGTCACTGCAGTGTGCATTGCTGGTGCCTACGCGGGCTTCGCCTGGGATAGTTCCCTGTTAGACCTGTTTGTGTACAGAGCACATGTGTGGGCTGGTGAGGGTGAATTCCCTAACTTCTGAGGTATGTTCGGCCCAAGTACTCCTTTCAGAGGTACTTGGGGCTGGTGGGAGGAGTGTTTAGGTAATTCACAGCTGTCCTGGGAATTTAAACACCCACCCCTCCCTTCCTGTTGTGCATTTCTGCCGGGTCATTCCCAAATTGTCTTTTCAGACACAAGCCCTACTTGTGTCTTAGGGGGGGGGGTGTTTCAGGATTGACCAGCCTGTGTGGGCCGCCTCTTTGGCTCCACATGGGCACCCTTACGAGGTCCCTGAGTTATCGCCTCTCCTCAGCTGAGATACCAAGCCTTCCCTTGTTTGCAGTTGTTGCGGAATGAGGGCCGGACAATTTGATCCCCGACGTCGCCGGTAATTGCTGTGAGTGGCATCAGTCAATCAGGAATTGCAACAGTTATATGCAGATGATCGAATTTCATCAAAATTACATCATTTTTGAATAATTGCTGAGATCTGGCAAAATGCCGCCCGTCGTCGCCTGTGCGCGGGGTGTGCCGGGGTTTCCCGTGCGGAGTGTAGTTTGGGGAATCTCTCCTGTACCTGTGAGGTTGGAAATACCCTAAGTAGATGAATCTGAAGGTATTTTACTATACTTTCATCTGGTATCGCCGAGCAAGGTTTTTTCGGCGCGTGGCCCAAAAATTAAAAGTGGGGGACCACAACGCCGTTGTCACCCCCAAAACATCCTATTGTACGGCATTTTGCACTCATGCATCATGCATCTAGAGTTTGTAGCAGGTTTTCCTTGATACATCAAGTATATCTAAAAAGGGGGTTCCACACAGCATGTGTTTTTATAAGTTTTTTGGGTGCCCAAATGCTAGTGATGTGTCAACGTGAGTAGGAACGACCATTCGCGAGTATGCTTTTCCCAAGACCAAAAGCCCGAGATACTTTGCAAACTTGGTCTCAACTCAAAATTGTATCCACGCGTTAATTTTCTTATTGAAAGTGTCTTGTAAATTTTTTGCGACTTTGGCACTTTTTTTTGGCAGGTTTGGGTCAAAATGGGTCGACCATTTTGCTTCGTTCTCCAGGCTCATGGCGAGTTAGACCCAATATCGAGGTAATATGAGACATAGAGACCTTCTACTCCAATGTGGGTGGGTTAGTATATTTTTGCAACATCACTTTCGATTTTTCATAGGTCTCCAAAGTGAACACACGTGGTGTTTTGCAAATTATTCGCACCTTTTAATTTGACGGCCTCTTTGACCTTGGTACCCAAGGTAGGTAGGTAGGTAGGTCATCTCGGGACTGGGGTTGCCCTGCAGGGGGTCTCACCAAGGGGCTTTTGCTCACCCACCCACGGCCCTACTGCATGTGCCCGCACAAAGCGTCTCCCCCACATGGCAGAAGGGCGCGGTCGCCGCGAGCAGTACCCTACCGCGGGTTCTGTTCAGGGAGGTAACCCATCTTCGACCGAAGTCTCACATTCTTCTGCTTCGGGCAGATCCCATCTCACATCCTCATCAACCTCCGGATTCTGGGGCCCAGGGGCCCGGGGCCAGGCCAGAGGTTTGAGGTTTGAGGTTTGATTTTGCGGGTACTAGACGCCTTTCGGCCCCGGGGGGCCACCTGGTCGGGCCAGGTGATATCCTCCCCACCGGGTCCTAGTGGGGGGCCCTCCAAGACGCACCTCCTGCCTGGTGGCGGAGTCCCCCGGGTTCAAAGGGCTCGGAGCCCCTTCCCTCTCCGGCTTCCCCGTTTCGCCACTCCCCGGTCAGTGCATCAATTCTCAGCCGTGGCTGCGGGCGCTTACCCACCGCGTCGCCCCCCTAATGCGTGGTCGCCCGGAACGCCGGCGCTGCCGGGCCCGTGCTACTGGCTTGTCGCCAGTGGGACCCCCTTGGGCTGGCGCGGAGGCTGCCTAGCCTAGGGGTTGGGGCGTGGCGCAGTGCGCGACTACTGCCTTGGCGGGTGCAGTGCCCCGTCCGTGTGTGTGCGGCGCTCGCGGCCGGTTCGGGGGGCTCGGGGCGGTACCTGGTGTTGTGTCTCTCCCGTTTCCCCCTTCCCGCCCCGCGTGTCCCGCGCTGCGTGTGGCGGGCCGTCCCAGTCCGGGTGTCCCTTATCCTCGCTCGTTGGTACGCCATTCCACGCGGTCTGTGAGTTCTGCGTGCTCGGTCCGGTTCCCCTTCTGGTAGTCCCCGCGTGCCTTTTGCATGTGTGTGCGCTCGCGCTCCCGCGGCATCCGCTCCCCCCCCCTCTCGGTGGTGTGGCGTGCACACCACGCGTGGTCCTGGCACTGGTAGGGCCGTTCCACGTGGTCCGTGCCCCTCCGCATGTCCTGCCCCGGTCCCTTGCTACGTCTGGAGTGCTTGGGGGGGGGCAGTCCGTTCCCGGTTCCCCCCTACCTGGCTGTTCCTGCGAGGGGCGTCTGAGGTCAGGCGCTCCCCCTCCCCCGACTGCCCGCCCACTGGGCGGGCTGTTGGGGTCCGCTACCCACGTGCTGTGGGCGCGGGTTTGACGGTGTGGGGGCCCAACACTGTCCCTTTGGCCTGCATGCCCTGTGGGGGCTGCGTGCCGCGGGGGTGATGTGGTGGGGGGGCGTCCCCGGAGGGGGTTGGCCTGCCACTGTTGTGAGGGGCGTCTGGTGTCAGGCGCTGTCCCTCCCCCGACTGCCCGTCCTCTGGGCGGGCTGCCGGGGCCCCCTACCCACTGGCTGTGGGTGCGGGGGGGTGCGGGCGTGGGGACCCATCACCAACCCCACAGACCGCGCTCTTGCGAGCTGCCTTTGCGCGCTGTGGGGGCGGCGGGAGGGCGCCCGGGGGGGGGCGCCTCCTGCCTGGGTGTGGGGCGTCCGGGGTCGGGCGCTCTCCCACCCCCGAGTGCCCGCCCTCTGGGCTGGCTGCCGGGGCCCACTACCCACTGGCTGTGCGTGCGGGGGGGTGCGGGCGTGGGGACCCGTCACCAACCCCACAGCGCGCGCTCTTGCGTGCTGTGGGGGCGGCATTAGGGTGCCCGGGGGGGGCGCCTCTTGCCTGGGTGTGGGGCGTCCAGGGTCGGGCGCTCTCCCAACCCCAACTGCCCGCCGTCTGGGCGGGCTGCCGGGGCCCACTACACACTGGCTGTGGGTGCGGGGGGGTGCCGGCGTGGGGACCTGTCACCAACCCCACAGCGCGCGCTCTTGCGAGCTGGCTTTGCGCGCTGTGGGGGCGGCACGAGGGCGCCCGGGGGGGGCCCCTCCTGCATGGGTGTGGGGCGTCCGGGGTCGGGCGCTCTCCCAGCCCCGACTGCCCGCCCTCTGCGCGGGCTGCCGGGGCCCACTACCCACTGGCTGCGGGTGCGGGGGGGTGCGGGCGTGGGGACCCGTCACCAGCCCCACAGCGCGCGCTCATGCGAGCTGGCTTTGCCCGCTGTGGGGGCGGCATGAGGGTGCGCGGGGGGGGCGCCCCTTGCCTGGGTGTGGGGCGTCCGGGGCCGGGCGCTCTCCCAGCCTCGACTGCCCGCCCTCTTGGCGGGCTGCCGGGGCCCACTACCCACTGCCTGCCGGTGCGGGGCGGCTGCGGGCGTGGGGACCCGTCACCAACCTCACAGCGCGCGCTCTTGCGAACTGGCTTTGCGCGGTGTGGGGGCGGCATGAGGGTGCCCGGGGGGGGCGCCCACTGCCTTGGTGTGGGGCGTCCGTGGTCGGGCGCTCTCCAACCCCCACCTGCCCGCCTTCTGGGCGGGCTGCCGGGGCCCACTACCCACTGGCTGTGGGTGCGGGGGGGTGCGGGCGTGGGGACCCGTCACCAGCCCCACAGCGCGCGCTCCTGCGAGCTGGCTTTGCGCGCTGTGGGGGCGGCATCAGGGTGCCCGGGGGGGGCGCCTGTTGCCTGGGTGTGGGGCGTCCGGGGTCGGGCGCTCTCCCACCCCCGTCTGCCCGCCCTCTGGGCGGGCTGCTGGGGCCCACTACACACTGGCTGTGGGTGTGGGGAGGTGCGGGTGTGGGGACCCGTCACCAACCACACAGCGCGCGCTCTTGCGAGCTGGCTTTGTGCGCTGTGGGGGCGGCACGAGGGGGCCCGAGGGGGGGCGCCTCCTGCCTGGGTGTGGGGCGTACGGGGTCGGGCGCTCTCCCACCCCCGACTGCCCGCCCTCAGGGCGGGCTGCCGGGGCCCACTACGCACTGGCTGCGGGTGCGGGGGGTGCGGGCGTGGGGACCTGTCACCAACCCCACAGCGCGCGCTCTTGCGAGCTGGCTTTGCGCGCTGTGGGGGCGGCATGAGGGTGCCCGGGGGGGCGCCTCCTGCCTGGGTGTGGGGCGTCCGGGGTCGGGCGTTCTCCGACCCCCGACTGCCCGCCCTCTGAGCGGGCTGCCGGGGCCCACTACCCACTGGCTGTGGGTGCCGGGGGGTGCGGGCGTGGGGACCCGTCACGAACCCCACAGCGCGCGCTCCTTCGAGCTGGCTTTGCGCGCTGTGGGGGCGGCACGAGGGCGTCGGGGGGGGGACGCCTCCTGCCTGAGTGCGGGGCGTCCGAGGTCGGGCGCTCTCCCACCCCCGACTGCCCGCCCTCTTGGCAGGCTGCCGGGGCCCATTACCCACTGGCTGTGGGAGCGGGGGGGTGCGGGCGTGGGGACCCGTCACAAGCCCCACTGCGCGCGCTCTTGCGAGCTGGCTTTGCGCGCTGTGGAGGCGACATGAGGGTGCCCAGGGGGGGGGGCGCCTCTTGCCTGGGTGTGGGGCATCCGGGGTCGGGCGCTCTCCCACCCCCGACTGCCCGCCCTCTGGGCGGGCTGCCGGGGCCCACTACCCACTGGCTGTGGGTGCGGGGGGGTGCGGGCGTGGGGACCCGTCACCAACCCCACATTGCGCGCTCTTTGAAGCTGGCTTTGCGCGCTGCCCGGGCGGCACCAGGGCGCCCGGGAGGGGGGCACCTCCTGCCTGGGTGTGGGGCGTCCAGGGTCGGGCGCTCTCCCTACCCCGACTGCCCGCCTTCTGGGCGGGCTGCTGGGCCCCACTACCCACTGGCTCTCGGTGCGGGGGGGTGCGGGCGTGGGGACCCATCACCAACCCCACAGACCGCGCTCTTGCGAGCTGGCTTTGCGCGCTGTGGGGGCGGCATGAGGGTGCCCGGGGGGGCGCCTCCTGCCTGGGTGTGGGGCGTCCGGGGTCAGGCGCTCTCCCAGCTCCGACTGCCCGCCCTCTGGGCGGGCTGCCGGGGCCCACTACCCACTGGCTGTGGGTGCGGGGGGGTGTGGGGGTGGGGACCCGTCACCAAACCCCACAGCGCTCGCTCTTTCGAGCTGGCTTTGTGCGCTGTGGGGGCGTCATGAGAGTGTTCGGGGGGGGCGCCTCTTGCCTGGGTGTGGGGCGTCCGGGGTGGGGCGCTCTCCCACCCCCGACTGCCCGCCCTCTGGGCGGGCTGCCGGGGCCCACTACCCACTGGCTGTGGGTGCGAGGGGGTGCGGGCGTGGGGACCCGTCACCCATCCCCACAGCGCGCGCTCTTTCGAGCTGGGTTTGCACGCTGTGGGGGCGGCACGAGGGTGCCCGGGGGGGGGCGCCTCCTTCCTCGGTGTGCGGCGTCTGGGGTCGGGCGCTCTCCCACCTCCGACTGCCCGCCCTCTGGGCGGGCTGCCGGGGCCCACTACCCACTGGCTGTGGGTGCGGGGGGGTGCGGGCGTGGGGACCCGTCACCAACTCCACAGTGCGCGCTCTTTCCAGCTGGCTTTGCGCGCTGTGGGGGCGGCATGAGGGTGCCCGGGGGGGGGCGACTCCTGCCTGGGTATGCAGCGTCCGGGGTCGGGCGCTCTCCCACCCCTGACTGCCCGCCCTCTGGGCGGGCTGCCGGGGGCCGCTACCCACTGGCTGTGGGTGCGGGGGGGCGCGGGCGTGGGGACCCGTCACCAGCCCCACAGCGCGCGCTCTTGCGAGCTGGCTTTGCGCGCTGTGGGGGCGGCATGAGGGTGCCTGCGAGGGGGCGCCTCTTGCCTGGGTGTCGGGCGTCCGGGGTCGGGCGCTCTCCCAGCCTCGACTGCCCGCCCTCTGGGCGGGCTGCCGGGGCCCACTACCCACTGGCTGTTGGTGCGGGGGGATGCGGGCGTGGGGACCCGTCAGCAACCCCACAGCGCGCGCTCTTGCGCGCTGGCTTTGCGCGCTGTGGGAGCGGCATGAGGGTGCCTGCGAGGGGGCGCCTCTTGCCTGGGTGTGGGGCGTCCGGGGTCGGGCGCTCTCCAACCCCCGACTGCCCGCCCTCTGGGCGGGCTGCCGGGGCCCACTACCCACTGGCTGTGGGTGCGGGGGGGTGCGGGCGTGGGGACCCGTCACCAACCCCACAGCGCGCGCTCTTGCGCGCTGGCTTTGCGCGCTGTGGGAGCGGCATGAGGGTGCCCGGGGGGGGCGCCTCTTGCCTGGGTGTGGGGCGTCCGGGGTCGGGCGCTCTCCCACCCCCGACTGCCCGCCCTCTGGGCGGGCTGCCGGGGCCCACTACCCACCGGCTGTGGGTGCCGGGGGGTGCGGGCGTGGGGACCCGTCACCAACCCAACAGCGTGCGCTCTTTTGAGCTGGCTTTGCGCGCTGTGGGGGCGGCACGAGGGCGCCCGGGGGGGGGCGCCTCTTGCCTGGTTGTAGGGCGTCCGGGGTCGGGCGCTCTCCCAGCCCCGACTGCCCGCCCTCTGGGCGGGCTGCCGGGGCCCACTACGAAATGGCTGTGGGTGTGGGGGGGTGCGGGCGTGGGGACCCGTCACCAAACCCCACAGCGCTCGCTCTTTCGCGCTGGCTTTGCGCGCTGTGGGGGCTGCATGAGGGCGCCCGGGGGGGGGGGCGCCTTCTGCCTGGGTGTGGGGCGTCCGGGGTCGGGCGCTCTCCCACCCCCGACTGCCCGCCCTCTGGGCGGGCTGCTGGGGCCCACTACCCACTGCCTGTGGGTGCGGGGGGGCTGCGGGCGTGGGGACCCGTCACCAACCCCACAGCGCGTGCTCTTTCAAGCTGGCTTTGCGCGCTGTGGGGGCGGCATGAGGGTGCCCGGGGGGGGGCGCCTCCTGCCTGGGTGTGGGGCGTCTGGGGTCGGGCCCTCTCCCACCCCCAACTGCCCGCCCTCTGGGTGGGCTGCTGGGGCCCACCACCCACTGCCTGTGGGTGCGGGGGGGTGCGGGCGTGGGGACCCGTCACCAAACCCACAGCGCGCGCTCTCGCGAGCTGGCTTTGCGCGCTGTGAGGTCGGCATGAGGGTGCCTGCGGGGGGCGCCTCTTGCCTGGGTGTGGGGCGTCCGGGGTCGGGCGCTCTCCCACCCCCAACTGCCCGCCCTTCGGGCGGGCTGCCGGGCTGCTGTGCGTGTACGTGCCCTGCTTGGCCGCGTCGGGCGGGCCGGCGTCCCAGGCGCGTTTTGATGCGCCTCACCTTTCATTTGGCCTTTCTTGCTTCTTTTTTTGCTTGTTCGGCCCCCTCCGGGCTGGGGCTGCCCTGTTTGTGGTTGTTGTTGGGTTTTTTTTTTTTTTTTTGGTTGCTTCCCCCCTTCTCCCCCTCGCTGCCCCCCCGTTGTGTCCTGCTTTGTGTGTTTTCCCCCCCTGGGTGCCTTGGGCCTTGGCGTCTTGTCCCCCCCCCCTTTTTTTTTGTTTCCCTCCCCCCCCCCTCTGTGCGCCCCGTTGTCTCCTGCTTTGCGTGTTTTCCGGGGCCTTGGCGTCTTGTCCCCCCCCCCCCTTCCTTTTTTTTGTTTCTTCTTTTCGTCCCCCACCCCCCCCCTCCCTGTTGTCTCTGGCGTTTCTTGCTTTCCGGTTGCCTTTGGCCTCTGCGCCCCCCCCCCCCTTTTTTTTTCCTCTTGTCCTGCTGGTTTTTTTCCTGCTGCGCGTCTGCTGTGTGTGTTCTGGGGTGTCGTGCTGTGTGTTCCGTGTCCTGTTCATTCGTTGTGCTGTGCGCGTCGTATGTGCTGTTTCTGGTGGCTGGTGTTGTTGGTTCCTGGTGTCGCTGCCTTTTGTTGGGGGTCTGCTGGTGGCTCTGGTTGCCCGGCGTTGTCGTTCGGTGGTGTGTGTCTGCTCTGGTGCCCGTGTCTGGTCTGGCCGTCGCTGGGCGTCCTCTTTGTGGTGTCCCGGTCCCCTGTGCTGTGTCCTGTGGCGCTGTGCTGCCGTGTGGTGCTGTGCTGTGGTGCCCTGTCTTCTTTTTTTTCTTTGTTTTTCTCCCTGCTGGTGGCGCTGGTTTCCTGTTGTTCTCCGTTGGTTCTGGGCTCCCTGCCGGTTCGGGGTCGTTTCTTTTTCTTGCTCTGCCTGTGCGGTGCTGTGCTGTTGTGCCTGCGCCGTTGCTCTGTGTTCCGTGCTCTCTTGCCCTCACGGGGCTGGCTGGTGTTTCGTGTTGTTACCTGTTGTGTTTGTGTGTGTGCTGTTGGGCCTGGCTGTCCTCTGTTGTCTCCTGGTGGGTCCTGGTGGCTCCTGGTGTCGTGTCTCGGTGGCGTGCTGTGGTGTGTCCCTCGGTGCTCTGCTGCGCCGTGTTGCTGCGCGTTGTGCCGCCTGGCGTTGCGTTGTTGTGCGCTGTGTTGTTTCGTTTTGCTCCGTCTGGTGCTGCCACGCGCTGTCCTGTTTCCTGGGGCGCTGTCCTTCGTCTTTGGGTACTGTGCCTTCTGGCGCCGTGTTTTGTCTTGTCCCCCCGCGCTGTGTGTGTTTTGCTGTGGTGTGTCGCTGCGTGGTGTTGTCCGGCGTTGTGCTTTGTGCCGTGTGCGCCCTGGGGTGTCGTGTTGTGCGTTTCTTGCCGTCTCCGCCCTGTGCGGTGTTGCTGTGTGGCCCGCGCTCCCTCGGTGCCCTGCTTCCCTGTGCTGTTCCCCGTGGTGCTGTGCTGCCGCGTGGTGCCGTGGTGTCCTGTCCTGCCGCCTTGTTGGGTTTGTTTCTTGCGTGGGTGTGGTTGTACCTACTTGAAAAACAGCTGCAAAATTTCGTAAAATATTTTTTTCCTCTTTTTTTGGCTTTTGAAAATAAAATAAAATTATACACGACCCAACACACTCGCGTGCAGCAAGACCATGTTCGCTGCTGTGCCTTACCCGTTGTTCTTGATGTTCTCGGCCTTGTTCTTGTGCGTGGCGTCGTGGAGCGTGCTGGTGTCCATTGCTAAGGGTTAACCGCGTTCCCCCAGGGCCGCCGCCTGAGCTGCAGGGCAAGGGGAGTGATGGGCACGAGGGTGGGGAGGGAGGTGCATGGAGAAGAAGAAGAAAAAGGCGGCAGGGCCTGACGTGAGGGGTCGTGGCGAGTTATGAAAAATTTTGAAGTTTTACGCGCTGCTCGCGACGCGTTCTTCTTTGCGCCTATAGCTAGTTAGACGGCGGCAAGGACAGCGTTGGGGTTCTACGAGCGTTGCGGTGCTTACGGCGTCAGCTATCCACCTATTTCGCGTCGAAAAGTTTTTCGTCGCGTTTTTACGCGTTTCGCAGTGCGCTTTTTGGCCTAAGTGTTTTTTATGCTAATTAGCTTTATTTTCAGCTATTCAGAAAGTTTTTTCGTCGTATTTTACCTATCTTTTTATTTCGTTCTGGGACAGGGGCCCAGCGCGCGCGACCTCTGCCAGGCCAAAGGCCCTTTCCTGCAGGCCCCCCCTACCTGGGTTGGTTTTCAGTAGGCGTGATACGACCTGAAGAAGCACGTGCTACGGGACTCGCATGCCGTGGCGCGTACTCACGCCTCCTGCCTCGGTCAAGCTTGAGCTCTCCCGGGAGGCCGGGGGTTCGAAGTAGGTTGTTGTGGTTGGTTGGTCCGTTGTTTCATGGTAGAATCTCGGCGTTGTGGTGCGTTCATGGGTATGGTCGTCGGCGGGCGTGGCGCATCATGGTGTCGCCAACCCATAGGACATCGTTCCCGTTTCGACCCTTCACTGCCTGGCTGGTTTGGTGCTGGCCGGCTTGCGTGCGGTCGGTTTATTGTCGGGTCGTCTTTTCGGCAGCAGTTTGGTTGGCACCCGGTTATGTCAGGCGCCTTCCCCTTGGCTTGTGTGTCGTGGGGTCGATTGCGCTGCAGGCTGCGCCGGTGTAGCTGGATGTTGTCTTTGTTGTCTCCTTGGTTAGTTCTGAGGTTTGTTGTCGCCGGCCTGTCCGATGTGGCGGTTGGGTTGCGACCGGGGCGTGCCCGGCGTATTATGTTAGTTGGCCGTCGTCGTGGGCGCTAGTGGTCGGCTTGTCCGAGGTTGTGCGGTGGCCTGTATGGGCCTGGCTGGCCGCGTTTGGTCGCGGTAGGCTGTCCCCTACGTCATTTCTTTCCGGTCGGGCGTGTTTTGTCGTGGTTCGCCCGGTTGCGGCGTGTCCGCGTGTGAGGTTGTTGTGTTGTTGCCAGCACCTTGTTTGGTTGGCCGTAGTCTTTGCCGCCTAATGGCCGGCCTATTCTGCTGTCGGTTGCCTACGGCCGCCATGGCACACTTTGGCAGTGCGTCGCCCCGTCATCGTGGGGCGTGTCCTCAGGGGGAGAAAGGTTTTGATAATTGGTACGACCGCTGAGAAAAAGTTGAAATTCGGTGCGACATGCCCTGTCCCGCCCTGGAGGCAGCGTTATATGCACAACCCATCATCTTGTACATTGCGGTGCCCTTCGGCTTTCCTTTCAGTTTCGCTTGTGCCGAACGTATGCACACCCCCATTGCTGGCAAGGCCCCTTTGGTCCTCTTCGGTGCACCCTCGTGTTCCCCATGGGAGCCCCGGGGTGCTGTGCCTGCTCGGGGGTGCGATGTTCGTGCTTATGCCCGCCTGCCAGTCACCTTGGCAAGGTCCGCGCGGTGCCGGGCTCGCCGTGTGCCGTGTCGTGCCGTGCCTCGCGGTTCTGGTGGTGTGTGCGTTGGTGCCTCAGTGCGGTTACCGGCAGCTAGGGTGGCCTGGCTTGGTGGCGTTTTTCCTAGGCTCCCTGTCGTTGTCGCTGCCACAAGTGTTCTCTGATCCGGTGTCCTGGTGTTCGACGTCCCTGAACCTCCTGCTCTCGGATATAACATGCACGCGGGTTGTGTGCCCTGACGCCGGGACCCCTTTCTCGGGGGTCATGCGTGCCGGCTGTTTTCATGGCTGATGTGCTCTGGTGTCGGGGCGTCCCGTACGGCGCGGCGGGCTGGGCTCAGCGTAACAATCCCGTGTTCGCCGGCAGGAGCCAGCAGGCTCGTCGGTTCCGTGCGTTCAGCCCTTGGCCGACTTTGTGTCCTGGGAAGGGGTTCAGGAGGAAATAAAGGAATATGGCTCAGTGTCGAGGCCCCCCTCTCGCTCCTTGAAGCTGAAACGTTTCGGGGCTGCAGGGAACGTGCCTCGCGCAACATTCTCGCAGGTTACATGTGCTGAAGTCGCCCCAGTGGTGCAGCTGTGGGCGCCCTGTGACCTGGTGCCTTGGTGTTTCACTTTCTAGGAGGAGATGCACGTCAGCTCTGGTGGTGCATGCATCCCTTGATCCCCTGCCCTTGGAAGTAACATTCTCGATTACCTGCTCTGACGCCGGGGGATCCCACATGATGCGGCGGGCTGGGCTCGACTCAACATTCCCGTGTTCATCGGCGGGCCCGTGGGTCCTGCGTGTTGGGCTGCAGCCCTTGGTCTGGTCCACCTCGGTCCCAGCTTGTGGAACAGGAAGGTCAGGCGGAATGAAAGGTCCGTGTCACGGCGCCCGTCCCTTCCCTTGACGCTGATGGAATGCGGGGGCGCGAAGAGCGTGGCCTTCGCCCAGGATACGTGGGAGGAATTCGTTGGGGTTCGGTGGGGTTGTTGGGTTAGTCTTCGTGCTCGATAGCTCGGGTTGTAGGGCTGCCAAGACTGGCCTGCATCTTTGGGTGCCCGGTGCGGAAGTCGGGTAGTCTGGTGGCACTCTCGCTGGCGCGTCCGATCGACAGGCGTTGGCTGAGTGTGTTGCGCGGTCGTGCGTTGTCGGGTTGTGCGGGGAGCTCTTCTGGGCAAGTTCGGCCTGCCAGGGGTCATCGCGGCTGATGGCTGGTCCCTTAGCCGCTGGTTTGACGCCAATCGTCGGGGTCTCCGGTGAGGTGAGGCGGTACCAGGGGTGCCGTGTTGTCTCCTCATCAGCGGTCGGCGGCTGTGGGGCTCCTGTCGCGTGCGCGCGGCGGTGTGTCATCGCATATCGTTCGCAGTGCCCCTCCGGTTCCTGGAGGGTCCTCCAGTTGGTATGGTGCCCTTCCACTGCCGACGACCGGCCGTGGTGGGCAGGGCACGCGTGTGCCGTGTTTGGCAGGGCGCGGCGGTCCCGATGGTGCCGCCTCGCGTGTTCATTGGGGTGTGTTCCTGGTTTCGGCTCGCGGTGGTTTGAGCCCTGGGGGGTTTGCCATACGCCGCACGAGGGCGCTGCGGAGGGCACTGAGGATCCCGTGCACAAGGGCTGCGTGTGCTGCTTGGGCTTCCATCTCAGTGCGGGCCGCGGTGCAGTTGCCCGCCCATCGCCAGCGTCCGGATCTGGTTGATCGCAAAAACGGGGCACAGGTTTGTCGTAGCGGGGGTCTCCGTCGTCCACTCGCGCTGGAAGATGGCCTCCGGTTGCTGCCAGCCGTCCAGGTGGAACCTCCACGTCGCTGTCCAATCCCTGGTGTGCGACCAGGAGCGCTGAGCCCACCGCCAGAGGCTGTAGAGGGCATGGCCCGGGTGCCAGCTGCCGGCTTCACCCGACACGACGGCCGTCAGGGGATCTGGGGGTTGGTTATGGGGCAGGGGGGTGGGGCCGTCCGGCAGGGCTGCTCACGCCAGGAGCATGGAGTCAACGGCTTCCAGTTTCCAGTGGCACTCCTGCGTGTGCGGGGTGATCCGCAGCTGGTAGTAGTGGCCACTTTCCAACACGATCATGGGGATTGTGCAGGGCTCATCTTCGCGTCGCGGGGGTCCTGCGCGTGCCGTCTCCGCCCCTGGTGGGTACCGCTCCGCCAGGTCGCTGAGGTTGCGCCCCCTGTCGGGGGCCGTCCTGCTTTCCCATTCCGCCAGGCCTTTGTACAGTTGGATCTTGAGGGCGTTGGCTCTCGTTTGTGGGGCGGCCCGTTCCCACGACCCGGTGCTTGGCGCGGGCCTGGGGTCCGTCGTTGGCGCTATGAGCGTGTGCGCCCAGCCCAGGTGCGGGACCCATACGCCTCCTTGGTCCGCCTGGTTGGTGTTGAATCACCAGATCCACGCGTCGACGAGGTCGTCCGCCATCTGCATCCCGGGGGGGACCAGCGCCTGGAGCTGCCGCACGGAGATGTCTGTGGATGCGGCGTGCGGCAGGTAGACCACTGAGAAGAGCTTGTTTGGGTTGACGTCCTGGAGGTGCTCCTGGAGGGCTGCCACCAGCCCGCACCAGGCTGTGTTGGCATGGATGTCGTAGACTGCCCTTGGTTCCGCTTCGTCAAAGAGGTTCGTGTTCCTCCGTTGTGGTGGTCTGGGGGTTTTGGGGGGGCATGGTCTCCTGGTCCTGGTCCGGTGTGGTGCCAGTCGGGGAGGGGTGCCCTGGGGTGGTGCCAAGGTGTTCCCCAGGTACGTTCCCCGTGGAGAGCTCCTGTTGCGGGAACATCGGACAGGACGCGGCGGTGGGCGGTGAGCCACTGGACTTCTGAGGGCCGGAGGCCTCTGCCATTTCTTCGTCCGCCCCCGAGTCGCCTGCGTTGTGTCCCAGTTGTTGTGGTGCGTCCTCTGCGCCCCGGCAGCTTGGCTGCGTCGCAGCCGGGGTGGGGAGCCCCGTGGCGTATGGGCCCAGTTGGTCGAGTGGCCGATGCCCGTGTCTGGGGCCGGTGCCTTCACGGCCTGCTTACAGGGGGGGGGTTTGAGGGGTTCGTCCCCCCGGCCCCTGTTCGGGCCGCCGGTCGGCTGCGGGTCCCCTTGGCCGGGTGTCCGCAGCGTGCCGTCCCCCCGGTAGCGGGTCGGCCGCCGACCCTGGGAGGGAGGCGGCGGACGAGCTGGACGCACCGTCTGTTGCCTGGTGGGTGCCTGTGTAAAGCGCTGCCTGTCGCACCCGCTCGGCCGGCGTGGGAATGGTGGGGATGTGCGCCCACTCGGTGCGGGGCCTCTTGAACGGGCGCCGGGGATTGCTGGCAGATGATGCCCGTTGGGCCGGCGGGTCGTTGGGGCCTCCATGGCCTCTGTCCATACCCTCGTGCAAGACGACTCACCGTGCTGCGGGAGGCGGCGTTCAGCTGCGGCGCCGGGATTGGCCAAGGTTCCTTGTCTCCCGGTGCCGTTCTGGCGCGCCACCCTGCACCCCTGGGGAATGAGTTCGCCTCGTTCTCTCCGCGGGACGAATGGTTGGAAGGAGCTTCTGTATGTGCCGGAGGGGGAACCCACCCCGGGTGGTGGCCCCTGGTGGCGTCCTGGGGAGTTATGGCATGCCGTTTACCTGGGGGGCTCCGGGACCTCTTGGGAACGTGGTCGTCGGTGTCCCGAGGCATGTCCCTGGTAGCACGGGGACCCAGAGATGGCCCAGATGTTGTGCCTTTGTATGGCTGTACGGAGGCGCAGGGCCGCGCGTTGGTGCCATCGCCAGTGTAGCCCGTTCATTTCAACCGGGCTATCCCGTTATGCGCCATGAGCCGGGTGGCCACGTAGTGCCACTGGCCGGGGTGGTCCATGGTGGTGGGGGGTGCATGCGGTTCCGCCCGATAGCTGAAGGCGACGTCTGCCATGGTGCGGGTTCCCTCCTCGAGGTGGCGGGATTGCGAAGTAAGCAGCCATCAGATGCTGACCGCGAGGGCGAGCCGCTCCCCTGTGGTGATCCTGTCGATCCATAGTTCCAAGTCTTGGGGCGCCGCCTGTTCCGCGTGGGCGCTGGGTCAGCGGGCGTCGCCTTCCGAGCGCGCGTAGTCTAGATGCCCCCGCCCCCAGGATGGGGTGGTCGGCGGCGGCTGGTCGGCAGGCTTGCTAGCGGTGTTGACGCCCATCTCCACACGCGTTCCGCTGCCTTAGGCGCTGTGCCGGGGCGGTTCATCCAGGGTCTGGTCCGCTGCCCCGCTTGCGGTCGCGTGCGCGTCATCCGTGGCGCCAGTCTGTTCAGTTTTCACCCCCAGGGCGGCGGAATTGCGCTGGAGGTGTGCCTGGCGGGACACCTTGAGGGGTGTGCCCCCTGTATGGCCGTCTCGTGGCTCTGATTGGCCGCGCGGGGCAGCTGGCGTTGGGTCCGTGTGGGGGCACTCCTGCAGGACTCCATGAAGGCGTCGAAAGAGTCTTCGTCGCGGGTGTGTCCGCCGGGCGACGTTCCCCTGTCGGCCGCGCGCCTGGGCATGTCTGGTGTGGTTGCCCGGGCTTCGTACTCCACGTGGGCTTGAGGTGGGCCCCGTGTCGGTGCCTCCCTGGATGCGGCATCCCCAGGCGCGCCTGCACTGCTGCAGTGTGCTGGGGCCCTGGATAGGGCGGCGCCCGCATGACCCGCGGTTTGCGCCCCGTGGGTGGTTGGAGGGGGGAGCCTGGCGGCATGCTTGGCGTCCGGCGTCGGTTACCCAGATCCCGTACCAGGTTGGACAGCGTCCGGTGTGTCGCCGTTTCCGCGTGCGGCCATGTCCGGCAGGCGATTGGCCGGCGTGCTGGCGTGCTGCTTTTTTGCTCAGCCCATCACCCCGCTAGGTCTCTCTGCCCGGGGCGGTCCCCGGGCGGGTAGGTCCGCCGCTGGCAGTGCCGTTTCTTTCCGCTGCGGGGGTCCCCCCGCTTCCTCCGTGGCGTCCACCGTTGGCTCCTTGCGTTGTGGCTGGGCGGGCGGTGCGGGCGGCGTGGCTGCGTTGTCTGCGAGTTGCGTCGCCGCTCGGGTTTGGCCATCTGGCACGGGTGCCGGCCTGGGCTCGCCTCCCACGTTGCCTGCCAGTGCCCGCGTGCCGCCAATTCCCTCCGCCGCGGCGGGGCTGGCTGCCGGTGTCCGGTAGGTGGGAGATGGCCGCTCCTGAGAATCGCCGACCCTGGCTCCTCAGGGGCACCGACCCTGATGCAGCTCCTCAGGAGCACCGACCCTGATAAATGCTCCTCAGGAGCACCGACCCTGTACCAGCTCCAGGGTCGGCGATTCTCAGGAGCGGTGGTTGTCTTGTTAAGCATTTTGCTCCTAAGGAGCCAGGGTCATTGCTCCTCAAGAGTTAGGGGCATGGCTCCTCAGGAGCTAGGGTCAAAGGTTGGCATTGCTCCGGAGGAGGAAGGGGTTGGGGAAAAAAAATCGAAATTTGACAGTCAACTATGGTCTATGTATGCTGTCTTCCATGATGTATGCATTTAGAAGTGGAATGGGTGTCATGAAATTTCGTATGTTGGCTTCCCCCAGCGTATGCGCCATGATTGTAGAAAATATGCAAAGTACTCAGCTAAAAGTGAAAAAAATAACCTTTTTCTGTTTTGGCTCCTCAGGAGCCAGGGTTGGTGCTGCTCAGGAGCCAGCTTGCTCCTCAGGAGCAGGGTCGGTGCTCCTCAGGAGCCCCCGCAGGGTCGGTGCTCCTCAGGAGCCAGGGTCGGTGCTCCTGAGGAGCATCCCAGGGTCGGAGCTCCTCAGGAGCCAGGGTCGGTGCTCCTCAGGAGCAGGAGCCAGGGGCGGCTCCTGTCAGAAGCGGCCATCTCCCACCACACGGTTCCCCCCCCCTCCCTCCCCCCCCCGCCGCACTGACCCATTGGTGGCCGACCGGGCCGCGCCTGAAGCCCACGGCCGCCCGGCAACCCCCACGGCACGAGTATACCCCGGGGGTCGCGCCGGAGACAACAGATGGCAGGCCGACGCCCGACAGGGCGGGGGGGCGGGGGGCGGCAGAGCGCCCCCCCCCCCGCTCCCCCCCCAGGCTTGAGGGCCACAGGAGCGACCCTCTGCCCCCCCGACGCCCCCCCTCCCCCAGAGAGGACCGCGACGCCGGGGGGGGGGGATGCAGCTGGGCCAGCACACCGCGCGCCCCAGCGCCCCCAGCCGCCTGCTCCCGCGGGGGTCGCGGCCGACGGGCGAGCCCACACCAGCGGGCCTGAGCGGCGCGCGGGCCAAGCCTGGGGGCGGCACACGGCGGCGCACCAGAACAGTATGGGGGCCGCGCCCCCCATGACCCCCACCATGACCATTGCCCACTCGGTGAGGGCAGAGGAAGGGTTCAGGTCTGAAGGGGCCCCCGGGGGAGCGGTCCACGGGCTGCCCCCCATCCCCCCTCCCCCCCGGGGTGGCCCCGCGACCCCGACTGAACGCGCACGCCGGCGGGGAGTGCGCCAACGACAGAAGGGGGGCCAGGGTTGGGAACCTTGGGCCGCTAGCAAGAGGGGGAGCAGGGAGGCCACGGCGCGGCCCCCCCCCACCCCCCCCACCGTCCCGCAAGCCGCAGGGGCGCCGGCCCCCACCCCCCCGAGGCAGAGGGGATGGTCCCCCCTCCCCCTGCCCGAGAGAGGAGCCGGAGCACGGCCTGCCCCCCCCCCCCCAAGCTGCCGGCTCCCACAGGAACCGCGGGGAACAAGCGAGCCCGCGCCAACGCGCCAGGACGCCGCGCAGATCGCGCCCAGAGAAGGCGGGCGAGCACCTACCGGAGCGGTATGGGGGCCACCCCCCCCATGACCAGACCGACGCCAGTGACACCCGCTTTGTTGCCTGCCCAGGGAAGGCAGAGGGACGGAACGATGCAGAGCAACCCCCCGCCCTACTGGCCCCCCCGGTCGCACAAGGCCCCCCCCCCCCCGACCGCCCCTGGGCACACGAACGCCACGGACCAGCCCCACGGGGGGCACACAGCCCCAAGCCAGGTAGGGGGGAACCTCGACCGGACCGCCCCCCCCCAAGCACGCCAGACGGAGCAAGGGACCGGGGCAGGACGCACGGAGGGGGACGGACCACGTTGAACGGCCCTACCAGCGCGCAGTGACGGGACCGCGCGAGGTGCGCACGCCACACCACCCAGGGGGGGGGGAGCGGACGCCGCTGGAGCGCGAGCGCACACACACGCAAAGGGCACGCGGGACTACCAGAAGGGCAACCACACTAAGCTCGCAGAACGCACAGACCGCGTGGAATGGCGTACCAGCGAGGGTAAGGGACACCCGGACGGGACGGCCCGCCACACGCAGCGCGGGACACGCGGGGCGGGAAGGGGGAAACGAGAGAGACACAACACCAGGTACCGGCCCACGCCCCCCAAACCGGCCGGGAGCGCCGCGCACACACGGACAGGGCACTGCACCCGCCAAAGCAGTAGTGGCGCACTGCGCCACGCCCGAATTCCTAGGCTAGACAGCCTCCGCGCCACCCCAAGGGGGTCCCACTGGCGACAAGCCAGTAGCACGGGCCCGGCGGCGCCGGCGCCCCGGGCGACCACGCATTAGGGGGCCGACACGGTGGGTAAACCCCCTGCAGCCACGGCTGCGAATTGATGCACTGACCGGGGAGTGGCGAGACGGGGAAGCCAGGGAGGGACGGTACTCCGAGCCTTATGAACCCGGGGGACTGCGCCACCAGGCAGGAGGTGCGTCTTGGAGGGCCCCCCACTAGGACCCGGTGGGGAGGATATCACCTGGCCCGACAAGGTGGCCCCCCTGGGCTGAAAGGCGTCTAGTACCCGCAAAATCAAACTTCAAACCTCAAAACCATCTGCATGTGATCCCACAGCCGTATGTACATACACATGCGCCTTGTGCAGCCACCCATGCAGCAGAGACATCAGAATTACTGGGTTATCACCCCCCCCAAGGGCCTACAGAAATGGGACCACCAGGTTATCACCCCCCACATGGTCCTCCAAGTTCAGAATTCAGTTTCTCTGGACCCCCCCCTGGATATGCTCATCAGCACACCCATCAGCATCAGCCATACTCCTCGACCCCCCCCAAGCACATCATTATTGTGCGGAGAGGCGTCAATTTCAGGGACTCCACCCTCCGCACGTTGATGCACGGGGAAATTTTGACCCCAGGGTAATCCTGAGATGGCCGGAGGATGAGGAACTTCCGAAGGTCAAACCAGTAGGGATTCCTGCTTGGGGTATGGCCTTTGCTGA